>CABFWO010000165.1:168822-257953 GCA_902155825.1 Timema genevievae | reverse complement strand
CACACACACACACACACACACACACACACACATAATATAGTATTCTAATCCATGAGCACGTTATTGTCATTAAAACAAAGCTAAGGACTTAAAATTATTGTTCCTTATAATATCTAGAAGCTCTAATATAAATAGCATATTGAGTTAATTATATGTATTGCTACCAGACTACGGTTTTAGAGTTCAGGAATCAAATCATGATTGGTACATTGAGATAACTACTGGCCATTTTATCTGCTAAAATCTATCCTTGGGCTAACTAGTTGCCATTTCTTTGAATTAATCTTGATAATATACTCATATGCTATTTAGGATAAGTATCTGATGGACAATAAAGGCACTAGATCTAAAAAATTGATTACGTACTAGTTTTTTGTCATAATGGATTCTATATGTGACAGAGTACGTATGAATTAATTATCATAATATGCCTAAAGCTTGAACAAGTAGTAAGACGTGGTGCTATATATAAAAAAGTTCAGGTTATACGCATATATGATAATTACTCTTATAGGGTAAGGATGAGGAAGGAAGGATTTGCTGAAAAGGAGAGTGGGAAACCATTTGATGACAAAACACCCACGATAGACCCGAGCCAAATTAAAACCCTGATCTCCCCATCATCAGACGATCAATCTGACACGAGAGTAACGCCTTATACCATTCGACCACTAAATCAGGTAATTTATTTTATTGATATAAACTACATAGGCTTAGTATATCTGAACATCAGTTGAATCATTACTTGATACAAAATCTGGGTAAATCAAAATCAACTTTTTCTTTTCAAACTTGTTCACAAACATATATTGATTTTATGGGGCATTGAAAAAATAAAGTATTTTATTAAAGTTAAAAATACATCTCGGAGACTTATTTAATTTTGCACGCCGTGGTATGAAAATGTTAACATGTGTTCTAAACATGCATGCACAGGGAAGTCAGGACGCAATTACCATTCTATTCACTTGTACAAACAACTTGATGATGTTTTGACACATTAATTACTGCCTTTAATATTTGCTTAAAAGAGAAAATAATTATTAATAAACAGATGATATCGTTTAGGTTACAAACTAACAACTATGGAATGATTATAATTTTGTATTTAGTAGTGGAGAGAGAATAATTATTTATATTTTTAGTATTTTATGCTAATTATAATAACCCAGTATTATAAAGGGAAACTAGACAATACTGAATTATTCATTTAAAAATAATTTATACTAGCTAAATTTATATTTTTATAGTGGTACGAATATTTTAGCAAACTTATACGTAATAACTTATAATATTGGTTTATTTTAAACTGACTATATATTTTTCTTCAAAAGTAGTTGCTCAATTTTTAAATTTAGAGGCCATTTCTAATAGAGATAAAATATTTCAAAGTTTTCCAAATCTTTTACTAACGTTAAACCACTAAACAAGTCGAACTGATATGATTTATACGAAATTTAATGTAGGTTTTTATGAAAACTTTTTTTGAAAAATACTGCCTTTTTTTTAGCATCCACTATTTTTCATATTGTAAGGTACTAGCCGTAACTACTTGATTATATTTTGTTACTCACAAGCTTCTGTGCCATTCTAACGAATCCTTTACCATGTCAGTGGCTTTACTAAATTGGAGAATGTATATTAAAGCTTTGACTTATTTTTTCCCTGTTAAATAAGGTGATAACATTGTTCTTTGGTCTGGTCGCAATTTAAATTATACTGGATTAAAAAAAAAATGGGGCAGATTATTTTGAAGTAAATCTACATCCATTGTGTCATCAATGTTAAGGACGTACTGCATGAGATATCTAATATATATGTAAGTGTTTAGGCCACGTGATAAGGGTAACTCTTCACACATAGTTTAAGGCACAGTATGTAATGAAGTGTGCAACTATTCTGTAAAAAATGAGCTATTATTGAGGCCACAGCCACCATCCACTCGAGAGTGACTTTATATTGACAAGAAGGAAAATGATAATTGTATATGAAACAAATAACATGTAGAAAATTAATGCATGTACAAATAATTGTGCTTTCTCCATCCTCTCTCGTTTTATATAAACTATTACAGCGCGCTTCGTCCGCCTCACGGCCTAACTCGCTACTATCACAGTAGACTAGACTGCTGATGACGGGGAGATTGAGGTTCGAATCTCGGTCGGGTGTACTGAGGGTGGCTTTTCCAAAATGGTTTCCCACTATGTATCCACGCAAATGCGGTTACACCTCCTATAAATATAACCTTTATATTCCCTAAAACAATTAGCGTAATAAGTATGTAAATGTATACACCGAACGGGTAGTAAAACACGGTGTTAAAAAAACAAAAACAATTAATGTCCAACTTTAGAAATATTTACTTGTAAACACCTAAAATTTATAATAAATATATAATCAATTTTAATAAAATAATATATTTACTTATCTTGACTGATTATATTATATTGTTTACGAAATCTTTATAAGTAAACCAAAACAGTATATCCCATCATAAAATAACCATTCAAGTGTTGAAAATTGTTCCCCATGTCAGATTCGGAGGACATAGAAACGTATGTTACGAGGTGTTCCATTTCCATCTCATTTCCATAGCGTTGCGTGTAGTCCAGTATGTATGCAAATGTAGCTTGGCGGGTTACATACCGTCGCAATATTAGGGACATTTTAATACGATTCCAAGCTCACACGCTGTGACGAAGATTTGACCTTGAAATTAATTGTCGACTAAATAAATATTATTTTTCATAGAAAATTTCTAGTAGTTTGGTATATGCGTTATTTAATTATGGTAATGTAATGCAGATGAGGAAGGTATAAATTAGTGGAAATTTAACTGCCTTCATGTGAAGGGAGATTGGGAAATCGTTTAGGAATAAAATATATTCAAACCACCAGGTCGGAATTTGAATTCCGATTTCCCATTCACTAGCAAACTAAATTAGATTATGAGATCCTGAAGTTTATTCAAAATACCCACCGAGGTGTGTCTGAATTGGTTTGATATTATAGAAATTTTGTGTTACTTAAATTGTAAGTTTATTACTGTCCATACTACTTTTATTATTTAATTGATTCACGGCTGAGAGTCTGTTAATGCTGTCCCCAAATTATATTACTTCATTATCGTATGCAGAATGGTATGGGAGAGTTTAAAAAAAAATACAGCCGCATTAGCCAAAATAAATGATTAAAATATTGAACAGTACATTTACATTGAAAACATTTTGGATTTTAACCATGGTGAAGTGGTATTGTTAATAGAACATTCCCTGTTTTATTGCTGTTAATCATAAAAATAATCATAGTCATCATCATCATCATCATCATCATCATCACTGTGTGTGACTAACACTACCCTAGAGTGGGTTGATTTAGATAAACTTTGACTACTAACTTAAGGGTCTTTGAAACAAGCTTATCTTCCCCATAAACACAACACAAGATAGATAAATCTATATCAACCATGGTTTGTTGCAGAATAACTCAAGGATACATTTTAAAAACTGAAGCTATTTTTTTAGCACCCCGTCTTACTACCCTTTTGGACTATCCACATATGTACTAATTACCCTAATTGTGTTAGGAATGAGGAAGGTCATATTTACAGGAAGTATACTAGCTTTCTCGTGGAAAAACATTTTGGAAAAAACAACCCTCAGTATATCCGACCGAGATTCGAGTCTCAATCTGCCCCTCTTCGGAAGTCTAGTCTACTGTGAGAGTAGCGCCTTAGATCATGTGGCCACTTAGGTATGTCTGAAGCTAATAATACGTTAATGATCTTTATTACGTCTAAGTCCCAGGACACCATTTAACATTAAATTCTTAACCCTACCACCTGGAGCAGTTGCTTATGATATATATATATATATATATATATATATATATATATATATAATGTACGCACACACGATGACGATTAGAGGTTTAAGCTCAGTCCAATTTCTGACCTAGGTGTTACCACGCACAGCTATAAATTAACCTTCTCGGTTGCCATAGCAACTGCTTCTTCAGGGGTAGATCTTCTCACTAATGGCTGCTGAGAAAGAGAGATAAAGAGTGTAGAATCTCGTGTTTCACGAAAACAAAATAGCGATGGCCTGAACAGCTGTTTGAGGGCAAGAAAGAATTGAAGACTTTGTTTTAATTGCACACCTGGCAATAGAGAAAACGCTGAAATAGAAGTTGAGAAGAATTTATGGCGTTGAGTTCAGAGAAAATATACCTTGCAACTTGCAAGATTGAAAGAGAAAGATAAGGTATACGAAAGGAGAGAAAAAAAGCAGGTGGTCATATAATTTCTGTATACATTGTTAATGTGTTTAGATGAGTTATAAACATTAAAAAATAATTTTAAATTAAAATAATACAGAGGAAGTGATTTTAAAATTACATTTATTAAGATTTAAACTCTCAATTATTTTGTTAACGTATTTATTTCTGAATTGAGAGTCAGGTGTTTGACTTAAACCGGGATCAACAAAGTAGTTTTCATCTTTATTGCTAGTGAGTGTAAGTGAATACCACGGTTACTATATACAAATTACCTCTATTTTTTCTTGAAAGAGAACTGGACTATTTTGCTTGACTCCACTATTGTGTATTCTATAAAATAAAGCCATAGCTTAGTCATTAAAGCTGAAACTATTACCGGACATATTTTAGGCTATGTACTATACATGCTAGTCAATTTACAAAAAACAACAACATGTATTTAAGCAATAAATGCGGTTTAATTATAATTGATGAAAATCCTCTTGTGATTTTGTAGTGATTTTGTAGTGGCTATATTTAGATTAATTCATGGTATAATAGTATTGCTACGAGTATCACAAAATAGGTAGGTGTGTTTTATATTTAATCTCTCCAAACAATTTTAAAATAATTATATTTTATAAATAATATTACTATCATATTACTACTAATGGAATTTATACCAACTTAATTCATTTTTACTAAGAATAAGGGCCTTAAGTAAATTGGTTTATTTTATTTAAAACAAATCTTATTACATTTTTATTTCACAGACGATATTTCATTTAAATATATGATTTATTAAGATGTTTGTACAATTATTAATAGAGTGTTATAAATTATATAGTTGTAAAGTTTCTGAGATAATTTTTAATTCCATAACTATAATTATTATATCAGTATATTTATTTTGACTATTTTGTTTATTATGTTGTAGATTGTCGTAAAGTTCAAAGTCATACACACGAAAGTCCTTAGTCTAAAATTGAAAATGAAATTGGCCACACATTCAAAACATTTTTTTCAGCTAGATTTATTAAATCCTGACATAAAACCTATTTTAAATTATATTTGTAATGTGTATATAATGTTACTGAAGAGCAAATATAAATCGATCAGATATATTACTTACTACAAGATATTTCGTCGAAGTTACGGAGACTGAAACTTGAGTTGAACAAAAGGGTTTTGAGGAGGGGGCTTGGGGATACTCGAGGACAGAGGATACAGTGGGGTGGGGAAGGAAGAAATAACACACGAGATTATTAACATGGTAAGGACATGACATAAAAAGGATAAAAAAAATATTAAAAATGTAATATAGCATGATGGAAAAGTTTCACAGAATTGATAGAATTACTGAGATCGAAACAAGTGATCTCAAGTTTTCCAATCTTTCAAGATGAGAGGGAAAGAAAATATTTTATAATACTATTATTATATTCTTTCATAAATAAATAAACATACTATTTCTTATATAATTGGAAATTCATAATAATATCTTTATCAATACATGTATATTTTATAAAAAGTTAATATTATAACACAATGAAACATACATTTTCAAATAGGCTATTATAGTTTAGAGAAAATGTTCAAAAACAGTTCTATATTTTGGGATGGAAGTGAACGTGAGTTAAGGTAATTATTTTAAAAGTATTTTTAGTAAAAACAATTTTTGTCAAAATAAATAAAATACAACTTTATTAGAAAAGTCTATTTTAATTTTCTACACAAAAATATTCCAACTGATCTAGAATATTTGTAATAGGCATTTCATAATTAAAATATTATGTTTTGCTACATTAAAAATAATTAATTTCAAATTCCCAAGATATTATGACAAATATTTACCTAATATTTTGAATCAAATTGTTGGAAATAATTTTCAAACCATTTTAATTTTTTTTATATCAGTTGTCAGTAAACTAACTTTGAATAAAAATTGAAAAATAACACACAGTGCTGTTCTTCAGGGAGACAGTTTGAATACAATCTTTAAGGAAATTTTCGAAAAATTTAAAGTTTTCAAAAATGTATCATCTGTAAGCCACCCTTGATTTTATTCACAATTCCGCCTCTGTATGTGGCAATTAAATATAAAGTTTGAACTAAATTCATGAAACTATATCGACTGTAGCACCAAGTAGATAGAGGCAGACACCCAATATTTTTTTGAAATTTCAAATTTCAAATAACACGTACAGTACATTAAAAAGATAAAATTTCCAATACCTAAATATTTTAATTTTAAATACATAGGAATAGGAAATATCTTATTACCATAATAAACGTAAATATACTAATGCAAGGCCCAACAATAAACATACTTCATTCCAGATTCAATATGAATTTTAGTTTTCTTTGTAACTTGCACCTTGACCTGAATTTGTCAATCTAATCTGAATACTTTTTGGTTTTTAAAATTAAATATGTAAATTATACTCGTATTGTACACCCTAAACTTGATTCTTGCTATTATATTAAAATATATTTGAATGTGCTAATCTTCTACACACGCTTACCATTCACAAAAGTGTTAATTTTGGTAACTGACTCTCTTATTGACTCTCTTATGAAATGTGTGGATCTAGTTTTGATAGAAAAATATGAAGGTATGCCAAAAACATTTCAAATTTGACATAGATGCTAATGATGAAATATGATAAATTTTTTTCAGTCAAAGTTATTATATAAGTAATAATCCAGATTTGTAATCGGTTTCTTTGAAAATAATATAATTTAAATTAATAATATATTTAAATAATAACGTTACCAGCCTCAGTGGTCGAATTGTCAAGGCGTCTTTCTAGCATTAAACTGAACTGCTACAGACAAAAGTACAGAGTCCAATTCCCGGTCGAGTAAAATAAGGGTGTGTCTATATAAATAGTTGCCACCTTCCCCTTCACGCGAATTCTAATATTTTTCCTTTAAATTTTACCAACCTCATCCTCACTTAATAGTTAAAATATGTGGATAACTTGGACGGGTAATAAGGTATGATATAAATGATAATAATAAAAATATTAATAAAACATTTCGAAGCAATATAATAAACAGTTTGCGATATTTGTATAGATAAAATACACATAGATCAAAGACTATCTACGAAATCTGTATTAGTTTTTAAAAGGAGGCATAATAAATATAAAGGAATAGACCTTGCTTCATTTTTCCGATAAAAGAGGTAGTTTATGATATCGCATCATACGGTTTTATGGTCACGAGAGCGGCTCTGATCGGGAAAAAGAAAACAAAGAGGATTTTTTTTATAAACAAAATGTGATATAAAAGGATAGACTCTACGAGATGCTTCAACGAAATAGAGTAGTGATTATATGTAATACCAGTAAAGGATTTAACAATAACTCTATGAACCCTAGGTAACAATCCATAAAAAAAACACGAGTCTCATACCTCAGCGTGTCTGCCTGGGGATATAATGGTCTACAGTTCATTCCCGACAACGGTAGAATATTATTGATTCGAATTTTTGTGCACTATGTCATACTATAACTCTAGGATATCAGCATATTTACCATAATATAGTTTCGTTAGCACATAAAGAATTTATAAAAAGTTAATCCTCAACTATGTAGATATAGAGTGGAAGAACATTAAGGTGAAACACTTTTCCGGCACGCCCACCTCTACGAGTACAGACATTAATAAAACAGTAGTAGATCCTTAAAAGCTTTATGATATGCTTATTGCTGTGGCTTAGTGCCAGATACCTTGAGCACCTCCTTCTAGGAGGACCACGTGTAGCTTCCAAAATACTCCACCTGGATAATTCTAGGCTAAACAAAAATAAGGATCATAGTCTGAAAATTGAAATATGATATTTAGATGGAGTAATCCTCACTAAAAGCATAAATAATAGCTTTGGCTATTTGATTCTAAAAAATAAGGATTCCTAACCCTTTCGATTAAAATCTGTTGTGTATTATAATATTCACTTAAAAACATAGTTATCATTTACTAAAAATATACATACAATAATAACTTCAACTTAAAGTAGAGAGCTTTACGCACGGTCGACACCATATTCAAATTCACTTTCTACCTGCCATATAGATATAAAAATGTTGAGATATATATATATATATATCATTTATAGTTCAGTTTATGGAAAGATTAGCCTTTACTAATATACCATTGCCTTGGGGATGCCTGAATATAATAATTTACAACCTTTCCGTGGATACCCTTTTAATATTCCGATGTGATGAGGGGATGGTGATAGTGAATATGAAGTTTTGGAACCAGTGGAAACTCTTGAACCTAGCTTACGCCTAGTTAACCAAACTCTGGTGGCCGTGGGAGTAGTTCCCCTTTCGAGAAAAATACCAACGGTACCAGCCGAGAATCGAGCCTGAGACACCTAGACTCGTAGCCATGTGTACTGACCACCACACCGCGGGCCGGTTAACATGATGAACACAAATGAATGGTTTTTACAACTACATTTCCATAAAATATGTGTTATCGTTCACTGAAGACATCTAGAACTAGCCAGGAAACGTGGTTCTTCGTATCAAACAGTACAAACAAAAGCTTGAGCGGCGTAGCACTACCGCTTGCCGCCCGTATCGTAGCCAAGTCCTAAGTCTCAAGAGAAGATCTGAGTGCGCCCCCAGAGCCGGAGAAAGTAACAGATCGTGGTCGCCTATCAAGACATGGAACCTTGGCTGCTAAAAACCAAAAGGAACTACTCCCCCTATCACAGACACACCGACCAGCCCCACGGCTGTTAATACATCACTGTGAAAGGGTAAACCCACTTTTCATCAATTATACATATTTCAGCCATGACGAAAGTCGGAATCTGCACCCTTATCTTAGTAGCTCAATGGACATTCATGCAATTAATCGATGTTGAACTGAAGGCAGTTGATGTGTTTGTCTTCTAAAAGAGATGTACTCAGAAGCTATTAGCTTGTTCGGGGAGGAATTGTTCACGTATATGTTTATATAAGACCTGCATTGATAAACACACACTACCCTGTTTTGGTAAGAGTAATATAATAGAAACTAGGTGCCTTATTGTTATGTATTAGGTCTTGTTACTGTGGATTCACACGTTAGCCGAAAAACTAGCGCAGAACAGGAACGTGGTCACGTGACGAGCGCTAAGCCAATCACAAGATTTACGCCTTATCGGTGCGAGCTGATCCGCTTAAGTTCAACTCATCTATACTTATCCACTCTGCCTGAGATGTTAGGCACAGGAGAACCAATCAAATTTCAGATCAATCAAATCAGTTCGCATGTGCATATGACAACGCATGCGCTATAGAGATTATAATTTGAAAACATCCATCGTGAGAATAATCTAAAATATATGTTTATCAACTAGCTAATAAAATATGTTGATAACCAGCTGTTTTAAGTTAGCGTTGCAATGCATCATGGGTCAACATACAGCGTAAAAAATTGCTGCGCCACTGAGGAAGATTCTGCTTTCAGCGAACGTGTGAATCAAGCTTTACTCTATATTGTTGCCTTAAAGCCTTAACATAAGGCCTAAAGAAACGAGAGATAAGGTAATTATTTTTGAAGTTTTGTAACAAAAAAAAATTCTTGGATAAAATAATAATATTTTACTTTAGTAGACACGTTAGCCAGCCCCATAGTGTAGTGGTCAGTGCACCTGGTTACGAGCCTAGGGGTCCTGGGTTGGATTCCCAGCTGGAACCTTGAATATTTTTCCCAAAAGGCGAATTACACCAACGGTCACCAGGGTTTATTTAATTAGGTTTAATTTAAGTTGTAAGTGTTTTCACTGGTTCCACACCCTCACTATCAGCTCATCTCATCGGGACATGGAGAGAGCCTCCACGGATAGGATGCACGATTAATTCATTCGGTTGTCCCGTGGGCAACGGTACATTAGTACTGGCTAATATTTCCATAAACTAGGTTAAGAATGATGTAGCCCAGAAGCTCAAGATACATATAGTAGATAGGTTTTGTTTAATTTCATAAACATTAAAATTTCAACAATTACCGGTATTTAATTCTAGTCATAAGCAAAGAGAAATTCGAACAAAGACTTAAATAAAGATTAAAATACATGTAAAATTCTATGATTCCTGTAACAAATATCATACAATTGTTATTATATGTAAAAAAATAACCCAACTAAACAATGAATAAATATTTTATTTACTTTAGACCAAAAACAGGTTGGAATCTCGATCTAACACAACAAACCCCTTTTGTATTGTGAATATGGCTGACCCATAAACGAGTATGAAACGGAAAAAAAAAAAAAAAGCGTATCAAGTGAAGCCATCTTTAGTTTATTTAAATATATATTCTACCAAACGTTTAAATTAATATTGCGCATCACAATAAGCTATCATACACTCAATTTGGAAAATATATCATTATTAATATATAAGTAATGCCTTATGAGATTGCATAATTAATTTGACTCGTCCCCACCATGAGTTTACACACGGACTAAATGCAGGCCAGGTGTTTATTTCAAAATGGAACATCTTTATATTTCCACGCAATCGTGGGTACATATCCTTTTATTTTTGCCTTTATCACCACTAGAAACGAAATTGACTTGGATTTTCAACTCTTACAAATCTTAAACTTTTGTATACAAAAACATAACAAATAAAACTTTGAAAAATGTACAAAGTGAAGAATAAACAATAGTGAATTATTCGACGAGCTTCAATTCTGCTTTACACCAAGTTCTCCACAAAAGATGGACAAACAAAGTTGATCCTTTGCAAAGTGCCGTGTCTGATTCAAAAACCAAACCTAAGTTTATATTAAAAGAGGAAGACAAACTATGTTAATCCCTTTACATCGTCAACCTCTTAAAGAGAAACCCTTTTCCTCTAAGGATTCAAGACTACTCCCTTTCATTAATACGACCCTAGAGGCAGTTGCCCTATCTTGTTTCCTGTCCCTACGACTACAGTTCAATAAGACACCAAGTCCATGTTATCACGTAATGTGAAGATACAATATTAAAATACTTTGGTAAAGAACAAAACAACGTAGTTCTCACACACTAATATTGAACAGAAATATAAACATACCAAGTATGAATAAATATCAATTAAAGTGTTAATTTTCACGTTACTGATCGATAAAATAGGATCTCACGAGACCAATAGTCTCACTTGACCAACGCTGGTATCTTGAAAATAGTACTTAATACTTAGCACCGCGTCTTACTACCCGTTCGGGTTATACGTTTAAGTACTAATTACACAAATGGGTTAGGAATTAGGAAGGTTGAATTTAAAGGAAGGGAACCCGCATTTGCGTGGAGGGAGAGTGGAAAACCATTTTGGAAAAAACACCCTCAGTTCACCCGACCGAGATTCGAACCTCGATCTCTCCGTCCTCGGCAGTCGAGCTCAACACGACTGGCGCGTTAGTAACTACGCCACCGAGGCGGGTATAGTACTTAATAAAGAATAAAGTTATATACAAAATCACATCTAATTTATAGACATTATTTAAAACTGAAAGTTATTCTTCCAAAATTACATATTTCCTCTGACAAATCTAACCAGAAAACTAACGCTAATGCGTGCTACCTCTACTATAATAATATAAATTGAGAACAAGCAATGGCGTGCTTCCTTCAAACCATTAGTCCCAGTTCACACAACTATCGATTTCTCCATATTTCCTTTCCTCACTTTCTTTTCCTAATGTTTCTTTTTATTCTTTTTTTTGGTCTCTTCAGTTCCTTCCTTTTGTAATTTTTTTTTTAGTATCCTGCTGTGTTCTTCTTAGTTTTTACCATCGTATCTCCATTTTCTATGATTTTTCAAGAACGCAAGTTTATTTGTATGACCACATTGAAATATAATCGAGAGAGGATATATTTAAGAACTTTATAAAGTTGTTAATACTACAAATATTATTTACAAATACAATAATTATTGATGATGTTCTCAAACATAAATAGAATTGAATAATATTCTGAAAATTGAAAAATGACACCTGGACACGGGAATTGAACCCGGGTGAACCCGAGTGAAGAATGACACTGATCACTGGACGATTCCTGGATAGCTCAGTGATTAGAGCATTGGCGTACTAAGCCAAAGGTCCAGGGGTCGATTCCCCTGTCCAAGTATCATTTTTCAATTTCTAGAATATGATATCTAGATGGAGTAATCATCACTAAAAAGAATTAATAATAGCTTTAGCGATTTGATTATTAAAGTTGAATGATATAAATTAGTTTATAATAATTTTTTTTTGTAGTTTCTAAATATAATTGATAGTTTTAAAAGTGATTTTAAATCACTTGAGTTGTGATAAGCTTGTAATTAAAGCTATATTATTAAATTTAGCCAAGCTATATTCATAGGTTGCGTCATTATAAACTTCATTACTAGTCTTATATTGGCCAGCCGTATCTTAATAATAACATGTATTGCCACCATCACCAATAATTTGTACTGTCCTTATTAAAAAACATAAACTGTGAAAGGTAAAATTCATAGTCCATATTTATTTCCTTATACTATATAAATAAATTTAATTTCCCTGTTATATTTCTATAAGGACTGACAGGTATGAGTTTTTCAAGGCTAGTGTTACCTTCTAAAATAATAATATATGATGAACTCCGCTTCCACATATGTAACACATTCAACAAAACTTATGTAAAGACTTATATCACACAGTATTACAGTTAAAATATTAAATTATTGAATTAAAATTTTTGTAACTAAAATTCAGATGAAAAATTTAAGTAGTGTGTGTATGGATTACTTTGTAAATAATTACTTCATTTAGAAACATAAAAGGGATTGCCTATTAATTTAATGTATACATTTTCCCAATGAAATGTAGCTCTTTGTGGGTTTTATTGTAAAGCTGGTCAATATGTTGATTAATACCGTTCGTTTCGTATTGAATCAATTACTAGATAAATAATTACTTTGATATTATTAATATGTAGATAAGCTATGTAACGCAATTTCTTGTTAGATAAAAGTTTGAAATTTTTTTATTGAGTTTTTTCTTTTTTTCGAATTACTAAAATCTATTTGTAAACTTTTTTTTTGTTCAAAAATGTATTTATGGTGAAATAATTATATAATAATAATAATTTTTCAGAATTATTCTATAAAAATAGATACCTGAGAACAACAGAGTTCACACGTGATGAGAAAATAGGTTACAGCGCATGCGCAGGTTGACTCCCCTTCCTACGCTCTGTAGGGGAGCCGCCCTCAACATGTGGCTGATTGTTCCAATCTTGAACGGGGAGATTTATTTTGCTCCCGAAATAGGAGGACATATGAAAAGTCTCAGCTATGTTCTGGAACTTTCTTTGAACGTGGAAATGACGTTAAAATAAGTAGTTTTGAGTGTGATTCGGCATGATGATAGCAATTAAATTTAAGAAAGTGACATCATAGACTTGGCTCCAAATGATAATTATGAGGTGAAAAATTAAGGATAGCTCACAATATTTTAAGTTATTTAATTTGTAACTGTTTAGCTATATAAACATCAACTCAGAATACAAACAAACTTTAATTCCCCTAATATAAGAAATAAGAATACCAATTTTATACCTTAAATTTATCAAATCACTAAAAAACTAAAGGCCCGATTTCAACAAAAATATTCATAATATCAGTATGTAAACAGATACAAGTGTATCGGAACCAAACCATACAACTTAAAAATATCCTTTGATTTAATAATTTATTATTTTGTAGAGACAAGAAATGTAGAATTTAAATGTGATTGTAGGGAGCGTAGGAAACTATTTAGGGTAAAACACTTTCATTAACCTCGACCGGGATTCAAAGCTCAACCTCCACGTCACCTGTGAACAGGATTCTTTTATTTAGAAATTTAAACCTCGTGACCCCCAACGTGACGTGGATATTAGATTGTTTAGTATTAAATGATGCCTAATACTATTTTAGTAGCAATCTCATTGATTAGAAAAGTTTAAATTCATTTTAATGAAACCAAATTTGAGATCAGTGTTTTAACTTATGTACTTTGAAGCTTAAAGTTATCTTAGATATTCTATTAGTATAATATACATTTGTTTAAATAGGGTTACTGATTAGATTGCAATGATTCCCAATCTTTTATATCTGGAGGAGCCCTTAAAATATTTCGTATCATCTCGGAAAACCCCTACCTGATTAACACACATTAAGTTCAAAAGGGGAAAATTATAAAATAGACGTATAAATCAATACGGCTATTAAATAATAAAAATTCATACTTTTGAATAAAATATTACATTTGTATTTATTGCCTATTTCTCTTAACTTATTATCTGTCCTTCGATACTTGATCATTGCTTATCAATATTCTTACTAGTCTCACTTTCAACATTATTCCTAGCCATATTCTCTTTATCTTCTTCGGCCACACGATTTATCTTAAAATATTTCCATATTGTCCAAAACTTATGGCAGACCAATAAAAAACGAAAACACTTAACAACTAAACCAGTTTAGCAATACTATTACTGTAATCTTATACTGTAACGCTAACATGTAAATTATAAACGTTTTGATAGAAACCAAACAAAGAGTAGCTAGCAACCCGCTTCGGCGACCACATGGTATAAAGCGATACTCTTGCAATAGATTAAAGTGCCAAAGACGGGGAGATCGGGGTTCGATCCCACTCAAGTGTACTGAGGGTGGTTTTTCCTAAATGGTTTTCCACTCTCCCACCATGAAAATGCTGGTATATTTCCTCTAAAGTTCAACCTTCTTAGTTCTTAACACATTGGTGTAATTAGTACATAGGTGTATAACCTGAACAGATAGAAGGACGAGGTGCTAAGAAAAAAATAAGTCGCTAGTAGTAGGCGGAAGCGTGGCAGCTCTTATTACTTTTTTTTTAGCACCGCTTCTTACTACCAGTTCGGGTTGTACGCTAGCGTTAATTACTTACAATTGAATTACTTGCCGCTATAAAAATTCCCCGCCTCTACTAAATGATGTATCCACCCAAATAAACTCTCATTGTTTAAATAACAGCCATCACCTAAATATCCAACCAAAATAAACTTTCAAAGTGTCTTATTGTATTTTTTATTAATAAATCACGATAAGACCTTAATAATGAGATTTTTTTACTCAATTAAAATGAAGATGGAAAATTGTACTTTTATTTCCCGCAAGCTTTTGAAAATTCTCATGAAACCCCGAACATGAGGTTGGAAATAATTGGTTGTTTGAGTACCATCCTTCTCATTCTGAGATGGAGTCAATCATACCCTTAGCTCAGTCGATCGTCTAACCAAGATGTCCCAGGTTCCATTCCCAGAATAGCCAAAACCCTTATCATTGTTGAAATGCAAGTTTACCCTTAAATAGTGGTAACTTAATGACTGGGCGCTGGATGTTGTATCTAATTATAGGCTTAAGGCAGTAAGTCGGAGAATGTCGATGGCCGCACGTGAACCTCCTGACACGTGTTACTCGTGGAAGTTTGAGCAACAATAACCGATTTCAACAAAGAGCTATTGTCCCTCAAAACAAAGAAGACAATAACACGAGGATTGTAAAACATACGATGCTACCGATAGCACTATCAAATTATTAGAGATTATTTTATTATTACGGGAATTAATGTTGTTAGAAATATTTCATTGTGTTATATTATAACTTAACAATTTTTTTAAAAATATCGTGTAGATTTTTTTGTCCTAAGAATTTAGATTAGTTAGATTTAGATTTATGGTAACATCTATTCACGGGGGCTTATAAATATCATATTCAAAATATCAGTACAAATAAACGAATATTTTAATACAATGATTTATCTTATCATAGTGTTTATAAACTAAGATAATTTAATATTGCTATCCGGGGGTGTATATTGTTTTATCATAGTGGAATTGTGTTGTTTATTACAAACTTTTAGCTTTCGTGAGAGATTATAAACAGAAACGACAAGGTCCAAATTAAATTTCAAAGTCGACCTTCTCTTTTTACGCCCCAAATTGCACGTAGGTTATGACCGTGCTCATCCTGTTAATAGAAAGTTATGGCCATCGGCTGAAACCACGGTAAAATAAAATATTCATTGGACACAAGGATCAATAGCCCAAACTTTGTGAAAGTCCAAGCCCAACTTTCAACACCGAGCTAAAAACTACCTTCGTACCTCAAAAAACGAGCAATGCTTGAATGATTTATTAGTAAATTGAAAGGATGCAAAGTGTTTCCATATAAACCGGGATAATATCATTTTAGTTGATTCATAAAATAATTCAGAACTAATATGAAGCCTGCTTGATGTTTATTAACTAATTATTGTTTGAATAAACAACCAATTTAGTTGAATAAAATAAATATTTTTAATGAAAAATAAATCAACTTTCATTGGCTTTTACGTGGTCTTAAGTGTAAAGTTTGCTATAGACTGAATTTCTGATGACGAGAATGTTTAGTAGGTTCGAATCTCGACCGGGTATATTTGGGGTGGTCTTTCCACATTGGATTTATCTCTGTGATTTTCTTATTCTCTCTTCACACGAGTGCTGGTACTCCATTTACAAAATATGGCACTCTCCCCCTGTCCATAAGTCATTACATTTCATAAGAATACGCCGTTTAATAACAACCCTTGTGTTAATACGTTTATATAAACCGACTAACGCGTTTAATTGTGAAACCAGTTTGAGATTATTATTAGCACTGCATCTTACTAGCCTTTCGGGTTATACGCACTAACGCTGATGTGTAATGGTAGGGTGATTGTGAGATTAAACGGAACACCTACAGTTTAACGTGGGATCCGAACCACGGTAGAGGCCTGGCATTCCACACATTCACAAGTTGTGATTAATACAAGTCTTGTCAGAGGTGAAGGAAGGGTTTGTATAAATCTGTGCCGGGACCGAGGATTGAACCCTGGACCCTCAGCACAGAAGTCTGACACCTTACCCCTAGACCACCAGGTCACCCTTCAGATTGAGTCATTCTGATTGGTCTAACGTACTTAAATATATTCGACCCCTCAGTATCGAGATGCAAAGTCAAAGATTTTGTACGTGTGGGCATGCAAATTCTTAAAATAATATTGTGACTACCTATGTGTTTTTGATAACAGTAATATTAATTATGATACCATTTCTTGTGTATAATATTTAGAAACTTTTTTTAATTGACAATAATGATATTAGAATGAAAATTATGTAAATAGTAGTAGAGTTTGCATGCTGTTAGTCAGTCGTTAATTTGTTAATATATCGCCTGCTGCCAAGGAATGTAACACTCAAAATATTGACAACTAAACAATAGTTCTACTGGTTGTTCTATATGATTGTGAATAATGACAATTTTTTTAGAGTGTTAGAAAAGTTATTAGAGAAGATATTTGATCAAAAAGACATGAAGAGTTTGGGGAGCGAAGAAGGTTACATAATGATGAATTGCATATCCTGTAACCATCACAATACATTGTTAGGGTAATAAAATGTCTCCTATTACGGTGTGGGTAGAAATGCAGAGAAAATGGAAAAATCTAGAATAGCGTTCAATGTACTGACTGGAAGAGCCCAAAGGGAAGAGCTAGACTCAAAATTGAGAATAACATTAGAATGGACTTTTTTTGTAAGTGCGTGAGTAAAATTTAGAGTTCTTGATGCCAAGTACCTAGTATGTAAGAAAGTTTTCCTTGGTTACGATTGAATATAATTAGGGATAGCTCCAGATACATATTACTCTATACTTTTCCATTCTGTAATAGCTGCTGTAAAAATACCTACTCTATGCATTTTTAAATTGATAGATTTAATAACTATGATTATTTGATATTATAAAGGTCTTCTATGATTACTTTAACACAAAAATTAACCTAATATTTTATAATAATTGTTTGCTTATCGCTAAAATATTTTAGACAAACAATCTTTAGAAATGTTATAATTTTATATTTATAACATTCATACCTAATCACCCCGTTTCATTATGGGATAACAAGAAACTGTGTATCTAGCAAAAAAAATTATCAACAACTCCGTACCTATCCATTCTCACTAACACTATCCACACTTCCCTAAACTTGCATACTCTCTTCGCTTTAACAACTTCCATAAAAGGTAGTCGATGCTAAAACAAAAACAAAACAATCAGTCATACACTGAATCATACATGTTATAATTAAAACTCTTAATGTTTCTCTCTTTTACATATTCTTCTGCAACATTTAGCTGAGCTCACCCGTTTCTTTTATTCCACATATTATACCTTCATGTATTAGCTTCCCCACTAGGTCCACACTCATCCTCTCAACATGTCCAAACCACTCTTCACATTGACTTATTGGATTCCCTTTCAAACCGCACTCCTTCAGCACCCATTCATTACTTATTCTGTCCATAAGATTTTTTCCACATGTATATCTTAGATATCTCATTCCAAACGCATTTACCTTGCTCTTATGTTTCATTTGAAAAACCCACCTTTTCCGTCCATAAAGCAATGTTGGCATCAACACAGTTTCATATACTGCCATCTCTTTCTCTTTCAACACCACTTCATTATTTGCAATAGCTTACATACATCCAAATACTCTCCAAAATACATTCACTCTTTTGTCGATTTCCCCATCCCTCCATCCGTTTTAACAGAACATTCTGTAGTTACACAAAATCATTGACTTGTTCTAACAGTTTTCCATTTATATTAAGCTGACAATCAATTAATGATCCATCCTTATCTAAAACTATCACCTTAGTTTTGAAGACATTTAGACGAAGATCCATTCTTCCTGTTGCCACATTCAAATGATTTGATGCATTCGGCAAATCTATTTCATTCTCAGCCGTTAATTTGGAATTATCTGCATATAACAGCACTCTCACGTTCATATTGTCCATTTCTACACTGACCGTTTCTTCACAAGCATCCCTCATTCATTTATCCATGATTAAATTAAACAACCCAGGAGACATAACACAATCTTATCTTTCTTACACCATGTTTCCCACCTCGCAGATTAACACACATATTTCACGCACTCAACTACAGCCTCTTTTATTATGTTCCAAACACTTTCTATATCATTAGCATCTATTTCGACATTCCATTCATGCACTTGTAAAGTTAATTTTTCGCCAAGCAATCATTCATATTGTGTTTTCATACTTTTATCATGCAAATTTTACACTTTCACTTTTACTTGCTTAAGACTCTTGCGCTGCTTCCTCACAAAATTCTTACCTAGTTCAATTACTGAAATTACTAGAAAATGATCCGTTCCACATTCAACTCCACGCTCAGCCCCTGTATTCATTACTTAACTTTAAAGTCTCTCATCATAAGCAACAAAATCAACTATCGTACTTGACTCGTCCCCTTTGAAATGTATATAAGTGAACATCTTTGTGCTTAAGCCATGTGTTTGATACAAATTAACATTTTTCTCACTAAAATTCTTGTTTACCCTGTCATCACTATACCTTACTAGCACTCTCTATAAATTCTCTCTTTAGGTACTCACAATCCCGTTCATACCTCTTAACAAGATATTTCGTTCCCCCAGTTCTCATGCATTCAAGACTTCATTGAGCTCATTCCAAAACTCCACTCTCACATTCTCGTCTTCACCCTTCATTGGAACATATCCTGCAATCAACATAATTCTATGAATACCTTCTTTAAATACGTACTCACGTAAGTCTATATGACACATACTCATTCCTTCTCAAAAACAGTCTAGCTGCTGGGCTAAGAATTAAACCTAATCCCTGACTTACCCTTACCCATCCATCCACACCTGACCTCAGTGCCAGGTTACCATCGTCATCAAAATAGCTTTCCCTTTCTACTTGGTTTCACAAACACACAGAATATCAATTTTTATTCCAATAATTTCCTCTAACAATTAATTATCTTTACCATACAATACTCTCACATTCCACGTTCCAATATGTTATGTTCTCGTCAGCTTGTCAACAGATGGGCCCTTCAGTTTTGACCTCAGATGACCATCGTGGCATTGGTCATTCGAAGCTAATATTGTACATTTTAATTTTAGTAATTAGTCTAGAGTGGACCAGGCTACTAGACTTGATCGTACCCGCACCCATGACAGTATTCACTGCTTTGTTCTTTTTCACGAACTTCTGGAAACTATTCCGCAAGAAGAGGAAACCTTTTAATTAAACCCTATGTTATGTTTTATTTATCTGGATTGTGTATTTCATAATAACTTATTTAGCTTCTAATTGGATTAATTCACAAATACTCTTTAATGTTACTATTATATTTTACTACGCACAGAACTATGGCTATTATCAATATAATCCAAAAGATGAGGATGGTGAGGAAATGCACCCACATTGGCGTGGGTCAATGATGAGGAAGCCAATGTAGTAGAAAACATACAATAATTTAAAATTATATATATATTTAAATTTTCTTGATTTATTTATATACAAGTAATATACTCTCCTAGATTGTCCTATAATAATCATTTTACTCATTTTACTTTATCGGTATCTGTAGTGAAAGTATTGTGATCGTTCAAAAAAATTGAGCTCGAGATTTTGTTGAATTTAAACGTTTCACGACTCCCTGAATCCAAAAAAGTTGTTTTTTAATTTCCATCTGTCTGTCCGTTTGTCTGTCTGTCCATCTGTACCTCGGAGTAGATCCTAAACTATTTTAATGATTGGGCTAAAACTTGGTATCAAGGGTTTTAATAGGGCTGCCCCGAGGAGTTTTTTGGAATTGGATATCTAACCCTAAAATTAAGGATTATTTTACTAAAAGGCAAAAAGAGAAACACATATATTTTCTAAAAATTGGCACAAATGATTTTGATTAAATTTCATATCCAAGTACTAATCAATATTATAAACATAATGGCTATTATTATTATTATTATTATTATTATTAGCACCGCTTCTTACTACCCGTTCGCGTTATACGTACGTACGCGAATGTGTAATGGTAGGGTGATTGTGAGATGAAATGGAGGACCTACATACAGTTTAACGTGGAATCCGAACCACGGTGGAGGCCTGGCATTCCTCACATTCACAAGTTGTGATTAATACACGTCTTGTTAGAGGTGAAGGAAGGGTTTGGCATTCAGATAAATCTGTGCCGGGACTGAGGATTGAACCCTGGACCCCCAGCACAGAAGTCTGACACCTTACCCCTAGACCACCAGGTCACCCATAACGGCTATTCTTAATTTTTCGGCAAAATGACTTTGAGGATACTGGTCTTATGCGTAAATTCTCATTTTTTATCATATCTCGGAAAGTACTTGAGATATGAAATTACTTATCATTGAAAATAGGTCTATTTATAATTAAAATATTTTATCTGAAACATATTTTTATAAAACCAATTATTTTCAAGATAAACACAAATACATATATTTTTTAACTTTCTTCGACCGTCAAAAAAATTCTAACCCAAGATGTTGATGGATGTCGACGTTTCATGACCCCCCGAACCCTAAAACTGGTTTTTGCAATGCAGTTTGTCTGTGTGTCTGTTTAACCATAAAATTAAGAGTAGCTTAGTGAAGGGCGAAAAGAGAAAAAAAGAAGTTCTCAAAATCAGCTATATCTATTTTGATTAAAATTAATATATAGACGTTGATTAAGATTATAACCAAAATTGATACTTTAATTTTCCTATAAAAATGTCTTTTAGGGTAGTTTACAGAAGCGGAAATTTCCTTATCTCCACAACTATTTGTGATATTAAGTAACTTATCATTCCAAAATTGTAGTACTATTAAAAAAACCTTTATTTGAAATATATCTTTATAAAGCCAACAGTTTCAGATATATTGGCCAATATATTAATACAATTTTGTGAGCTTTAGTTGTAAAGAGATACTACTTAAGTTTTAACGCAATATTTATCTAATTCCATAGAGTAAGTAGATAAGTAAGTCTCTCAAATATTTAGGTTCTTTTTTCTTCTACCTCTTAGGAGAAATGTTTGTACAGCAATGATCTATATTTATCATTTTAGACTCAAGATTCAATATTTACCATTTTTATTGGTCTAAATTTATAACTGAGGAATTTAATTAAAATGCGACAACCATAAGATGTGCAACCTCCAATAAAATATAAAGAATTTTGATCGAAAGTAGAAATTTTAAAACGAAGTATTGACCCTTGGGAACCCAATATCGATATTTTTTTGGTCCAAATACACTAAGTGCGGACTTTAATTCTTTAAAAAGAAAATCATAAAATCTCAATTCAGGATTCAAAAAATGTTTAACACAAGTATAACCCAATTTTTTTCGAGTTTGCTAATGTGTATTATTTAGTTTCACACATAAAACGAGTATTGAGTAAATATCTCAATTCTTAAACACTGTAGTGGGAAATTGCGTGTGGAGTTCCGTACCATTTATTTCTTTGTAAATAGCTGTGTAATTGAAAATGGTTTTCTACTTTATTTAAATTTGTTAACCACCATATCGGAAAGTATATTTTTATTGGTGAGAGAATATTCTTATGCCTATCTGGCCTTTCTCTTCTATTATAATATAGAATTTAATATGTCTTTATTTTCAGCTTATTTTTATTTTTAATAGCTTACTCACTAGAGGGTGACTCAGCAGTTTCGCAGCGCACAAAACAACAATAAAAGTGGGTCTTGATTTACTATTGTGGTTTCAAGTAGCGCCTATTTTAAAGGCTGTAAAAAGATTTATGGCATTATTAAAAGCGTGGGTGGCTTTAAAGCTACGCGAGCTGCATCTCAAGTAACAGTCTTGAAATTCCTCTACCCTGAACTTTTAGGATCTAAGTACGTATTTTCACGTGTTCATAGGTCAAGTCAAGTGATCTGTAGCTGTTAATTCTTGATGTATATTATCAATACATATTAATCAAGCTTTATTTAACACTGACCTGACTACTTGTTCAAGATATACCGTTATATTATGATTACTTTAATGAGGTAGGGTTTGGGGAGAGAATCATTTTAGAGGCAATCTTTCCGCATTTGCATAGAAGGAGAGGGGGAAACATCTTGGAAAAACTACACTCAATAGACCCGTCTGGGGTTCAAACCTCAATCTCTCCTTAAGCCAGTCAAACACGAGAGTGACACCTAGGAGTATTCATCCACTGAAGTGGGTAGCATAGCAATAATAATAATAATAATAATAATAAAGTGTAATCATTGTTGGCCCCAAAAGATATGTTTGTATTTTCTAAAATATTATTTCCATTCAAATTTGAATGTGATTTCCTCGTCACCAATATTTGAGACACCCGCATCGGTGATAATATGATATCCTCATCACTCTGGATTTGGACTTGATTACTGGGAATGGAAAGATCAGGGTTCGAGTCCCGGTCAGGTATACCGATGTTTTCTCTCTCCTAAATAGTTTCTTTCTATCTTTTCAAGTAAAATATAGTTACATTGTCTCTAAACTTCTACTTAATTAATTCCTAATACATTAGATTAATTCATGTATGTGCGTGGGCTGAATAAGCACTAAAACATGGTAGCAAATAAATGATATTCGAGCGTTTTCTCTCTTTCCTGCAGAGATGAGGTAATATGCGATCCACCCATTTCAGTTAACACGTGGACAAAACGTTAATCTTCCTCTATTATTGTTTGCTGGTGATAGAGAGGATGTGGGGATATGGGGGGAGGCTTGAATCTTGGGTGCTTATACTGAGATCATTTTTTCTAAAGGGCTTTCCATTCTTTTTTGTACAATTTGTGCAAACTTACTCCTCTCTAACCCTTTATTTCAATCGAATTAAGATAGCACGTGTGTGAATTAGAACGCGGTGTAGAAAATACTTAAAACTACAGTCCAACCTGGAAAGCCGCTTGTTTACCTCCTCCTTACCCCTCCCTTCTTTATATTAATCATACACACAACGCTTAAGAGCGTGCATCAGATGCCCATTAACTCAGTGATACAGCCGGCTTGAAATCGTAGATTTACACGAACACTATTGCAGGTGGATCATTTATGATTAAACATTAACGGAGATAAAGAGTTAATATATGTTCCTAATACAGAAAATTGTTGAAATATTAAATTATATTTGATAAAAACTGCATTGAAAAGTCCTTTATTGACCATTTTATAATGGCTTCACAGGTAAGCATTGTACACAAATCTTCATTCTGTCATAATAGGGACAGCTTTATTAACAAGAAACTTTGTCGCTTTGTCCCCCATCGTCACCGCGGAAAATTTCGAGTACTCATTCAAATACGAATGCACTCCACACATTTCTGGAATTTCTTGGTCTTTTCTTTTCTCTTTTACTCTCACAACGTGCGCGAGTCGGAAGCTGAGTTGGTCCTGCTGTGATATAAAATCTTTTAACGATTCTTTCCTTGAACCTGATTGATCTATTTATTTTATTTTAAAAAGCTTGTCTTTGCCTGATTACTCTATCAGATATACGCGAGTATCCAAGAAATTATTTTATCAACGCACTCTTACTGGAATATTTCTACGAGCTCTTTTCAGAAATAACCAAACACACCTCCCCTTCACAAAAAAATAAAATAAAAATATATACTGAGCTGCGAAAGGTTTACGAAGTATCATTAATTCATAAGTACAAAAAAATTACTTAAACTAACTTTTTTTAACATCTTTCTTTATGAATTATTTATGAATGTGTATGTTTTCATTTCGCTTTTGAAGTTGTAAAAAACTCTGAGTGAAATATACTATATTATCATGGGGGAGTACTATCTTTAGTTGCCACTATGTGGCTGGGAGGCAACATCGTAAATGTCTTCTGTGTTGCCATTTTTATTATTGTATTAAATAATTCTTAGTTCTATATTTAAAATATAGCCTTGCTATTTGGATGTGAATTTAATTTTAATATATTCTGCCACCTTAGTTCAGTAGGTAGCGTGTCTGTCTACTGAGCTAAGGGTCATGGGCTTAATTCTCATAATATTAAAAAAATATTATAGATGAAATGTGAGATTCCTCTTCACAGAGATGAATTAACAGGCTGGCCGGCTGGTTGTTGTGTCTGTTCTAGATTTAAGTTAGTTTATAAGTCGTGTGCTGGTATAATCAGTCGGTTTTGAAAGTGCACGTTAAATATTTCAAATTAATGAGAAATTAAATTAAACTACCATATAACTATAAGTATTCACTGATAGCAATTTTATTAATCTATTATTTAAGAGTTGGAGAGCTTATAGTATATATTTCAAATTAAATTCATAATATTTGATTAATACTATTATTATAAAATTGATTATTTGAATATTTTGAAGTTGGGAGGGGACTGAATTAACTATAAGATACATTATTAAAATATTAATAAATCTATGTCACAGAATTATGTGTATTCTAAGTGATTTACAAAGATTAAACATAATTTTATTTGATCCATAAACAGGTGCACTGGGGTGTTTTTCCCCTCTTAATAAATGAGAATTTTCATATATTTTGGATTAAGTTTCAAAATTTATAGCTAAAAATAAATGATCTTGTTCCGTTTTATTAGATTATGGTAGATAGTTTAAGTAAGCACTAATACTAAATAGCATTTCTGAGACAAAGTAAAATTACATTAAATAGTGATTAATGTAAACTACTGTCTAATACTATAGTTGACATCAATATTATTTAAACTTGTTTAAATTTTTGTGCTTAAAATTATAATTTTGGTTGAGTAGTGCCCCTTTAAACCACCCAACATTCCCCCATAGATTCTTTCTAAACGTACAGGATGTACCGATTTTAATCTCGATTAGTAGGTTGGAATGATAAACGTAAATTTTAGATGAAATGTATTATTATTATTTTCATTGAGGGGGCGTGAGAAACTATTTAGAAAATATTGACCTCAGTTCACCCTACCAGTATTTAATCCATAACATCCCCGTCACTAAGTATAAGAATAGAAAAGTTTATTGATGTTTAGTCTTCGTGCTCGCTGATTTGGGCCCTAAAGTTTATTTATTGTCAATGCGTTTCACTTCCGGTTCGATAAATAAGTATATGTACTAATTACTCTGATGTATTAGGGATAAGATAATTTGAATTAAGCGGAAATACACTTATTTGTGTGGAAGGAGAGTAGAAAACTCTTTGAGATAAAACGATCCTCAGCACACACGAACGGGATTCGGGTCCCGATCTCCCAGCCGTCGGCAGTCCAGCCTATTACTAAAATGACGTCTTACACCGTACAAGCACCGAAAGGAGTTTCAAAGAAATAAAAACAATAGGGTTTTTTTAGTATAGAATTTATTATTTGATTACAGCCACGACAATAATTTCACAAAACTTATAAATGAAAATCAACGCTTTATGTATCGTATTTTAGATTCAAAGTAGAATGTTTATATCTAACCAGCGTCTTTTTAGTATTGGTAAATTTTCTCAAGCGACGGTGACATACTTCCTGCCACACAGTGTTTGCATTATTTATTAAAAGGTGCCATGTTGTCTCGAGTCAACTTCTTGATAAATCTTCCGTGCTTCGTCTTCTCTTTTCTATTCTTTATGTGTGCATTTGTCTCTCTCTCTCTCAAACTTTATCTGAATTTAACTCTCCGTTTCTTTCTACGTATTTCTTCTAAACCAGTTCACTTTTCCTTACAACCTCGCTGTTGCCTGTATTCTGTGACAATATTACATAAACTTTTTTTCCCATTTCTTAACTTTTTAAATCCTTAAAAAATAAACTTCCTCTAAACACTTCTTTTTTTTTTTTTTCGAGGCAAGGTATCGAAAAGTCCCTTGAGTTTTATTTTCGTTTCCTTTTGCTACTTTACTTCACTTTTTAACACTCTTACCGCACACCATGTGTTTTTGACAAGCAAATTTGATCTGAAAATACGTTAGGAAAAAGTTTTTCGAGAAATCTATGAAATAAGAGTATTTCGTTTAGCGAAGTTTCACACGTATTCCTTTCTCTGTTATGACAGTAAATTCTTTCGGACAATTTTTCCAACTTTTAATTTTGTACATGATTGTTTTGTATGGTATATTTAGTCAAATAAACTTTTTTGAACTTTTTTATCCAATTATGGTATTTGAATTAATATTTACAAACTTATTTTGTATTTATATAGAAAAATATATTGATTTTAAAACGTATGAACAATTACTATCTGTCCAACTATTTTACGTCAATGTATGACATTTATTGATCTAATTGTTTTAATTTGTTGATATTAATGGTTAAATTATGGTGACTTTCACAAGGGTTACTGTAATGCTTAGTGTCTAAAGCATAGAATGGGAGGATGACATTAGAATCGACCTGAAATATATAGGGGGAGTGAGGTGGACTGGATAGAACTAGCTAAAGAAAGGGATAGGCGGCGTACTTTTGTGAGTGCAGAAATTAACGTTCTAGTTCCTAATGACATAGGACATAGTAGGTACATACTAGGTAAGTACAAAATTAAGTTAACCAAGCAAAGAACTTGTTTAGGGTGTGAACTGGATACTGTCCATCTATAAAATATAGGATAAAACTAAGAATTGAGCTATGAAGTATTTTTTATAATTGTTTAAGTTTAATAGCATCTTTTTTCCATATTTTGAGTTAATTGATAAGAATTATCGATGATAATGACTATACAGTACCATGATATGATTCTGGACTGGACCGACGTATATGTATTTATTTGAGTACTCTTCATTCTGCAGTCCAATTAGAACTAACTTTATTTACTACGACTAAGAGTGTAGTATGAGTTGTACTATCTGAAGGAAAGTTAGTTCGTAAGTCGTAATGATGTAAAATGTGTGTTTATAAAAGCCATATGAAAACCTAAAGGAAATTAAACCAATTTATAAAATCACAAACGAATAAACAATAAAATGTTTTGTATTGTTATATTTTAAAACATTTCAATATAAATTATCAAACATTTAGAAATTTGATTAATGGTCTTGACCTACTCAAATATATTTTGAAATGTTAGCTTTTTAATTATATTAAGATAGAGAGAGAGAGAGAGAGAGTGTTTTAAATTATTATTAGAGAATATTTTTGATGATAAAATACCAGCTATTTCACTCTATTTTTCATACATGGGTGAAATAGCATAATATTCAAAATATTGTTTATAGCTTAGTAGTTTTAAGAACCATAGTAATGTTATTTCACATGTGAGTGAGTAAGTCCTACATGTTATGCATATGTTTAGCTAACTTAACATAATGCTATTACTAAACATTTGATGTGTAAACAATATTTAAAAAAAACTATCCAGACAATGGTTGTAATATTTTGCCACGTTATCTTGGAGTCTTAGATTTATGTGAAGCACAACTTGTAGTTGAACTATTAAACTGAAATATTAACCATCCAAATTATAAATATGTATAGTTAGATAAATGATAAATGACATGACACGTTGACTTACTGAAAGTCGAGAAAAATATAGATTTTTTTGGATTGTGGTGAGGTATTTATCGTTAAAAACCGCATAGTTGGGCACTAAGAACCGATGTTTGATTTATTTACTATAGATTGCCAGGGAAGGGGAGAATGAAGTTTGAATCCATGTCAGGTATACTGATATTGATTTTATTAAACTGTTTCCCAATGTTCCTACAAGAAAATATAGTTGCATCTTCTCTAAATTATATCTTACTCATTCTAAATCCACTAGTAATTGAAATATGTATAGTTTGGATAAACAGGTGTTCAGAAACTCATAGCCCAAATTGCACATATAGCTTGTTTGAACCAAAAATTATTCAAAATCCCTACACACAAACATCCGGAAACTATGTCAATACCAGTAAATTGTCTTCAAAGTTTTGGTATACAGCACCAGGAAAGCAAAGCTGTCAAGCATGCGTGCACCACAAGTTGCATAGGAGCTAGGCGCTCTGCACTGCACATGTATTAATGGCAAGAACTTTCGGTGATGTAGGACCGTTAATGATGACCCTCAGAACGTATTCTTATTTCTAGATGGACTGGTTTGTTGTTTACTATTAATTGTGGTATGTTCTGCTGCCGTGCTCCAAGATGTCGAGTTGCAGTGTCACGCGCCTAGCTCTTATGCAACCTGTTGTACACGCATGCTTGAATAGCTAGTTTTTCACGGTAAACAGAGTGTATACTTTTAATTAGTTAAAGGGGACTTAGACAAGCCCGCGAAGCATTTATATATGACACACAATACCTAATGTTGACGGTGCAGTCACCTAGTGGTATTAGCTATTATTTTAATAATAAAGACTTTAATTTCTAACTAGACGTTGGATTAAAACTATCTCCCAGTTAACTCGTGCCTTAACCACTTTATAGCAACATTACTAATGCTGATAACAATCTGGCCCACAACTGAACTTCTAATTAGACGGGAACAAAACACATTACGTAATCGATTTTCTGTCTTCCAGAAGTAAATTATTTTTAAAATATTTTGACATTTAAGTACTAAAAAAAATCTTGTTTTTAAAAATATCCCTTACTAGAAGGGAGATATTATGACATGTGGCATTTCTTACGGTTAATGGCATCTCTGAAACCTTAAAACTTCTAAAACCATCTTTAATCATCTTAGACTTTTCTTTCGGGGCCCGTTAGAAATTACTTTAAATAATTAAAGAAGACTAGAAATATGCTTCCAAACATTTACATTAATATTATTAGTGCAACATTTCTTATTTAACATTACAGAAAAGGAGCTAATCACACCTTTTAGTGATTTTTATTACTTTTCTCCCGTAGTTTGACATGTGCCATGTTATATAATAACAGACTACTTATAAAAATAATGTGGAATTTCTTGAAAACTAAATAGCGTATCAGCGTTTGAATACTGTTCTCTTATTTTCAAAATAAAAAAGATATTAAACTAAATTATTTATTTAAAAAATGATTTTGACATAATAATAGGATGAGCATTATATACATAGCTCAATCCTAGATTCCAAACCTTTCACAATATCTTCTAGAGGTGCCAGCTATTCAAATATGTTCACAGATTAAAAAAAATAATAACATAGATTTTATCTACCACAAGCAGTACATACGTCTGTATTTCAGTTAGCAACCCGAACAGGTAGTATGACATGGTGCTAAGTATTACTATAATTATTATTATTGTATTTCAGTTGGGTTTCTTTTCCTTCAAGCACTGCTATTTAAGTTTAGCACCGTGTCTTACTACCCATTAGAGTTATACGTTTATGTACTTGTTACGGCAATGGTTTTTATAGGTGAGGAAGCTTATATTTAAAAGAAATGTAGCCACATTTGCGTGGAGAGAGAGTGCAAATCCATTTTGGGAAAAACTCAGTACACCCGACATCTCAAATTCCCCATCATCGGCAGTCTACTGCGAGAGTAACGCCTTATACCATGTGGTCACCGAATTGAGCTTTCAAGAACTGCTTGAAGTTTGTGATGAATTTAAGCTTTTAACTAAATTTAATTTCCCCAATGGAAAAAAATAATTATACATTAACTTTAGTAAGCCCAAAATTTCAAGTCTTCTACTCAAAACATCAAAACCATGTAAGTTAGTGCTGTGAGAAAATTTGAACCAAAATGTTTCAGGCTAACAAACAAGAGCAGTGTGCTTTGATTGAAGAGAAGGGTGAGTTTGTGCTCAGGTATAGATGTATAGTAAGCTTTTCCTAGTAGCTATTAATCTACATTATAGAAAAATATTGAATATTTTATTGAAACCCCTTTTCGGCTAATATGATGTCATCATCATCATCATCAAAATCATCAACGGTTTCCAGCCTGTGGACAAGTCAGATTAGTAAATTGCCTCCATCTTCCTTTATTCTTACACCACTCTTCCTCCTTTAATTTGTTCCATTCTTCTCCTCTCACTTGAACAATTTATGCTATCAGCTACTCCCATATATTTCTCTGCTTCCCATGATATCTTATTCCTACATACTTCATTTCCAACATTTTCTTCGGCATCCTCTCTTTTTAATTAAATGGCTGATATAATAATACTAATTATTTTAATATTGCTATCTGTCAATTATTATATGAATCACACTAATCGATAATTTAGTGTAGTACTTGAAAAATGCTTTTAGCTAGGTATAGAGCAAATAAATAAAATATACCAATTCATAATGCCTAGCATTTATTCATTAATTGTACTTTAATTTGAAATGTCCTGAGACACACATAGTGTGTTCTTGCATTAGATCACTATTTATTTTTTATTTTATACTGAACTTAGTTTGATATATTACAATACATAAGTAATATATGAAACTTACTGCGAAATACACGCGTAATGGTGCATTACTCATTTGTTCTAGATTAGATAATTAAATTAAAATACTAATTTTATTATTTTAACCAAAAAGTAAGAGTAAAAGTAAAAAAAACACGTAATTATTTTTTTCACACATGTACTTTTAGATAATTCTAACACTGTATTGAAAGTAATCTTTTACAGTTTAATACTAGGCGTACGTAGCTTAGATACTGTTAATATTTTTAATTTTTTTATTGTTTTTTTAATCTCTTTTTCCTTAAATAACTTAGACTCTATCATGTCATGATCATTGATTTCTTCTTAATTTGTAGGGGTATCTAAACATAATGAATTAGGTAGCAAAACTACCTACCAACTCTTTTAATTTTAGAAAAGTTCTTGGCTAATAATTAATAGCTTTTAAAGGGGAAGACCCCAATATTAACAACCTATAATTTTTTCAGTCTTATTACAAATAAAACCCAGGAACCTTAGTTGAACAAGCAGAAGTGTTAAAGATCAAGCTAAGGTCTCAGACATTTTTGAAATCATGGAAATCTCATGAGTTGTTTCCAGGGTAAGCCCATTTACAGGGCTGTACCGACTAACCGTTTCCATTCCAAGACTACCCATTTAGCCAGTCATACATACAATAATGCAATCAATTAATCTAAGTTTATTAATTTGAAGGTCAGGATTAATACTAATTATGAGGTAATAATGTACTTATACATTCCTTTCAAGTCTTGACTGCTTTAGTAACTACAGTTCAATTCTCATAGGAAGATCCTTTTAGAAAATAAATTCTTTTTGCAGTCAATATTGATCATATTTACTTCATTAGTGTTTTTAGATGTTGATATTTTCTATAAAAGTAACAGCTCCAGATAACATAAACTAACATAAATACGTGACATTATATTTTTAGGAAAAGTATACAGTATGGAAATGCCTGCCATTACTTGGTCTGTAAGTTGTTGGTTGATATCTCGCTTTCATTCAAGGAATATAAAACTCAACATACAAAACAATGATTCTACCAGTTGTTCTCTAAGGTTGCAAAACGTGGTCTCTTACCTTAAATGAAAAAAACAAATTTAGGATGTTTGAAAACAAGGTGCTTATAAATATATTAGGTCCATAAAGGAGGGAGAAAATTGGGTGATAAAAGAGGTTACATAATGATAAGCTAAATACCCTGCATTCATCACCTTATGTGATTAAAATAATCAAGCCTTTTAGATTACGGTGGGCAGGTTATGAGGCATGAATGGGAGAATCTAGAACCTTGTACAGGGTTTTGACTAGCAAACCCAACGGGAAGAAACCACTGGGAAGACCTAGACGCAGATGTGAAGATAGCATTATAATGCACCTGAAAGATATAGGGTGTAATGAGATGGACTGAATAGAACTAGTTCAATATAGATATAGGTGGCATACTTTTGTGAGTGTGGCAGGAAACTTTCGAGTTCCTAATGCCATAAAGAATGTTATTAAGTAGTTTTAGTAAGTTTTATAACTGTAAGATACTGTTCTTCCTAAAAGGAATCTTACTCTATCAACCAGCTTACTCTGGTTGAATCTCCTGTTCACCCAATGTTACGTCTATGTTTTTCCTGAGGATGTGTGTAGGGAGGCAAGCAGCCAGGGCTGAATGTGAGCGCCGCGCCGGTGGTTCATCACAAAACCGGCAAGGGAGACTGGAGACTGCCTAGTTCTCGCCTACCTGTGTGTGTGTGTGTGTGTGTGTGTGTGTGTGTAGGATGTTGGGGTTGCATGTGTGGGAGGAGATTTTAATGTAATGTTGAAGGATAAGAAGGGTCTAAGAGCCTCGGGTCTACTTCAACAAGGCACACTATCTTTTTAAGGATAGGGGCCTTAAAAAATGGTTATTTGAAGGATGTTTAGCGTTCCAATAAGTATAATTATAGGTAATTTTATTTCAAATAAAATCATTGTATTATTTAATTAAATTATTTAATACGTATTAATAAATGTTTTTTATATTCTTAGTTTTTGTTAACAACATATTATTATTCATTCGGGCTATTCATATAATATACACTATTTGAGTATGAATGAAGATGGTAGGAGATTAAGGAAATTCACCCACATTTGCTCGGAGGAAGAGTGGGAAACCGTTAGGAAAGAAACACCCTCAATTCACTGAACATGAATATTATCGCAATCCAGTCTTTTGTGGCAGTGAAGCCTTAGACCGTATGACCAATGATATGGTTATTTAACAGATAATGTTTAGTTTTTTATCACCACGTCTTACAGGCTACATGTAGATTTTATAATTACTCTAAGGGGGTAGGGATGAGGAAGGAAGCATTTTAAATGTAATCCACCTTCAATTTAGAGGAATGAAAGTGGTAAGCAAATTAGTAAAACCACCCTCAGTATACCCAATCGGGATTCGAAGCATGATCTCCTCGTCATCAGTAGGCCAGTCTGACAAGCGAGTGAAGCATTAGACCATTTGGCCACTGAAGTGGATATAATTTTTAAAATATTATTCTTCCAATACTAATAAGGTGTTAAATACATTTATATAATTATGATAATGGACATTTAAACATGCCTATCTTAGCTTATTAAATGTAGATTTGAACATAAAAATATATAATTTGTAATTCACAAATACATTGAAATGCTTACAGTAATTTTAAATTAAAATAATACATTTTCATTCATAATTAAGCCACCTGAATATATAAACATGATTTAAAATCCACTTAATTTAATAATAAGTCCACTTTGTATTTTATATGAAATCCTAACACATTTTAACAGTGTGATATATTTCATACATGTTCTTTGTTTAAGAGAAAACTTTTTGAATGGCTTCACGACGTAAAATATGAAGTTATTTATCGTGTATAAAGCAATCTTGAACAACTTATATTAAGATTACATAAATATATATCACATAGTATTAATTAATATATATGTGGAAAAAAGTAAAAAATAATTGAACAATTAATTTTACATGATCAGTGAAGCTTGGAAGATAGAAATGAGCTTAATGCTACGAACAAGATATATATTAGATATGTTTTAATATCTAAGATAAATATTATATTAAATTATTGTTTTTCAAAATTGAATATTTAATTTTATAACAAATAGCTAATTACAGCCAACTTTAAAATAAAATCCAGTTGAGATTTCTTAAAAAAAAGGGGGGGGGGTGTTCTAAGTAATTTCAAATCTTTACTGATATTGATTTCCTCTCTTAAAAATGAATCAAAATAATAAAACCTGAAACAATTCATAAAAAATATTATTCCTTGTTATAGTAAACGTTTCATAAGAAATACTTATACAAAATTTTGATTAAGTTAATGAAGGTTTGGGAATTCTCCTATCTAAAACATTTTGTTAAAGGATCAATACTTGGTATGTGATTTAACAAAACTTATTAGAATATGTTCTTGAAAGCATGTGTAATACATTTTTAAAAATCTGTTTTAAAAACGGCTGTTAAATAGTAAATATTTAATAAGACGTATTCATTTTATACAGGTACTTTGATTTGGTACATTTAATCAAACCTAGTATGTATATATTTTAATGTAATTATATTTTACTACGATATATACATCTATATAAACGGGAAGGATATATGTAATGACTTATTTTAGTGTAATAATATGTTTATTGATGGATTAGATGAGGGTTCAATAACGTAAGAATGGATGGGAAAAATTATTTGACACTACAAAAGTGAAAAGAAATAAAATATAGAAGGAGCTAGTGTGATTGAAAGAAAATAGAATTATAAATATCCAAAGAAAAGAATAAGACGAAGAATAGAAAAACGTAGATTTGAAAAAAAATTAAATAAAAAAGTAAATGAAAGACCAGAGAAATAAAGAGAGGTGGAAAACAGTTTATTGACATACTGTCAAGCTGTGATTGAGTTCTGTAAACCTCACACAGAATGGGGTTGGAGGGTGAGTTTTTCCAAGCCGTGGCTTTGCCCCCGTCAACTTGTGAAAATATTGCCAGTAAGAGAAGGGTGAGTGAACCCAAATCGACCAATAACACACACACCTCGCTCCAACCAGCTCACTTCCCCCCTTAACTTAGTTTTTTGGTATTACATCGTGTAACGTCACCAAAACACGCAGAGGCGACTTCGTTTAAATTTACTGGCCTTCCCCTATTCATACTAAATAAACTAGAAAAATCCGATGTAATAGCTATTGGTAGGCCTATTTGTTTTCTTGTTTCCTCTTAAAGTTTCTTTAGCTATTACTATTTATTTTTAGTTATATAACATACAAAATAATGTAAAATAGTTATACTTTGTTTATAATAAAGGAAACAGCCTTTTCTTGAAAAATTACACTATAGCCCTATCATAAACTCTGCTATAGGGGAAACGTATAAGTTAAATTAAGAGTACAAAGAGATTATTAATGTAATAACATTTGAGCTACGAGGAGTTATACAAAGGTTTAGTAACTATATGATAAATATTTATTAAAATAACGAAAATACAAATTAAAAATAAATGAAAAATCATATTTTCCTCCCTCGATTTAACAATAATGCACTGATTCATATAGATTTTTTGTAAAACAAATTGAATTAAGCGCAAGATATAATATAATATAATATACATTATAATACAAAGCATCCAAATTAATGAGCCACGAGAAAAGGATTTATTTTTTTCTACTGCATTGACAGAAAATTAATCCAAAATGTATTTAAAGCTTTATTAAGAACTCAATTGTTGAAGTTGAGAAGATTATTTTTCAGCCATAAATTTAATTCTGGTATCTTTGACTAGATAAAATATTAATTTTGACTTTGTTCATATAATTATATATATTGCAATACTATATCATTGTGCTCCTTACTTTAAGATAGCAAAGTAGGGAGGCAAAATTGTAACTAGTATTTACGTAATTGCAAACATTTAAAAAGCGGCCTAATCTAAAGATAAACAATAATCTGAAATTAAATCTACTATAGCTTACAAATTTGATCGCAGAAATTTAAAATTAACTATTCAATCAACCAAAATTTAATGAAATCTTTAGAAGATTAAACTATACAAGTTTGACATAGTAAAAAATAGATACCACTATTCTAAGGATATTAATAAACAGGCTATATATTTTGATGATCAAAATTATTTTATATTACATTTATCTTTAAGGGTTATTAATTAAATAATGATATAATTCCAATCAAATAAAATAGTTTATTTTTGTATTCCGTAGTGATTTAATATTATTTTATTGATAATAGCCTCTTGAGTCATGAATGGTGTCTAAACACACATATATTTTTTAATATAAATGTTTGATATGTAAATTAAATATTGATGCTTTTACTATTAATTATTTTTGTACATACATTATTTAAAATTAAAAATAAAATACAAGATTATAAACTTCATTTACGGGCTGCTACGGTAACACAGATTTAATGTATTTTTGAATAGTTACATATCTTTTAATAGTAATAATTAGCATACATTTAATTATATTTTAAATAAAATCATTTCTTAATAAGCCTTTATCCGAGTAATTTGATCTACCATATTCATATTATCTTTATTCCAAGAAAAGGTAGTAACACAGTAAATTTAAATTTAATTTTAATAACACATGAATTTTGGTCTTAAAAGCACAATGATTTATTTATGTCACTTTGATAATTACGGCTTACCCAAAAAATAACTAATTTGTTATAGACCATTAAATAAAAGCTCTTACAAATTTAGGTGCAATCATGTGTTCTAAATTTCAAGAGTTTTTAAAAATTAAACTCATTATGACCACAAATCGCGACAAATTTTAAAGTGATTCGTATCAAATTCACCAATTTACTTTAACAATATCTAGATATGAACATTTCGAATAGATACATCAGTAGGGAATCCGTTCTACCTTAATATAGGATCAAACTGATACAAAGCTTAATAGGGTGTTATGATTGATACGTGCATACGTGATAAAGTGAAGGTCTGCAGAAGATAAATGTTTCTTCCACTCTACGGGCCTTCTTTAAATTATGTACATGTCTCGCTGATTTGTACTGGAGTCTCAGGTGACGAGCATGAAGGACCTAAGAAGTAATAATGTTTCACAATGCTCCTATCCTTCTCAAAAAACTAGTTCAAGATGTTATAGATTAAGTATCATTCAAGAATATCGTCTTGACTATACGCTTAGGATATCTTTTGTTCTAAATATTTTTATTACTAGAAAAAGTATTGATTCTATGTTCTAAGAATTGAATATTTAGTAATAGATTTTATATTTTATGTTAAAGTTAGATTTTGGTTAATCATATGCTTGCATATTAACGTCTTACAAAATTGAGAGTTAAAAAGCTAATTCATGTAATATAAATTAATTATAATTATTTATTTAGAAGTTCAGGACAACAAGATTTAGTAGGTTCACTAATAACATTCTTTTCAAATATATTTTTGTTTAGATAAATTATTCATATCTTTGATATAAAATTTATTTGATGGTTTTTTGCTTTTTTAAGTATATTGTGAATTTATGTAATTACACTTTTAGGAAAACAAACGATTACATTGAATGTATATTTTGTATTTGATAATTTCAATTGGAGGGCTGTTATTGAATTGATCTAATGTTTACAGACTAGACAATTTGTTTGGAAATAAAATACTAGCAATAGTTTGAAGAAAGGGTTTATGACCTTAAGTGGAAAATAACCTCTAATGTACCCTGCAAGGAGTTGAACCCTGAGCTCCTGGCTTAGAATAGGCTACTAAGTTCAATGAAAGTCTAGTGCCTTAAACCATTTGCTAACCATTGGAGGTAGAAAAATTGTTTCATTTGAGAGATAGTGACTACATTTTCCTCAAAATTAATTTAAACCATTATTCTTCCCGAGATTGTTTCGTTTTATTTTACATCATAAATAATCTTGGTTTTTATATTTTGGAATTACAATTTTTTAAAGAGAAGGAAAGAGCAGTTCGAAAGCTTAGAATAAAAGCACGCTTCTTTTTTAGCAGAGAAAATAATAACCATAATGTTTTTACATATTATATTCCTAGTAATAATAATCTTGAAAAATACAATATATTTGTATTATGTATTGACTATCTAAATAATCAGTATTTCTAGAAATATAATATTATTTATTTATTTTAATGACACATAAGCCTTGATTTTATAAATTAAATTTGTATCGATTTTAAAGAAATAATAAAATAGGGTCTACTATTAAAAATGATTTAGCTTTAATAAAACTCAACCAAAAGTTTAGTTTTAAAAGTTGTTATTGCTGATCTTGTTGAAATTATAATTGTAATTCTCTGGATGTGTTTATTAAGGTGGGATATCTTATAGTGAAATAGTGTTATACAAACTTACTTAACTAGTATAACAAAACTAATTTTTTATATTATATTTGATTTTAAAAGAATATCACTATGATATTTTAAAACTATGTATCCGGAAACTATTTTTTATAGACTGAAAAAACCACACACCCATATATAATAATTTTTATATAGCTATTATACTTACCTACATGTGATCTACATTGATTACTTTGAATATATTTGTAATTATTACTTTGAGGAACTGACTAATTAAAGCATTTTATTTGAATAAAACCACGTAGTCAACTAAAATAACCAGTTTACTAGAATTCTACTCTATTATTTTCAAAGTAGTATTTGTCAGAAGTTTCCCAAAAATAAATATAGATTTCTAATATATTTTAAAGTTTTAAATAGAAATTAATATAACCTCTCTACCTTGAACCCTCTTCTTTAAATTAATCTGTAAAGATATTGGGAGAAGCTGGGTTTGTAAAGACAAAGTAACTTTCCTGACTAATAATCATTAAATTAAAATCAGTAAAATATTGTTTTTAGTTGGATATTAATAGGAAGAAACTGTCAGAAAATTCAAAATATGTTTTTGCGATCAACCAATAGCTTTAATATTAATGGTATAGCTGTGTGGAAATAAAACATCTAAGAATTTTTTTAGCTGTCAGATAAGGTAATTCTTATAAACATTTACTGTATATTTTCTATGTTCTGGAAAGGTAGACATAAGAATAAATTATTTAATTACAGAAGATCTTAGGCCTACTAAGATCTGGTGTAATTAAATAATTAATTCTTATGTCTATCTTTCCAGAACATAGAAAATATACAGTTTAATGTTTATAAGAATAACCTTATAATAATAATAATAATAATAATAATAATAATAATAATAATAATAATAATAATAATGATAATGATAATGATAATGATGATGATGATGATGATGATGATGATGATAATAATGTTTGAGTACAGACACCTGAAACTCAGAGCACACAACTCATCTGGTTGCGGGAATGATTGTTAGACGGCCGCCCTCATAAATATATAAATTCCCAAAAAGAATAAAGAATAAATAAACAAATATCCTAAGGGTACACTCAATGATCGATAACATTAACAAAAAACCATGAAATGCTTTTCTTGATATTTATTCATAGAAAATATAACTAAATATTTGTATATGTATTTCAACAAATAGGACCATATATGATTGTAAAACAAAAAAATAAATAGTTAGGATAGTCATAAGGTGTGTAAATATTTAAGATTAATCATGTATATGAAAGGTAAATATAAAGATTATATTATGGTTAAATGTATCATAACATTTGAAATTTTGTTAGAGAAAATAAATACATTTATTTTAATCATCTGTTCTCATAAAAAAAACTTACTCGTTAAGCTATGTTATATAAACTCAGTAAAAACAACACTATTTACAAAATTATATCTATCTCCACTAGTCGCATATACATATATAAAAAGGAAATGCTTTTAACCAGACAGGATTCGAAAAAGTCCTCAAAACTTTCATCATCAATCATTATTCTACAAAAAGACTTCAATTCATATTCCAATTTTATAAGACAAAATTCTAAATGCATTTACATAATATAAATAAAAGACTAGATAGCTTGCAGTATAATTCCAAATAATAAGTTAACCTTTCCCAATATTGTAAAATATAGGATGAAACTTCACAAAGGTAATATTCACTAAGCAAACCGCAATATCGGATCTTATTAAAACGATTTCTTTCGTCTATCTTCCAGACCAAACAGTAATATTCAACGTTCAACATATATTGATCCTAGCAAAATAAACATAAGTTTCAATATCATAGTCTCTGACTAATTTCATAATATTATCATAGAATTTAATTTCAAGCTATGATTCCAAAGTTTATTAATTTACCCATAAAAATATTAAATATAATAAGCCGAAAAGTGAATTTTGAAATGGTTACATAAATAAAAAAATAATTTAAGCCGAAAAGAAATTTGTTCTTAAGGGGCACCTACACGATCAATAATATTGTCAATGTAGGTTGACAATAAAATTGAAGCTCCCGTCAATACCCTTCAATAATCTCATCAATCTAGCTATTAATACGACAACTACGCACTATTGTTTTGAAAAACGGTTGTGTACTCTATTTTGTGACGATGTGACGATTTTAGTGTGTTTAGTTTTGAAAGCAATGGTTTCCAATACAGATGTAGGGTTTCTTACCTTGACTTTGGCAGTGTATAAAATGAAAAAAACAAGAGAAGAAAAGAAGTAGACGCTGGTCAAAAGAATGGTACAAGCTGAGAAGCCGTTTCACTCACGAACATTTGCTGAACTTTCTGCGAGTCACAGAACCAGAGGATTACAAAAATTTCCTCCGAATGGATGAAGCGGGCTTTGATAATCTATTGGAGCTAATTAGTCTCACAATTGAAAAAAAGATACAGTGATGCGTGCAGCGATCCAGGCAAGTCAGAGACTTTCCATTACATTGAGGTACCTAGCATTTGGCATGGATTTGGAGGACTTGAAGTACATGTGTGCTATTGCTCCCAAGACGTTGGAGCAAATCATTATGGAAACGGTCGAGGCTATAATTGAGGTCTTGAAAAAGAATATTCAGGTTAGCATTTTGTGTATTATTAAATTGTTATTATTAAAAAAGAACATAATTAAGAACAGTACAAAAGTAGGTATGCACTCAAAATAAAGTAAATGTTGCTAAGTAGTCTGCTGCAGTTGTCGCGTCTTGGGGGTCAAGACTGGCGGAGGAATGTTCTTGTGGTCCCATACTGAAAGAATGATTTGAAGTCTCAACTTGAGATACGTGCTTTTGAGGTACTGGTACTAATTACGTCAGAGAAGTACTAGGTAGGTCTTGTACTGCAAAAGGGCTGAGGGCAGGTGATGGGGTGGTTGAATCATAGCTTGCAGTGGAATAGGGACACCTGATCTTAGGCGAAACGGAAGGTGAAGGTGGGAACATAGGTTGCATGGAAGATAGGAAATGCACTCAGTGTCTTGTTAAATTTCCCAGTTCTGCTTCAAACAAGGTGTCGTTTATTATTTTTTCTGCAACTCGTCTTTGGTCTTGAGGCAATATGTTCAACTTTAAAGCCCATCGTTTAGCTACTACTTCTGATTCAGTTTTGGGCTTTTTGAAATATGCTGCAGCTAAACCTACAAGTTGTTCTGTTGAGTCCTTGCGAGTATATGTTTTTGTCTGGTTTTGGGGGGGGAGGGTGGGACCGTCTCGCTGGTATATAGACGGTGCCTGCGATGCTTGACTTAAATGACTCTGAAACAATAATTGAAAGAGATTATAAAAACAAAACATTATTCGAAACAAAACTATTTTAAAAAATACAAAAATTATAATAACTACTCGGTGGAAAATTTATATATTTTTGGTTTTAGGTACCCAAAACTGCAGAGGGATGGAAGAAGCTAGACGAGGAATTTCAAGAACAATGGATTTACCCAACTTTGTGGGTAGTATTGATGGCAAATATATACTGATAGAAAAACCCATCAACTCTGGTTCTTACAACTACAACTATAAAGGAACTTTCAGTATTGTACTCATGGCTATTGTCAACGCGAATTATCAATTCATCATGATTGATGTTGATGCCAACGGACGAGTATCAGATGGTGGAGATACGAAGAACACGATATTTTGGCAAAACCTGTCTGAGAACCAATTAAACCTTTCTAATCCGAGTGAATTACCAGGCCTTAGACTTTAATTTGCCGGTTATTTTTGGCTTCTCACGGCCAACCACCGGGAATAATTTTATATACTAACTGTCTTACCACTATTACTATGCTTAACTTTGAGCACTATTCAAATTCAAGTAAGGTGAAAAAATACGTTATTCTGTGATGGTCTTTAAATAATTTGTTCGCCAATTTTTATTGAGTTAAAGGCACAAGTATTATATAGGTCATGGTTGGAGAAAAATACACTTTGACTACTTGAGTAATTTTTCATTCTTATTCTTTAATATATTTTATAAAAGTTTTAATGTGTCTACATGTTATTAATTACACGTGTTTGCCACTTTTATTACCCGAAAATATCTTGGTTACTATATTTTTAGTAATTATTTCTTTACTATTATTTTGATAAACATATGAAACAGCATTACCTATATTTTCAATTTAAAAAATAAAAATAATATTTTATATTAAATTATCAATAACAGGGGTTTACAATGTTTAGCCGTTGGTACAATTGCCACATCGGAATTATTTTATGTGGATAGTTACTAATCCTAGAGCCTGTAATTATTGAGAAAAAAATATATTTCAATAAAGATGGTTGATATTTGAAAGAAGACCAAGTATCAGTAATTTTCTTTTATTAAAATAATGTTCCAATAACTAACCTCTAAATCACAAAAATTTAGACCGCTTATGAGTGATTCCTATAGTCGAGTTTTGACTCCCAGTAAGGCAACCTAGGTAAGATTCTTCAAGGTGATTCCTAGGTTGTGTCAAAACTCCCTTACGTGTGAGTCCATCTCACACTAAAGGAGACGACTCCTCCCACCAATGGAAGTCTAGCCATCCCGGGGGGTTTCTCCCAGCGGTCCGGCGATTACAGGGATTGATGGTGGGTACGAACGGGTTCATCGGTTCCTAAATTTCACACTGAGCACTTAATGTACGTGGCTAAGCTTGAATGGCACAGCCATGAAGGGATAGAAGATCCTCATAAGGGGAGTTCGTTCCCCAGACAAGTGGTTGACAAACTCTGACATGGCAGGTGAGTTTGCACTGTGAAAAAGTCCCTGACTTATATAAGGTGTCAGACTAGTGACGTAGCAGAGTTCTTTAATGTTGATCAAGTCTTTGATCTAGCTAACCTACCAGTTCTCTCTAATTAGTTGCTTGATTATCCGATCATCACGTTGGTGGGAAACAAGACCTATGATTTGTAAGAACTGGTCCACCTCAGTTGTCTTGGAGTAAATTTCTCGCCTTAAGACCTGATGTTTGTGGGTTCAAACACAGCCGACGTCAACGGATTTGACGCTTAGACTTATATAATTTTATCGTGTATTTTATTAATATCACTAAAAAATTGTTTAAAGCATTTTTCTTAAGAAACGTGCTTGAAAGTGCAGTTTATTGAAATGGATGTATAAGTATCAGGCATCCTAAGCAATCAGAGATATAAATTAGTGTCTACATCATAGCCAACATTATGTATGGATTTAGGTCATTTCACACTATTATTTAATTAATACTTAGTTTTTTACATTGTTGCCATGTTAGTTTTACTTGATTATTTGATCAAATCTCCGATAACCTTTACATAAATTTTATCAAATAATTAAGTAAAGCAAACATGGCAACACTGTAAATTGCAAAGTGTTTGGAAAATCTTATTGAATAAATTTCAATTTCGGGCACGTTCTTTGAGAAAAATGTTTTTAAAAATTATGTAGTGATATTGATAAATATACACAATAAAGTAAAATCAATACTAAGTTCAAATAAAATTTTATTTATATATGATTAAAGAAACGCACATTTATTTCCTGTTGTTGTTTTGGAGAGAATTTGCAGAATATCTTGACCAGAGATTTGATCGACAATTACCCTCCTAATTTGTTAGTAGTGCAACTGAAGATGAGATTTGATATACTAATATGAAATAAACTTACGGTACATTTGATCTCTGACCAAGGCACTTATTATCTTTTGTGCAACCGACCCTTAATATAATTGTGTTAGATAAATATATATTCAAATCTCAAACAAAATGCATAGAAAACTAAACAAAGTCACATTTATTTAGTTACTTATTTCATCGCCACCCTTGATGAGTTCAATTAGTTCGCCTGCAAAATTAGAAGCATCGTGAACAATAATAATAATAATAAGAATAATAATAATAATAATAATAATAATAATAATAATAATAATAATAATGAGGTATATTATTAAAATATAATAGGAACCAATTTATGTATTGTTATTATTATTATTATTATTATTATTATTTTGAAATTGAAAATATGTATTTAAAAAAAGATATACGAGCTACTAGCCATCCAGGCTAACCAAATACATACACTAATAGTGTAGACGTGAGGAAGGTAGAATTTAGAAGAAATACACCCACATTTTCGTTGAGACAAAGGGGGAGTAGATTCAAGAAAAGCCACATATATACACTAGGTCAAAATTCAATACCGAACCCTTATGTCACAGCCAATCCTGGCTATTGGAAAATTGATACCTTAGTCTGTTCATCCACCGGTGACACACAACGGTTGTCATACGGTCTACGGCGTAATATTTGTAATAGTTTTGTATGTGATTCTGAACCAATTTGTAAATAATGTTTCTCCTCATTTATTCCTAAATAGAAACACGTCTATTAAAGAGTAGATATTTTAAAATTATATTAAATACAATTTTATCAGTCTACTATCAGAAGCATTTCAAAGCAAATTTTACTCTTTTAATTAGTCCAATTTAAATTTTGGGCTATCCTCCAGTTTATCTGATAACCAATACAAAATACTATCGAATACATGTACTGTTGGGTCCGTGGAAACATCGGCCTCAATTTGTCTCGTTTAACATGTCCGGGGGATTTGGGGATTGAATAATAGGTCTGATGTTTTTAGGTGGTTTTACTTATTGAGTTTTTCACTCCCCATATGTGAGGACTTTTCCTGAAAATAGATTCTCCGTCATACTTTACCCCATTGATGTGAATATTTACAAAATGTATCCCCTATTAATAGTGGTTACAGATTCAATCAAAATTTTAGAAAAATGATATTTTAGAATATTATTTTTGAATTGGCCACTCACGTTTCACTATCTAGACACTATTACAACAAACTTATGATAATCTAAAGTTCAATCTTTATAGGAAGGGCCTTACCTGACAGATATAAAACTACTATATCTACTTTCACGTATTCATACGTCAAGTCTCAAGTTATTTGTCGCTATAAATATAGAATATCAAAATCTATTAGATAGCTATAATAATATATTAAAATATTGCTAATGCTAGCCGCTAAGTAGACGTTAGTTATTCTCCTTAAACGTACAAATATTTTCAATTTAAATGTGAAAATACATTTCCGGCAAAATTGGCAGGCCCTTTCTTGTTTACTCATATAAATTCAATATGGATGGCAACGTGTTAGCACAACACTTTCTGAACTCCTCTTGTATATGGGATTCTACCAGATGGTGTAGGTATCACTAACCAGGTAAAGGGCTGAATGCGTTCATAGCACTGTATGGATAGAAATCACATCAAACCAACTCTTGGGTTGTGGACATAGGAAGAAGAAGAAGAATATATAATTAAGATGACGTAAAGAATTCTGTTTACCTAAAAAAATTCATAAATTAATGAAAAAAATTATAGTGTAAAATAAAAAATTTATAACAAATTTACAAAAAAAAATTATATAAAAACGAAAATTCGGAAAGAATTCACATGAATAAATCAAACAAACTCTTATACAAATTGAAAATAAACTATACAATAAAAAAACCTTTAGCAAATAAACTCTTCCAATTTGCTAAACATTAATATTTAATTTTAAATATAGGTTTCAGATTTAATAGTTATTTCTCCCAACATAAATCTGTCTAGCATAGATGCAGTACTATTCTAGGAGTGTGTCTTTTTCTACCTTAAAAGTAAAGAATGAATAAAGTTATTTTGAAGACCATATTACCTTGTCAGTCAGTCAGACAATTGTGTGGGAAAAAATCTTAAGTTTGAATTTTTATGAATTTACTAAACATCAATTTTATTAAACTTAAACATCTTAAATTAACTAAAACGTTGCGCAAATTATATTAATTAACACTCCAAAATGACAAAAAAAGCCTAATAAAAGTCCTATAAAATATACATTCCTTTAACCAGGTGTTCATAACAAAGTATATGTACACATGAACATTGTCTATGCTGTATAGCAAAAAATCTTTTTGGTTCGCATGGTTAAAGGCGTATTTTTGTCAATAGACTGGACTCCTGATGATGGATAGTTCTGGGTTTGAATCCATATCAGCTACGGAGGATTGTTTTACCTAAATTATTTTTTACTTTCCCTCCACGACAATGCAGGTACACTTTCTCTTAATAAACTTACTTCATCCCTAACCCATTGGCGTTATTAGTACACGCTCCTCTAGCTCAAATGGGTAGTAAGACGCGGTGCTAAAAAATCAACACAAAAAAGATGACGTCTTCTCAATCTGAGCCTTGATTATTATAGTTGCCATTTACACGGTAGCATGATTATGCTCAATCTTACATAGTCTTAAGAGTATTTCCTCTCCCCACTCCTCTTCAGGAGTGGTTGGTAAGATCGCCGCTGGGCAGCGCTGGTTTAGATTTAGGGAGTGAAGCTGTTTGCCTAGTTAATTAATTGAAAGGAACGCCTAAGAATAAGTTATAAAGAGGTTTAAATGAATAAAGAAAATCAGGTAAATACTTATACAGTTAAACTAGAAAGCATATAAGATTACTTAGGTTATATGGTGAATTGAAGCAATCACCTTAAAAATATAGATCATGAAGAGTTTAAATAAAAATTGTCAGAGAATAAGTATAACATATCATTTTGTAAGACACATATTGAATAAAGTATTTAAAAAAATTGATAATAGAATCAGTTATATTTTGTGAGAGTGAAAATGGAGTAAATATAAAACAGGACAATTGAATGGGTTAAAATACATTAAATATATTAAAATTATAACAAAAGTAGCAGATACATTGATATTAAATATTACAGGTTAAAGAATTAAAAACATATGTTTGCCTAGTGACTCGCACACCGGTAGTCCATCTAGGTGTGCGCCTAGGTTGTTCACTGGCCGTATGCTGTCAAGTGTTTATTATAAACAGTCACTTTAATACGAGCAGAAACCACTTCACTGGCTGCATAGTCTACCTCGATATTCTCGCAGTAGATTAGACTGCCGATGATGGAGAGATCGATGTTAGAAACTTGGTCAGGTGTAATGAGGATGTTGTTTCACTCTTCCTCCAAGCAAATGTGGGTATACTTCATCTAGATATGACCTTAATAATCCCTAAAACTATTAGCGTATTGTAGTTAAGACTTAGTGCTAAAAAATAAATATAAAATAAAATGAGCAGACCACGTAGTTGAACGTTTAAGTTTTTCAGCCGATTAGTAGACTAGGTACTGTCTCCTCAAATAAGCGTTGGGATTCCAAATTATGAAAATAACACAGAGAAATTTAATGGGCCCTGAACAAACAGAGAAAATAAACGACAGAATGTACGACTATCTCAGGAGAGCTGCAACAGGAGGTACGGCCGTTACATGCTAGCAAAGGACAGTCGTTATAACACCTAAGAGTATATGATTTAAATTTGACTAATTTATAGTGAATTATTAATTTAATTTTTACTTTTTAAGTCTCTTAAAATATCAAGATTAGGATTTTATGTGCCTTTTGCCCCCAATACTACGTCGGAATTTGAACCAACAATATATTTAAGAGTTTTTTCTCAGCGTTTTACTACCTCTAAGGACCCTCCATATATCCAGCTTGGCGTTTAGTCCGTGTTCTCTCTGGTGAAGGTAACTAACTATTATTATTATTATTATTATTATTATTATTATTATTATTAGCACCGCGTCTTACTACCCGTTCGGGTTATACGCACTTACGCTAATGTGCAATGGTAGGGTGATTGTGAGATGAAATGGAGGACCTACAGTTTAACGTGGAATCCGAACCACGGTGGAGGCCTGGCATTCCTCACATTCACAAGTTGTGATTGATACACGTATTGTCAGAGGTGAAGGAAGGGTTTGGAAATCAGATAAATCTGTGCCGGGACCGAGGATTGAACCCCGGACCCTCAGCACAGAAGTCTGACACCTTACCCCTAGACCACCAGGTCACCCAACTAACAGTTAGTTGAGAGATATTTTAAGTTACATTTCAAATCATAGCACTGCGTCTTACTACACGTTCGGGTTATACGCTTAAGTACTAATTACGATAATGAGCTAGAAATTGGGAAGGTTGAATTTAGAGGAAGTGAACCCACATTTGAGTGGAGGCAGAGTGAAAAAACATTTAGTAAAAGCCGCCTTCAGCTCACCCGACCGAGATTCAAACTCGATCTCCCCGTCCTCGGCAGTCTAGCTTAACACAAATCTAGCGCGTTATCTAACTACACCACCGAGGTGGGTTTTAAGTTAAAACGTCTTAGGAATCACGCCCATGGTACGAGGTCCAACAGCTAAAAGGCTCCCAACAATAGTACAAACTTTTTATAACAAGTATAAATGACGAACCCTAAAAAAATACAATTTATTGTCTTTATTTTGGATATTTGGCAATGTCAAAGCTATTTTGGTTTAACTTTCACTTAACTGAAGCAGTGTATAAACTAAACAATTACTTATAGTAAAAACTATAAATACAATTGGCCTGATTGTAAATTTAAAACAAAGTTTAATATAAAGTAATATAATGTATGCCTTCCTTTATTCATACACTAATTCTGACATAAGTATAAACAGTTTTATCTGAATATGTTCAAAAAACCATGTAGGCCTAATTTACCATAATCGGATCTCCATAGAAAAAACATTTATTAGCCATTATATTAATTATATAATTAAATCTAACAACTCAAATTTTTGGAATTAAAAACTTTGAGCTTATCCAATTAAAACACAAGACTGGCTTCCACTAGCGTTAAATCTGGAATATTTTGTTAATTTGTATACATTACTTTGTACAATACTTTATAAAGATTTATTTATAAGCCAGGATGAGAATATTCTTGCAAGATAAACTCAAAGGTCATGTACCAAATATTAAATAAAAGTACATTTCATATAGTATTTTCACCTGGTCTCATTAATAATCTGGATAATCAGAATTTAGCTACGATAGTGTTGTAGAAATGAGAGAGTTCAAATTTAGAACGAATGAAACGATATTAGCATGGAGGGGAAGTGGTGTACCATGCAGGGAAAAATCTCCTGGGAACATCCAGCCACAATTCCAAACCTGACCTCCTAATCAGTGACCAAAACCAATACGAGCCATACACTTAATCCACATATCCACCAATATAGATCATTACGGTTTTTGTTTGTTTGTTTATTTAGCACCGCGTCTTACTACCTGTCCAGGTTAAACACATATGTACTAATTAAGCTAATATGCTAGGAATAATAAATGTTTAATTTAGAGAAATTATGTCTAAATTTGCGTGAAGGAAGAGTGGAAAACTATCCAGGGTAAACGACCCTCAGTACACTCGACCGGGATTTGAACCCCGATATCCCAGCCATCGGCAGTCAAGTCTATTGCGAGAGTGACGCCCTAGAAAGTGCGGCCACTGAAGCAGGTCAAAACGTATTTACCTTTAAGAAATTTCCTCCAAAATACTTAAAAAGTCATGTCTATTTGTTTAAATAATTATCTTCCAAAACTTGTTAAAAAACATTTCACTATCATTTTATAAAAGGAGGGAACAATTTTCAGAAGCTTGATAGTTAATATATGGGAAATATTAGTCTAGGAACGCAAGCTTCGTAAAGTAATCAATAATATATGTGCCACGAAGTATCTGACCGAATAGTAGTGGTGTAAATTTGCGCTTTCAGATGACGTAGATAATATCACCACTACGATAACGCTGATCTATTAAAAAGGATAAAAAAACGAAATTTAAATGACCACCCCGTATTATATCAAAATGACTGAGGGGGGAAAAAAAATCCATTCCAGACAGTTTAGTAAATACGTTTGAATGAACAGGTTATTGATACGCATGGATTTAATGATTGTAATCAGAATAATTCATGATTTCATTTGAGGTCTGTGTGGTTTATTTATTCTCCTTTTTTTAATATTAAATCATTTCATATATGATTGAATACAGTATACATTAAAAAGCAAATAGAATAATAGAGGTATAGCAGCTTTAGCTCTGTGGTAAAATATTGTTTTACTTCTTTTATTATATTTTTATTAAATTATCCACTATGATTTAATAAGGTAATTTAATTAATTATGAGCATCTATATTTAATTTACGTAGCACGGTTAATTTATAAACGCTATTATGACAAGGTTCCCGATTTCCTTTTTAAAAAATTTGCTCATATAATATATAAGAAAAGGTCTTGTGCTAAAGATTTCCACAACAATCACAAAAGTCTGATTTACTACAAAATCTGTGATTTTGAAAAGTAAGGAACTTGACCTAGCTGATTTTTAGACTATGTGGTAAGACTAGTTCATCAATATTAATATATAACAGACTAATCTTAACATTAATACACAGGATTATCAATATCTCCAGGTTAAAACTTATGCAGGTCGTAGGGGCTATAAGATAAGAATTTCCACGCAATGATGGCAACGCTAAGAGACCTCTAATTTGTTGCTATCAATCTCAGTGGACGCATGGACTGAGGCGTTAATCTCTCAATAGACTAGACTGCAAAAGACGGGTTCGTTCTCTGCTGGGTGTACTTTTGGTAGTTTTCCCTACACGTTTTCCCACTCTCCCTACACACAAATGCGGGTACACTTCATCTAAACCCAACCTTCATAATCCCTAACCTAAGTGTAATTAGTAAGTAAGCGTATAACTCAAACGTTTAATTGGATGTAGAGGTTTTTTTTAAAAATATGTTGGTGCTGTTGTGTTGTCGTTCTCTACCGATAGCAGCAAACCTCTCTTTCGAAAGCTAGTGGAACTGTCTCTGGTGTCCACCAGGGGCGGTATCGGCGCCTAGTTAGGGTTGTTTAGTTATCTCTAGTCAGTCTACGTTGTATCAAGGTTAGATCAAGAATTGTCGCGGCAGGGATGTAAGCTGAGCAATAGTTTACCAGATATTTCAGTTACGATGTCTCTAGATATCTGGAATCATTTTAAAGCTAAGTTTATTTCCATGGGAGCAGTGTAAGGCTGAGATATAAGAGTGTTTATAAATCCGAACGTACGTCCGCGGTGTTTTGAGGCTGCTTCCCCCCCAACCGGACATGCCGCTTTTGACTTGGCTGGTTGCTGCAGAACACGATAGGAGCCTGTCTGCCCCGTCAACTCGTCAAGGTATGTGTGTATGGATCCAATAACCACTTTTTGGTATGTTTGGGGGTTGGAAGCATGCTGAATGACGCGATCAGGTGGAAAGGGGTGGGGAAACATCTCACATTGTTTATTTATGGAGGGACCCCAGCCGATAAGGGAGCGAATTGTGTGTTGAATCAATTCGATCCAATACTATTTGTTTAATTTTTGTGGAAATAAAATTCTATTCCACGCAAAAGCTGCCATTTGACAGCAAATGAGGCTGATGTTTGGTTCGCAGGCATTGCTACATTTCTTTTTTAATAAAATAAGTTTTGATAATAATCGGCATTAAATTGACGTTTTGTTACTGAGCATCTTGGCCTTGAAGGAGGTTTTCCCCACTCTCACTCCATGAAAATGTGGGTACACTTCATTTAAATTTAATCTCTCATATCTTTAACTCATTAGCGTAACAGTTACACGTGTGTATAGCCTGAACATAATTATATTAAGACGTTGTTAAAAAAATATATAAATAAGGTTTTTTTTAAACCGTCTGAAATTGGCATATAGAACAGATTCGTTTTAATTTGTCCACTCAAGAGCGCTTCGATTTAAATCTCTTTAAGTATCATGGTAATTTAAGTGTCACCCATTTCGGTGACCGCATGGTCTAACGCGCCAATCCCGGAGTAGATTAACCAGCCGATGATGGGGAGATTGAGGTTCAAATCTCGGTCGGGTGTACTAGGGTGGTTTTTATAAAAGCGTATAAACCGAACGGGTAGTAAGGCACGGTGATAAAAAAAATAAGTGTGTTTATAATTTTTTTTATTTTTCTTAGCACTGCGTTCGATTTATACGCTTAAGTACTAATTACGCTAATGGGTTAGGAATTGGGAAGGTTGAATATAGGGGAAGTGAACCCGCATTTTAGTGAAGGGAGAGTGGAAAACCATCCCCAGTTCACCCGACCGAGATTCGAACCTCGATCTCCCCGTCCTCGGTGGTCGAGCTCAAACACGACTAGCGCGTTAGCTAACTACGCCTCCGAGGAGGGTTGCTTATAATACGTAGATAATTTGGCCTTGAAGGGAAGTGGTCCCCAACAAAGTAAAGAATTTCATTTTGGTTTGAAGTCAGTTGACTCTTAAAACCTTAAGGTTCGTAGTGTTGTATTTCTATCACCACGCCCTACTACCTGTTCTGTCCATACGCATATATAATTACCTTAGTGGGGTAGGGATAAGGAAGGAAGCATTTAAGAGGTAATCTCCCACATTTGCATGGAAGAAGAGTGGGAAACCATTTAGGAAAAACCCGCCTCTGATCTCATCAGTAGGCCAGTCTAACATGAGAGTGACGCCTTAGACCATTCGGCCACTGAAGAGGGTCGTAATGTTGTTTGGTCTCTATTATTTTATATATTTACTAGAACCTCCTTTAGGATCATTTTCTGAATATTATAATATGCTAATTAATTGTCTTTATTTGTTCCTTTTTAAGATAGGATTAAAAACACTTGTTGATGCGGTGAATGCGTTGGTAAATAACTCAGGTGTGAGAGGTTTAATAAAGTAACATTAATATTGACACGAATTTCCTAGTCAACATCATTTAGATTATTAGACCGCTGTTCGGTTTCAAAGAGATGCCGTTCTTTTGAGTGCTTGCCGATGTTGTATTAGAGTCCTTCTTGCATTCGGACTAATAATATCCTGGACTAATATTTTCCGCTTACACCGGCTTTTGAGAGGAATTATGGTGTTACGGAGACATCATTGATTCATGTAGCCTTTTCATGTTAAGATTTAAGAAATGTAAAATTCATAAGAAATATAGTAAGCCGTATTTGTTTATTATTTGATAATGTTTTTGGGTCTAGTGGTTCACACCCAATACCCTGATTTTACTGTTTGCCTGAAGTTCCCTACTCGGATGAAACATTTAGGATCTAAAAACTTTTCATTATTAAGGTGAAACCTTGCTGTATGGTTAGCCGCCATGACAAGCAACCCGGTTGGAGCTGTGAGTCAGTTCACTATATACACCTGTGGTGTAGGCAACTCATCACTCAGGGAACGTGTGATGTACCCCACCCCCTCCCCAATCATGTTGATAGCAAACAGTGCAATGCTGCTCTGCTATGCGGGCTGGCACCAACGTGTGTATCAAGGGAGGGAATGGTGGGGATGCCTGTGTTGCCTACCCCCTCAGGTGCATACAGCACAAACTTTGACATCTAGTAGTGCCGTCATTTGACGTTACTGACCAGAATTTCGTTAGGTGGATTGTCACCCCTTTATAGCCTGTGTAATTTTGTATCCGGAGTTTATAATAATCCTGTATAAAAAAATCTGCACACAATTTGAGCTCTACCAAACGAACGGCCACCACCTGGATGCAAAAATTATGATGCATATTGGATTAAATTTCGAGGTTTCCCAAAACTAAATTATGTGGTTAGTTGTAATTTTGCACTTTGGTTTCATCCTAATTTTGTTCGTCTCTTTTGTCAAATATATTTCAGCATAGGTTAGGGGTAGCTATGCTAAAACCAAATCATATTATCATCATCATCATCATCAATGCAGTTTTATATTGTGAATTATTCTAGGGGTATAGAACGTTTCGGGATCCTCGTAAAACATTCAAACAAACAATAATTTTAAAAAATAATTATTTTTTTCAAAACACTATCTAAATGACAATTATTAATTTGGTAGAAAGAGATTGATTGGCGAATTTAAGTTGTAATGTTATTAAACACGTGCCTACACGTTGGTAGTCATAATTGTTCGTAGTTCATATCCCATGGAGGGCAACACTTTTGAAATTATAGGGTTCACTATTCATAATTCATGCGATTTGATTTTATACTGATTATAGGCCTAATTGATGTGATTTGTGGCCCCACTATAATAATTGAAATCACTTAAGTAAATTTAATGAATTATTTATTTTAATGTCATTGCTCTCTATTTAACATTTAATTATTTAATTTTCATTTATCTCGACATCTAAAGGATAGTTTGGGACCTAAACCTACTTATATATTTTTATCTACATAATCTATTATACCATGTCCAATTTTTAAACAATAATTAAATTATGTAAATTGCATCTAATCTAACTGTCCTTATAATCCTACTATATAGTTTTGTCCTACCAGTTGGTCCACCCCGGATATTTTACGTTCCCCCCCTCCCCCCTCCCGGTACTTTCCACCGCTGAATGTCCCGCCGTTCTCTGGATCTAATAGTCCCCAGAGTCAGCGAAAGCTCCAGTGGTGGCGAGCATCCCCCTATCCACCACCTGGGGAGGCGCCCTATCGGAGATTTCACTCCACCTACTTCAAACTTAAACCACCACCTGTATGGATGGCCCTAAAACTAACTTAACCTAATTATAAATAAAAGAAAGACTAAAAACTAACCTAGCCTAATTTACAAGTTCTTTCCTCTCGGCGGCTGCAGGGTCTTTTGATGTTATTCCCGGTCGCATCTTCTGAACTGAAAGCGGCCGTCTGAGCGACCGGTTGACGGACCAGATGTCCGACAGCTCCAGCCCAGCAACAACACTTGTTTCCAAGTGGGCCGGACTATGTGAGTGAGGGGTTAGTTCTTCCGTCTCAGACGACATCACTCCAATAATAGATTTCCCAGCTGGTATTCCAGCGTTCCCCGCTCTCTATTGAACAGGGTGAATTCGCAGTCCGAAATCACACGCACGTAGGGAACTGGGATGATTAAAATATGATTTGATCAAGAGTGACGGTTGCGGAATAATTACAGTGTTAACTCAGATTCGGTGCTAAGTAAAAAGAAAAGTTTTCTCTTGACGGAAGTTTTGATTTCTCGCTGACTACCACGCGAATGTCTTCATCTCATTTTCTCAACAGGGTTGTTGACTAAGACTTTGCTTCTAGAACATTTGAATAACATGATGCAATCTTCCCTTTCACCCACCTTGCTTGCGTGGTTAGCTATCGTGCTAGTTTCGTGTTGAGCTTAAACTGCCTAGGATGGGGAGATCGAGATTCGAATCTCGGGCGGGTGAACTGAGGGTGGTATTTCATAAATGGTTTTCCAATTTCCCTCCGTGCAAATGCGGGTTCACTTCCTCTAAATTTAACCTTACCAATTCCTAACCCATTAGAGTAGTTAGTACTTAAGCATATAACCCAAAAGGTTAGTAACACGCAGTGCTAAATAATTAAAAAAAATCCCTCTTCTTACCCCTCTTGTCCTTCTTGCTTGGGTGACTGATAGAGAGAGACAGAAAGACGTTGCACCTGGTGAACATTTACTGTGAAATATAATGTAAATTAAATACATTTTTAATACCATTACGTCAGATAAGATCTGATTATCTTCATAAATTTATTAAAAGGGATGTATAAAATACAATCTGTACAACGTTCTGGCGCCCATGAACATTCTACCCAGATTGAGCTAGTTAGTAAGTTAGGGAGGGATAAGATATTATTTATGATAAAATATTTACCACTTGTAAGTTATCTGACTTTAATTATTGAACCATATTTGTGGTAAGTTGAGTGTTAGAAATTGTGTGATGCTTCAAATGGTTATATTCTATAACATTAATATAATTTTTAATTTATGTGAATCCCAAATTTACGATTTCCACACGATAAGTCCTGATAACTTAATTAATCTCAATTAAGAGAATATACAAACAACTAGTGAAAAATAGCCCTGGATACTCACCAAACCAAACTGGTAGAACATAGGTGCGCTAAACCAAAAGTTCCGGGTTAGATTCCCGTGCACAGGCTATTTTTCACTCGATTGAAAGTTGTATTACTAAGCTATGATATCAATGCTAAAATCTCATTTAAAATTTAATGAATATTGAGTTTTGTAAGTTGCAATATTTAAATAGTCTCAAGCTTAAAATTAGTATTGTTTCACATAACAGTAATACTATTTAAATATGAATTACTAATGTGATGAACCTAAATAGTTTGTAGTAGTTTAATTGATAAAATATATTAGTTGCTAATATTAATCTCAGAAGAATATAAAATTATATTTTTTAATAAATAATTAGCTTTGATAGCTACACAATTTTGGTTGATATTTTATCATGTTATTTGGTCTAATAACTATTAACACCAGCCAAGTTAGACAATAAGTTCAGTTAAATTTTGTAGATATTGGCCACTCTAAATTAATCTAATAAAATTTGCCACCAATTCTGTCAATAAGACAATACAGCTCTCTCTCTCTCTCTGTCTACATATATATATATAATCTGTGTATTCTAGCTACACAAACTCAAAGCCCATGACATTTAATACTTAAGACATAACATTCAGATTAAAATTATTTCCTGGCATGCACATTTACAAAGGGGCTTAGATATTCGAATTTTTACTACTTTATTTTTATTCCGTAATGACTATATCATCATAGAAGTGCAACCAATTAACAGGGATTTAATTTTATTGAATGAATTTTTAAATAAAAATACTGAAATTTACAATTTAAATGATCTAGAACTTTTATCGTTCAAACAAAGTTTATTTAACATTTATTTTCAATTTCTAGCTTCGGAATAACTATTATATAAAGAATGTGATTTACGGATAGCCCAATAGGAAAGTAAGTAGTGTATCACAATTTATTTAAACTCATTTTAACATTTATATATTCTAATAGGTTTACTCGATTGCGCAAAGTTAAATATCGATGAATCATCTTAGTAAATGTTTTATCTTACTTACTCTATTATATTAGAAACTCGAAAATTCATTACCGCGCCAACAAAAGTTCGCCATCTATCCCTATTTTGAGCTAGTTCTCTCTATCCAGTCTATCTCACTACACATTATCTCTTTCAGGTCCAGTCTAATGTTATCCACCCATCTGTGTCCAGGTCTTCCCAATGTTCTCTTCCCATTGGGTTAACTAGTCAATACACTGAACAAGGTTCTAGAATTTCCCATTCTCTCTGCATGTCCTACCCACCGTAATCTAAGAGACATTCACTTCTAAGTCTTATTTCCTTACTAGCATTTAATCCATTTAATCATATTCTGAATTGTACTGAATTTTACTAAAATATTGTTTATAACTAATTAAAACATCCCTTCTAATATTTAAAATAGTATTATGACTCTTTAAATATGAAAATATTTATCATCTCATTGCTGTCGCAATAAACAATAGTCATATCTTAACTATGCAGTTATATACATATATATATTTTAAATAAGTTTGGTTACATAAAATTCTTCTTCTATTAACAATCCGAGGATATTATTCATGAAAATATGTTTAATTATAAATCATAACATTATAATGTCAAATAAGTGAGGTTCATTTTTATTCCAAAATACTGTTTTAAAAGAATTAAAATAATTCATTACAATTTTAAACGAATTCAATACTTTCCTGTTTTACTTTGATAAAAATACTTAAATCTATATTACTTTTATCTCGTCAAACTTATGCTATCAAATTAATTTGTTTTGTACGTATGTTGTCAGATCCTATATAATCTGTACCTGATGGATTAAATTTAATTTTCTTCATGTAATGCTACCCATTATATTATCAGCAATTTAATTAATTTGCCAAAGGCACATCGTATAGAGGTTGAGTATTTGTGTTGTATTGGTATTGATATCGGATTATATATTGGAATTTACATGTACTACAAAAACTCATGGGGGTTAAATACCTTTGGTGGGGAGCTTATCAATTTGCAAGGATAAAAACTGTGTATGTGTACATATATAAATAATATCGTTAGTTATCTTCTTACTATTAGATAAACAGTAATTTACTAGAATATGAAAAAAATAGTTTTTCTCCATTAAACATAATCAATTTTTTTAAGATAGCAAACCTTGTAAATAGTATTTAATAATGATACAACATTGAAGACTGTGACCAAAATGTGAACTTTGACCATTGGTTAAAGCAAATTATTTTTATAACGGCAATAAACTTTGATAGTAATATTTTATTAAGTAAAACATTGAAAAACTTGAGATGGGAATCAAACCTTAGATATGTGAATTTGCAAGCCAATGATCTACTATTCCGGTTGGTACCACTGCTTGCAATAATACAATGACTCAGTGCTACCATCAGTCTGATATAGCATTGGTGCGCAAAGCCAAATTATGCCCAGTCCTTCATTTATCACTTGAACAAAATTATTCTAATATCATGTCTGGTCCTGAATATACCACCCAAATATTAGTCAATGAGACGGCTATATTAATTTACTATCCGCATTTCTTAAACTTTTATTTTATTTTAGAAAATGTATTACATTTTTATAATCTAAAACTAGATGATGCCCGAAAATCAATACGTTAGACTGGAATGAGAGTAACTCAAGTTAATGGCACTACTTTATTAGATTTTATAGCAAAAACCATTTTAGCATATATGAATAAAATAAATGGTGCGGCACACCACACGGACCTTCTATCGATTTTTTTATTAAAATATACATTTAATAAGAACTCTTAGGATTTGTGAAACGAAATAATGTGTCTATACATTGTTGTAGAAACACTACACCAAAGATCTTAAATGAAATAATATACACTGTTACTTACTCTATGGCATTAGGAAATAGGAACACTGTTACAGAAAATTGATAAAAGAGAAGCAACTTTGTCCACCAAAGAGCATAAGAATCAAATTCATTTTCAAATCCCTGAATTACAACCTATATATATATATATTTTTTTTTTATAGAACCAATAGTTTCTCAGCTATAAGCATATATATATATATATATTTGCTTATAGCTGAGAAACTATTGGTTCTATAAAAAATATATTTCAAATAAAAGATTTATATCTTCTAAATATACAATGATAGGTTATTTCGTACCTCAAATAGTTGCGTAGAAATGATGAAAATTGGAAAATTTATCTTATGTAAAGTACCCTCAGTCATTTTCAAAAGAAAATGTGAGTTTCCATCTTGTTTATAATGATAAACAGTCTAGATATAAAAATTAATCAAAATCGTTTTAGCGAATTTTGAGCAATTATTTTTTCTCTTTTTGCCCTTCCATAAGCTACCCTTGATTTTAGGGTTAGATGTCTAATTCCTAAAACCACTAGAGGGGACCTTATTAAAATCCCAGCTAACGAGTTCAAGCCCAATCGGTAAAATAGTTTCGGATCCACCCCGAGGTTTAGACAGACAGACACAGACAGACGGCAGTGCGAAAACCACTTTTTTGGTTTCAGGGGTTCATGAAACTTAGACATTTATCAGAATCCCAAGTTAATTTTTTTACGATCACAATAATTTCTCTCCGAAATATTGAGGGAAAGCAAATATGGATCCTGTAGTAAAATATCTTAATTTTATTCATATAGTAATCTCCAAAATTCTTTAATATTTGTCATGGATGCCCTGGAATGTTTTGTTTAAGTACTACCCGTTTGGGTTATGCACTTATGTACTAATTACGATAATGGTTTTAGGAATTAGGAAGGCTATACTAGTATACATTTTACCCACATTTGCGTGGAGGGAGAGTGGAAAACCATTTAGGAAAAACCACCCTTGGTACACCCGATCGAGATTAGACCTCGATCTTCAAACCTCAATCTTCAAACCTCGATCTTCCCATCATTGACAGTCTAGCATACTACAAAAGTAACGCATTAGACCATGCGGCTACCAATGAGGGTTCTCTAAAATTTAATACCTTTTTTCAAAGTTTCTCATTAAATGCTAATATACCCAAGACATATCAGCACAGGAAAAAACTTAAATTCTTTGTTTCTACTGAAGCAATATTTAATTTATTTTGATTAAAATATTTGTTTGCTATAGAAAGGCAAATACACTTACCTTACGTTCCTTATCACCCCACGGAACAGTAATAAAAGTGCCCTGTGTCCTCTTTGACAGGCATATATCATACAACAGAGTAAAGAGTGGTCAAGAGCTAAGCGGGATGATTCTGTCAAAATAAATTAATAATTTTATTGCGATTTAATATTATTTAGGCCGGTAAATTATAAAGAGTAATAAGGGAAATTCGTGGAAGTGGAAGGGAATTTGAGTTAGTTCAAATATTCCTGTGTATTAATTTTATCAGAGAATTAAATATACACATAAATCAAATACCTATAAATATAAATTGAGAAACTTAACATTCGTTGAGGTGATCTTGTGGGAAATTTGAGCTATTTTGCATCTTTTTGTATATTAGGCTCATCAGAGATAAAAATATAAATGTATTGCCAATTTAATATAATTGAGATATTTGCTTTCAAACTAATTTGATCTAAGAGTGCTGGAACTCAATATCGCTGCTAAATATATTTTTTAAATATTTATTTAGTTAAAATACAAAAGGCATGGAGCTCGATTCTCATGCGATGGTGTTATGTTTCAAATAATCAAATAACATTTGATACACAGTAGTTTAATGTTCTTCCATACTAATCTACCTTTAACTATTTAAATTTTGAACATAAAATCTGGGATATGCCAACCGAGAGGCTGACTGACGTATGTTGGCGAAGATGTTGTCTTCATTAGTGGATAAAGGGTGCCAATAGGTCAGCACAACGTAACCCCCGGCTGTTAATCTCAGTTTTCTAGATCGGAGCATCTACTTCTTTATTCAGGTAGCTCCTCATTTGTCCTCACTAGACTTAGTTTGACCCCGTCCCAGACTCACTTCACAGAAAAATCTGGAAATACCAAAGATCGAACCTGGTCCTCTGGATCTGTAGCCATGAACTTTTACTACTAGACCACTTAATAGGCTAAATTTTGAGCGTATGCCAATTTAATTCAAAAATTAAATCTTAAACAATTTGAAACGTTTGAAAATGAAAATAAAATAAAACTTAGAAATTTGAGAAGCAAAATAAACATCTTGGGATATGTTTTTCGATGAATAACATAACTCATATTATTGTTTTAATGTTTACTCTCGGTGTATTGCATGCTAAGAAATATTTCACTCATAAGCGCGCCTATATTCTCACATTACGTTGGAACTTTTAAAGTACATATATATTTTTTTTATCAGAATAACCTTATCTTACAGCTAGAAAAATTTCTAAATCTACATACGTTGTCACTTTTCATAGCTATTATCAATAACTGTAAAGTAGCACAAATAAAATAGGAAGGTGTTAATGTTGACTGAAAACAAGTTTTTATTTTATAAAAGGTATTTCCTACCAAAATCTTAAAATATACGAGCTTTAATATGGATTCCCCAAGCTACATATCCGAGATTTATTCCGGTTCCCCTTTTTAGCCAAACATGTAACGAAAGGTGGAATTTGACATTTGCATATTGCGAATCCAGATTCTTTAGTTTCAGCAAGTCTGTCATTCACTTTCAGATTCAGGGATCCAAACTTGCACTGAAGAGATTCTTCTGAAATCCAAACATTGATTACATGAATAGGGGTAACAATGTTTTTGTATGTTAATGTGTCTCTTTAATTAAACCTTTACTTTTGATTAACTCCTGACGGAAGTAAGTCTTCAACTTGAAGTTCTTTAATAAGATTAAAATATCCAGATTAAATAGAATAAACAAATTTTAGAAGCAGTATTGGTAAAGATATAATAGATATTTTTTACTAATTTTGAAAACATATGGATGAAAAATATAATATATCCAAATCAAATTACATATTAATACTATTACGTTGATAGTAACTTTAATTATTCATTTTATTCCGCATGTATTTTGTAATAAAAAAACACAGCGTAGACTGGTGATAAAACCCTTTTATTTCTAATTTTATCGGTGCTATTATAATATAAGTAAACCATAAATGAAAGGTGGAATCTTCTATCAGATTTGATCTGAATAAAGAATAAGAAACCACATATTAAGGAAATATCACACTCCTTGAACCGAGTTGAAATTTAAACCCCAGCCTTTGGAGTCAAAGTAGAATATTCTAGCAAACAGATACATTTTTGTTTTTCCTTATAGGCATGGTATTTTCAACATAAATTTTACAAAAACAAAGTATTCGCACAATATACTCACCTGATTCTGTTGAAGGATTTGGTGCATGAACCACTTCATCAATTCTTCTGTCAGCTGAAAAAGAGAAAATAATCAAATTTAATTTATTTTATTTTGAACCGTGTCTTACTACCCGTTCGGGTTATACGCTTAAGTACTAATTACAATAATGGATTAGGAATTAGGACGGTTGAATTTAGAGGAAGTGAATTCACATATGCGTGGAGGGAGAGTGGAAAACCATTTGGAGGAAAAGCACCCCCCAGTTCACCCGACCGAGATTCTAACCTCTATCTCCCCATCCTCGGCAGTCTAATTCAACATGACTAGCGCGTTAGACAACAACAGTGAGGCAGATAAATTTAATAATGTATTTGTAGTAATCACGTAATAGTTTGTGATAAAGATTTGGAAACTTGTCTATATTGATATTTATCAATTATATTGTATTGCTTAAATTAGTTAATTTCACAGAACTTGTTGAGAATAAGAGTTGAGGTGGGAGTGGGAGGAACGGTTTGAAGTAAATATACTGGATCTATAAGACTAAGTTATATTATATAAAAAAGAACTTATTGCTTGGCAATATAAATTGATTTGCATTGACAGTTAGAATGGTGATTTAGAATAATTAACAAAATAAATTGGTCAACTATATTAAAATAAAATGCTACACACTAAAATGTTTATGAAAATCAAGCCACATAGTCATAGATATAAAATGTTCCGGATAATGGTTTGTTTTTACAAAAATGAGATTAAATATTACAATTTTATTGTTAGTTATAGTATTTAAAGTAAGAAAAAATCCTTTATATTATGGGTTAATAGTTGATATGATAATCTGAAACATAACGGAAACAAATATTTTGCTCAGATATTATATTTGTAAGTTAATTTATACTGGTCTTTTTCTAGTGGTAATAATGTATTTAAACAATATATGAGTGTATAATTTGAAAAAACAAAACTCAAATTCACTAGTTGTGAATAAAACCATTCTTGAAACCACATATGTAATTTACTATATAATTGGCCAATAAACTACGGTATCAATAATGTACCAATGAATGAATGAAATACAATCCATATAGTCACATCCATTTTTGAATAAAACAAATTAATGAATGCTGCTTTAGGCAAAACACTCTTATGGATTATGCTTCTACATTTAAATACTTAATGCACGGAAGTAGAATAAGAATTTAAAACAAATATCACATTTTTAAATGAAATAAAATGGCTGTTATCTTTAGGATTTATAAAAGGTCACATAAAGACAATATTTTTTATCAAACGAGTGATACATTTTTTATCTATAAAGAAACATTATAGTATCCACAAACTATATCCAAACCATATTTTAGAGCCTATGATAAAAAGAAGAGTAAAAACTTAAAAAAACGCCCCTAGAGTTTATAAATACAATAGAGAGCCGAGCCTGGTGGTCTAGGGGTAAGGTGTCTGACTGTCTAACCTCTGTGCTGGGGGTCCGGGGTCCAATCTTCGGTCCCGGTACAGATTTATCTGATTGCCAAACCCTTCCTTCACCTCTGAAAAGACGTGTATTAATCACAACTTGTGAATGTGAGGAATGCCAGGCCTCCACCATGGTTCGGATTCCACGTTAAACTGTAGGTCCTCCATTTCATCTCACAATCATATTACGATTACACATTAGTTTAAGTGGTATAACCCGGACGGGTAATAAGACGCGGTAATAATAATAATAATAATAATAATAATAATAGAGCCACGTCAGTGAATACTCAGACAAAGGTGCCAATTTTGTCCGGCTTAGTTTGCCGGTGACGGGAAGTTGGCATTCTTATCACTGTTAGGTGTAATCACGTGTTTTTTCCTTTATAGTTTAAAAAATTTCGCAGTAGAAATTAGGACATATATCCAATAAATTACACATTCCTCATCCTTAACTCATTTTTTTGAATTAGAGACTAGTACTGACATAAATCGTACATACGTGTAGTACGAGAAAAAACCCATAGAGAACAAAAATACACCCGCATCGGTGATTGAATGGTTGAGGCGTCGCTCTTGCAAAACACAAAAAAAAATTAACTGTGATGGAGAGGATTAGGTTTGAACCTCAGTCAGGTGCACTGAAGAAGGTTTCTTCCTAAATGTTTTCTCAATCTCCCTCCAGGAAAATCATTACATTAACTTTCTTCGGTGATCACACGGTCTTAAGGCATCACTCTCATTATAGACGTGACTACCGATAACAGGGAGATTGGGGTTCGAATCCTGGTCGAGTTTACTGAGGATAGTTTTTCCTAAAAGGTATTTCACTCTTCATTCACGCAAGTTCAATTGCACTCAATCTAAATTCAACCTTACTCATCCCTAGCTCATTAGCGTAATGAATACATATATGTATATTCTAAAGATTTAGTAAGATACGGTTCTAAAAAAAATTAATATACTAATTAGTGTAAATATACAGATAGCTCTGACGACTAGGAAAACTCATTATACCACAAAAAGGATCAAATCAATTTTTCTGCGTACATATGGCTGAGTTTATCTTGGCTTAGTTTTATTCTACCTTTAATATTAATAATCGGTTGATGTATTAATATACACTTACGACAACGCCAATCCGACCAGGGGCAGCAGGCGTTTTTATTACCATAGATTGGAACACATCCATTTAGTATTTTACTGCTGTCAAACAAATTCGTAGAGCAACTTACACGGCCACATTCCATATTGCTTGATGTACCTAAGAATGGAATAAGTGACTCAAAGAAAGACGACAAAGGAATAATAGCGCCAAACGGCTATATTAAATTAAACATTGAAAGGAGGTTAGAAGGTCAAAGCCTACACACAAGAAAATTGTAGACCTCAACGTACACAATTTAAACACAACAAAACACATAATTATGTAATTTTAAGGGTAAATTAGTCACCTTCTTCCAGCAGCCATAGTCCAGTCTTTGTTTTACTCTCTTCTGCTGAAGAAGGAGATTGATGTACCCCGAAAATTACATAATCATGTGTTTCATTGTGTTTTAAATTGTAAAATTTGAGGCCTAAAATTTTCTGGCAAGTGTGTAGGGCTTACCCTTCTTTTAATGTTTAAATTAAAATCAGATGAATAATTTTTAATCCCTTTATGACATTTGATTAATGACCAAATTTACACTTGCACAATTTGAGGATTTAATATATCAAAATAAATCCTTAAACCTTGCCATGTATATTTTTGTTTCATACATTTAAATACACAACAAATTTAGTAATTTAATTTTAAGAAAGCATAGAAGGAAAAATTAAATTCTTCTTCTACCATTTTACATATTTAAATTAAATTCCAAATATAAGTGACAATCTATGGCTTCTTTTAGAGTTATATACTTCTAAAAACCAATTTTTGTAATCAGTGCTTCATTTGGGCTCTTGTTCGTGGGCAATCTGTTTTTTGATAAGGAGTATCATGTTTACCATTGAGTCCTCCTTTGCAGATGCACTTTTTACAAGGATATTTGGCAGGATAGTAGATCTCTCCCTTGTAGAACGTTTGGCCATCCATTTGGCAGTAAAGTGAATCATCATCAGCATCATACTCATTATCATTAACATCTGGGAACTCTGAGATAATACAAATTGTTAGTCATTGAGACTTTGAAACTTTCATTTAAACATATTCACGTTTGGTGGAGTTAGTTTGCTGGATAGTGGAGAATCACTAACTCGTCCTAAGAGGAACAAGCTGTTAGAAAAATATCACCCAACACATTGAGACAGTGTAAGAGTTATGAATTTTAACTGAATATTAATTTTAAAAGTTTGTATTAGTGAGCTGGCTATTGGAAAAGCAGTATATTATCCTAGAAGACAGGATAATAAGAGCGAGCTTTAAGTAAATGTTTTGTTAAGTGTACGGACTCCTAGAGACTCAAATTATAATTCAGGGAAGAAAGAATATTAAATAAATACTCTATAGCTCACATATAAAGATGAAAGGAAATCAAATTTATGGAAAAGATATTATCAGTTTATCCAATAGGGAAAGAAGCCCAGATATCATTAGTTAGTCAGGCCCGCAGGTGAGGTATTCCTACAAATTTACGACCACTGTTCTTGAATACGGTGGGAGTGTAGGAGAATGCGAGAAAAGGTAAATGTTTTTGCAGTTTTTTTATAGAAAATACATTATTTTGGCCACAATAAATAACATATTTCTCCAGTACAAACACAGTTTAATTTTCTGCAATCATTCTTGAATAGATGTCAAGTGTGTCCTGGAATTTAATGACAACTTTTTCTCTTTATTCTAATTTTTTCCCAGAGAACGCTGCTACGCTTATGACAGATATTTGACGACAGCTGTTGATATCCCCGTGTAAAGAAAACTAAACTCTTCTTTATTACTGGAGAAATATTTTATTCATATAGGCAAAGAAATTTTTTTACAAATACTGAAAACATACTTATCTTTTCTCGTTCCCCCCTATACACCCACCTTAACGTTTGTCAACGGAAAATTGTGTTGCGCTTAGACGCCGTGTATTATAGCACCAAACACACGTGATCCGCACCGTAGAGCACGCGGAATGAGGTGTCAGTCTCATTTATCCCAGCTTTCCTATGATGGGAAAGTTGATGACAGAATCCCTGCCTGGTAATAAGGTGGAATTTTCTAATTTATTTTACCATTCTCCATCCATGAAAGTTTGTGTATACTTCATCTAAATTCTACCATCTTCATCCCAAACATATTAATGTAAAAATAAGGACATCCCTATCAGCTAGTAAGACGTGATAACGCAAATAATACACCACCTATTTAATTCTTCAGGTAGTATATCTGTTAATTCATATGTTTGGATTTAAAATACAAGCGTTCCGAAATTACAAAGTAATTAAGAGGATATACACGTTTTAAAAAATGTATGTGTGTATACGTATCTTATTTACAATTCTGAATGGTCTAAAAGCTTTACTTTCATGTTAGACTGAACTGCTGATGGGGAGATCGGGGTATGAATCCCGGTCGGGTCTACTGAGGACGTCTTATCCTAAATGGCATACCACTCTCCTGCTTCCACGCAAATACGCGTAAAATTGCCTCTAAAATGCTTCCTTTTTCATCCCTTCACTATTAGACCAAATTATCATATTTGCGTATAGCCTGAACAGGTAGTAAGACGCGGTGATAAAAGAAAGAAGTGCTCACATTTCAAAAAAGTTACATCTTTTTACTTATATGTGAATATTTGTTTTTCACTGGGCTCATTGTAAGTGCATATTTTATTTTTAGGATTAAATCATTATTTGGTTAAGAATTTACACCTAAAAATTTTGTACTTAAACACTAGTTAATTCAGTTTTATTAAATTAACTATATTAATTTAATTATAATTCACATTTCTCATCCAACCACCCTGATATTAGAGTTCTAGTGGCCACAGCACTGACGGCAAAGTGTTCTATTAAAAACACATTTTTTCAAGATTAAGATTGTGCTTATGTGTAAACTTGTAACTTAAAGCTTTCGAAGATATGTTAAGTTCAACTTACTGCAAGAGCTCATGCAGCAAGAATCCAGAGTATCATACAAATGTTTGCACCCAGGCTGTGTTTCCTGAATATCTTCAGGACATTCCATTGGTATACAGTCAAAATCGGGTCTGAAAAAAAATCCTTTAAATTTATTTTGCTATACCTTTGCTTTTACACGACCATAAATGATTACTTCACCAAAATTTAAAATTAATTTAATAAAAAAACTTCCTCACGATTTTGATTGAGCTTGACTCTTATGTGCCACAGTGATTAAAAAAGTTGGTTTTCAATTAATTTGGTTTGTTAATATGTGTGTCTTACTTTACCTGAGACTAAAGATGCGGTAGTTTTATGGATTAAATTTTAGTTAGATATTTGGCTATTTTATGCTCAAAAATCGAAGGGAAATAGTGATTAAAATTATAACTCTCAAATTAAAGGTAATTATTGACGATATATTTTTGAAAATTAAAAATTAATCCGAAAATGGCTATAGTGACTTTGAACAAATTAGTTTTCTAGGTAGTCTACATTATACATAACAATTTATTTGTTGTTTTTTAGGAGAAAATAAGATTTTTTTTAGAAAATGGAATATTGATAATTTCCTAAATGAGTAAATTATGGGAGGAGTGTTTCCCATGATAAATAAAGCCACACAATTGTTTAATGGAGAAAAAAATTATGAATAATTTAATTATAACCGATTTTTTTTCCAAATTATAGTGGACTAAACAAAAACATATTATTTACGACTATGTCTTACTATTTATTTTCAAGGCACTCGATACGAGCAAAGGAATATTGGTATCCGGTATCGCGCTTATATTAAATTCATATTTAATCTGCTTTTAATACTCAAAGGGATTTTAAAATAAATTGTATACGTACGCTTTAAAGGCAAGCCTGACTAATACCAGAAATTTTAAACTTTTAATAAGCTTACCCTTCACAAGTACATTTTGCCAAACAATTTCTTGACAAATCTTTGTCAATTTCTTCTAGTTTTTCGTATTCTCTTCCTTCAAAATAGCACTTGTCATAGGAATGAAAGCGCAAGAAACCTAAGACAATAATAAAACATAAACTTTTATTAGTAGATTACCTAAAATCAAAGGTCGTAGGGTATTGTGAAAGATATATTAAAAAATTGATATGTATAGTGAGCTAATATGAATATACTTACTACAGTCAAATTTCATAGGACATGGTCTTTTCTGATACACTGGTGTGCATCCTATGTCGGCGTAGAGCTGGACAATATTGTTACGTGTGAACTTTTTTAGTTCTCTAGGGCTATGCTGTCTACAGGATATGGCTACAAACAAAAGGTACTTTTTAAAGAATACTTGAAGGATGAGATACATAAAAGCTATATTATTTAATTCAAGTGTTCTTTCAAAAAAACCTTTCTTAGCCATGAAGAACCTCTAACTAATTCTACTCCACTTTTACCCCCCCACAAATTTTGGGTATTTGTCTGTAAATAGTCTGGATTCCGTACAAATATTTAGTAATAATCTATCTTTTTATGAGCTTACAACATAATTAAATAGATTTCTGAGAAAGAACAAGTAATCTATCTTATATGGTGTATTAATCAAATAATATTTGTAATCTTGAATAATATTATAGTCTAATTTAATATGAAAATCATCATTTTGAATATTTTTTGTTTGTTGGTCACTTAAATATATTAGATTTTTTTGTCATAAAATAGTTCATTTGTGTCTTATTTTGAAGAAAAAGAAATATATACAAATATTTAACTGAAATTATTTTCAAAAGTTTCTATCGCGAAAATGTTAAGCTTTAAATGATAACTATTGTGACTATAATATTCATTATTTTATATTTTGTAAATTGAGCTAAGAATGAAATAAATTTAAAATAAAGAATAAGATTGAATAGTATATATTATGCATAAACTAAAAACATTTTTATTTTTCATTCACGTGAAGTCTGGCTGTATCCTGACTGATAAAAGCATGTTCAAACAACCCACATAAATTTAATATTAAAGCTTAAATCTCAAAAATGTTGTCAGTGACATGAATCCATAGAATTGTCTAATGTCTAGGTAGAATAACTTAAATATGACAACATATTAAAATATTATATTTGAAATACCTCTCCAGATATATATATATAATATATACATATAAAATATACATTAGAATTACTTTAAATTATTCAAATTTGTGGTATTAATTCTAGTTAAATAGACTTAATACTTACACGAAAGAGCGAAAATCATCATCAATACTTCTAAAACGAGCATTTGGTTTTACCAATCTTCTATTTTATATTTGCTAGCCGTAGTTGGATTTTGACATTACTCTGAAATAATTTTGTATGTAATTTTTTTTCATTAAACATAAACATAATTCAATTTATAATTTGTAGCCTTTTTTTTAGTCCAGTTTAATGCTCTATTACATTGAATATTTGGTTGTGATATAAAACTTAAAAATACATTAGTTTTTCCACAAACCTTAATATGACGTATATTTCTATTAAACAATATTATTTATATTATATTATATTTATTTATATTATATATTATTTTAAATCATCCCTCAAGCAATCGAGCCTTAAATCATCCATGCTGCGTTCACTTCGCTTTTAAGTGAAAAGAATTCTTGACAGAACCAGATTTATATTACCCTCAAGATAAAATAAAATTTTAAATCAACTTTAATAGGACATTATTTCCATAGTCTAAGAGAGGAAAAACTTTATATTTCTCAGTATAAAAAAACATCGCTTTACAATAATCTGTTGGCAGAGTCCCCATGCAGGGGCGGTGAGGCTTCTCTATTCTTCAATCCCTGGTGACTTTGAAGTTTCCGACCGGATTACCTTTGTTACTAAGTTTCTCGCAATTAATCTTGGGACACTTAAGCTTCCAATTTCGACTGATGGGTGTTCTTGATTAAGATACAAATTATACAAACCGGATATATCGTGATAGCTTGTTTTTATATGTATTAAATTTGGTAAAAATACATTTATTGATTTTTAATAATATAAAGCTCACACACAATTACTTATCTATTTTAAAAATAATTTATGTCAAAGAAAAATTATTGTGGCTTGGTTACTAAACACTTACGATGGTCAAAAATTGTATAAGAAAAGCTTGGTTAATTTACTTTGTATTGTCAACCACTTTTCAACTTACTATTAGTTGACGGCTACATCAAAGAGTAATAAAAAATTATATACATTTTAGTGTCTTAATAATTAGTACAAAGCTTTACCATGTTGTACAATGCTTTAGTATCTTGAAACCTGGGTAAGTTCATAATTAATGTCTAAGACTATACAATTATACAACGTTATAATTACGTTAGTCTAATGTTAATATTCCACTAATCAAAGAGAAACATATTTTTAAACATTGCATTTCCTAATTTTTTAATTATATTTCTTAGCACCATATAATGTTTAATGGATAGTTTTAGATAACAAGTGTGACTTTATGTATCATACATAGCATGAACATATAAAATATTTTAAAGAGTAGGTTTAAACTTTTAACTTAACTCTTCATTTCTGTGAATATACATTCTAGTCTGGTTATTTTTAGATGCTATAAACCTACTCTTCAACATTTAATCTTCAACCTTTTGGTTTTAAATTGTATTATTATATTGATAGCTATTTTGATCAACACTTTGGTATTACTTTTTGAGAGTTAGTAATTAGTATCGATATTTTATTTTACTTTGCATACAAGAACTTAAATAAGCTCTTGGTAGTTTTAACAAAATAAATATTAATGTTTTCCAGGCTTCAAAGGGTTACTTTCATCGAGCCGTTCCTATGATTATATTTCTTAATTACTGTGTATAACCCGCCTCGGTGGCGTAGTTGGCTAACGCGCTAGTCGTGTTGAGCTCAACCACCGAGGACGGGGAGATCGAGGTTCGAATCTCGGTCGGGTGAACTGGGGGTGGTTTTTCCTAAATGGTTTTCCACTCTCCCTCCACGCAAATGCGGGTTCACTTCCTCTATTCAACCTTTCCAATTCCTAATCCATTAGCGTAATTAGTACTTAAGCGTATAACCCGAACGGGTAGTAAGACGCGGTGCTAAATAATAATAAAAAAAAACTGTGTATATCTATGAAATATTATATAAAACAAGTTTAATGAACTCGTTTGGGGTTGGAAATCAATTAATTTATTCAGACATTAATCCCATGGCCAGACCTTTAAATTTCTAGACCAGAAACTTTCTAATAATACTAATTGAAAAATCGTTGAACATTAATGCTATGGTTTTTTAACTAAGATTTCGAATATTGTTTCTTAAGATTTTAACCTAAAATTATTATTACAAATTCAAAACTATATTTAAAATCATGTTTAAAACGTGTCTTAAATATGATATTTCATGTGTTTTTTTTATGTTGAGTTAGTATAAAATTCGGTGTTTTTTAAGAAATCATTATGATTTAAATTGTTAATTGATATGTTATAAAATGACGAACAATTAAGCTGGTTAAGATTAAATTAAATTTGATTAGTTTTATAGTAGATTATCCTTCAGCTATCTCATTGAAAACTAATGACCTTTTCCATGTTTGAATTTCATGTATCCAATCACATAGCAATTGCAAGATTATTATATAAATTTTTACTCCTACCTTTTTTTTGTTAACTTTGCATAATGGAAATTCTTTCGCTTTCATCGCCGTTCTAAACTTTCCCTATGGGGATAAAATTGTTTCGCTACATCTCATTCTTTTCTCATCGTCTCAGGTTCTTTTTTACTAAAGGCCTATATATATTTTTTAGCCTCTACTTTCATCCATCTCTCTCCTTTTCTTTTTTTTTCCTCAAGACACATGAAGGGGATGCTTAATTTACTGTATAGAATTTCCTTTCGACAGACAAAACTGCTACTTTGTCTCCATATCCTGTTTTTAGTGCCATTAGTGTCACTAATGTATAAAATAAATACCACGATTACAAAATTTGGCTTTCTTCACGAAAGATTTGAACTGGATATTACAGATAATGAAACGGCTATAAGTTTTTGGTTTCTAGAAATGACTAGTATTCAAATTTATGTTTATGACTAATAGCGAGTTTTGGTTAAATACGTTTTAAAAATTGTATTGTATTTGCCATCTAAAATTTTATAAAGCAATAATAGTTGGGAAGCTACATAATAATTCCAGAGGCACGATCTGATATAAGATAGAGAGGATTATTATTCAAATATGATAAATTGTTATAAAGAATAAACATAATAAAACCATATTTTAACATGTCAGAGGACATTTGAAAGTAGGGGAGGGTTCATTCACACCTAATCGTGTAAAACATTAACTATTTTTAAGATATTGGGCTGAGCTACTTTTTGAAGTTGTAAACAGTCAATATAACATGGAATCACTTGCAGTTTTTATAAACTTTTATTCTATTAGGAATTATTTAAATTTTAAAAGTAAAGATTCACCATATAAAAAATCCTTAAATAATATCAAACTCACTTTTGTTTTAAATGACAACTATGTACATTTTAATTTTCTCTCGTGGTTTTTTATTGGTTACAAACGCAAAAATTACCAATTATCTTACTAAAGAGATTGCATGACGAATCTGCTAACCTCGCTGTCAGCCCCTACGTAAATAGAAAAATTATGCCTGGACACGGGAATCGAACATGTCCAGGCATAATTTAACAAATTTACGAACATGACACTTGATGTGCTTATATATGTAGCTTATAGATAATTTAAGGCTCCCAAGACTTGCTTATTCATGTACAAGCGTATACTATCTACATAAAGTAATATTTTTAACAGCTTCGGTGGCCGCATGGTCTAAGGCATCCCTTTCACAATGGACGACTGCTGATAACGGACATATCGGGGTTTGAATCCCGACCGGGAGAACTGAGGGTAGTTTTTCCTAAGTAGTTTTCCACTCTCCCTCTATGAAAATGTAGGTAAACCTCCTATAAATTAAACATTTCTTATCCCTAACATATTAGCTGGATTAGTACATAGGCATAGAACCCAAAAGGTTAGTAAAACGCAGTGCTTATATTATATTATAGTCTTGACTTTGAGATTTTTCGCTTCTTTTATTTTATTAAATAGAATAAGAACAATAACTCCCACAAGTGGTCACGTGCTCTAAATGTCAAGCTCAATTAGTTTGTTTTGCAGGTGATAGAGAGGTCAGAGGTTTAATCCCAGTCGGATGTACTGTGGGTGCTTATTAATAAATATATTACCCACCCTCTTCCCACCTATACGAGGATACGTTTCTACTAAAAATTACTCATTCATCCCTAATCCATTAGCGTAAATGATATATATACCGAACAGGAAATGAGAGTGGTGAAAAAAAATGTTACATTGTTGATCAAGTATTGGCTTCTATCCGTGAATCTGTTCTCTTACAACCTGTGAATTAACAATCGGATTTTAGCTACAGTTTATATATAGTCCAATATCTTAGCTCATTCGTAATCCTGTTAGCATACTCCGCCAAGGGTCCCGAATTTGATTCCCAGCGCTGCTTAAAAAACTTTCTATGGTTGGGTAAATTTGTGCTTTCTCTTTCACAATGATGAATCGATGGCCAGGAAAATGTGTGTTGTGTCGGTTCTAGAATTAAGTTGGTTCATAAGTCGGGCTCTTGAATAATTCGCAAGTTCAGGAAGTGTATGGTAAATATCAAAGTAAAATAATTTGCTAACAACAAAATATTCTATGTGTAAATTTCATATTTATATTTATTGTTTTCTTTTGGTACAACCCAGTCATTTATTACAGTATATATATACATATATTTATATGAACGCATCTCGTACTCTTAAAGGGAGTTATTCTCTAGGCGAAATTAAAGCAACCGGATTGTAAAATGGGATTTATCTTATATTGCTGAGATAATGGGTTGATCTCTTAGCTCCCCATTCACTTGACCGACATTCAAGCGATCCGGTTGCCAACATATTTTCTTCCTCCATCTTGTTTTCATCAGTTCAAAGTAATCCTTTGTTACGCATGAGCATATATTATATCTAAGTACAGTTTTTGACCTTGTGGTGTTAATATTTTTGTGGTTTTATGTTTTCAAGAAAATATGTGTTCTTTGTAAAGGGACAGTGTACTAAAAGTGTTGATATTAGTGAACAAACAATGGCGGCAAAAATTACTGTAGAGTTAAGCCTGAGTCAGAAAGGGAAAAGAAAAGTTTTTAGAGCAAAATATGGCTGCTTGAAAACGTACACCAACACAAACCGCGCTTACTGAGACCGTGGTGACAAAATAAAGTCATGTGCGCAAACAGAAGATCGGGTGATCCAGTTGCCAACATCCAGTCGCTGTGTAACCACTGTGAAATCTGCTTCAGAATTTTGCCAAATGCGATAGAATTCATGGGATTCAATCAAAATATTGCTTGGGAGATCCGAATATCACCTGCAAATTCTGACTGCGTTTGCCCATTGATTGGAAAATATTTGTAAAAATTTGGTTGAAAGCGACGAGATTATCAATCCGGTTGCTTCAATATCATCTTGTGAATGGACCCGTTAACTTAATCAGCCAAATAGTAAGAGCACGCAGGTATTTATTCTAAAAAGAGATATTTTGAGGGGAGGGTTGGTAGCGAAAGGGGAAGGTAGAGAAGGTTAAAACAATAATTTTCAAATGTTCTAGTATATATTTAGTTCTATATATAGTTAAATTATACGCCTTTATTTAAATAACGAACGAAATAATTGTATACGTATAGGGTGCAGATCAGTTTTAAAAACTATGCTATTAATATTTATACTATTAAATCCTACATTATAGATCATAATATGGACTCCTCAGTAAACCGTTGAGTATATCACATGTAGTCAATTAACTATTAATATCAGAGTTATTTTAATATTTAACAATTCAACATGTGCCTGAAAAGGAAGGGGTTTCCAAACCCCCTCTTAATCACACTTCGCCCCTTCCCTTGGGCATGCCCTTGAACCAAAATACAATGGTTTAAGCCTCCGTCAAGTACTGTGATATTCCCGAGGGATACTTACTCCAAACCAGACTCGCGCGAGAGTTGGAGAGTATATGATTTATGGAAAGGGAAGGCTTATTGGTCCCATCACTCATTTGCCTCTTCTCTAGAGAAAGTTTCAATCAAGTAAGTGAGGTAGTAAAGTACGAGAAAGTGTGTTGAATTATGACGATCGCATTAGTTAATGGCATGTCAGGAACTTCTATGGCTACCACTACGCATGGATTGTTTGTTCACGTTCAATAAAATTCGTAAATCGTCGCTTTATGTTTAAAAGAGCTTCAAGAACCAGCCGTGCTTGAGGTGTAAAATTCCTTTAGGTAATAATGCATATGGAGGTAGTAGCAAGTTTCACCGTACGAGGGATAAAATCTATAGCTAGGACCCATATTTCTATCTCCTTCCATACCGACCTTGATAGTCGTGTTCGTGTTCTGGGCCTAGAAGCTCCAGACGGGCTTCGAACCCACAAAAATATTGTTTATTTAATTTTGAAAAAAGTTTAGGAAACTTTTTAAAACGATAAATGATCATTGACTTCAGTGGTCTTGAGGTAAAGTGCTCGTCTCAGGACCCGATGTTCGTGGGTTTAAACCCAGCTGGTATTGACGGATGTTTCTTGAACGATAAAAATCTTTAGCAAAACTTCCTTCAGAGGGGAAGTAAATAAATCGGTCCCATGTTGAGTGTGACATGTAAAAGTACCCTGAAAGGTATGTGAAAATACCTTTCCCAGCCAAATTGATAGGCCCTTTCACTTTCGCTCATAAACATTATTGTGTACTAATATAATTAATCGGTTCAGAATGTACACGTTTAATACCTCAAGTAAATGTAAAAATTGATAAATCATCTTTGAAAATGACTATTTTTTTGTTTCAAAGTTAGATAAAAAAAAAGTTAGGGATAAAGATACACATAGATTTGTCAGGATTTTTTTTTGGACAGAATGGCATTCATAATCAATTTATTAATCAGAATATTATTGTTTAACATCAAAATCGGGCTCTTGGTAGCTTCTTTCACGCTGGCGATTTACAGCGAGATTAGATGATTCATAAAGATTATGGTCAAACCAGAAATATTATTTGAGTGCTGTTTTGTGTATTATTCGTTATAAAACAACAAAATCAAGGTAAACTATACAGATTTTAGTTGTAAAATATTTATTATTATTTTAAATATTGAAAAATTATATAATGTGATTATTTTTTATAGCACAATACCTACATTATCTGATCATACTTAGTATATACGTTGTCTAATCATATTTAGTTTATAGTCTCACAATTACTTTGTCTGATAATACCTTATTTTTCTCTTGCCATAATTATCGCAATTTACGAAGGTTGTATCTGCCTTTAAACTAAATGCTTTCTTTCATCATTTTTAATTACACCACAATGGTGTATTTTATAAACGAAATGCATGTTAATCCGTATTATTACATTATCTTTCACATAACCTATTAATGTGTCACTTAAGCAGTTGGACCCATAAGAAGGATTTGTGCACGTTCTTTATAATGGGGGAAGAATATTCCTGGGAATTTATTAATTAAACATGCCTCTAGCTTGCTAACTATAGTGGACTAATAAACGTACTAATTATAATGGAATAATCGTAACATACCTATTAATGTTACACTAGACATCTCATCTAAGGATTAATTACTAATCCCCTTGAAATCCCCAAAGTTGGCTATTAACTCTTTGTTAATTTGGTGTATAATCAATTTAGCTTAGTTTCTTACAGGGGGTAAATAATGTGTTTGGAAATTAAAACAACCATAGAGAGTTATTTATCCTTAGGGGTCGTCCATAAACCATGTAACGCTTTTTTCATATCTTTTTAGCCCCCCTCCCCCACGTAGCACCATGTAGACATTTAGCCTCCCCCGGGTTACATAGCTTTTCTCACCAAGAATGAATGTCATTATTTCATAGGGAAGATTTTTGATACTAAAAGAGGGGTTCAGAATTAATACTTCATAAAATCCATTTAAAATCCTGAACATAAATGATTTCAGAGAGTATTATTATTTATGGATAGCTACACATACAAACAGATAAGACAGACAAGTACAGACATAAAGACGATGAATTCAAATTCCTCAGGTTCATGAGGAAAAACCTCTGCTATATTTATGTTACGGATGTCAGGTTTGCGATCTGAGTAAGAGCCAAACGGTACTATTATGTGCTGACTAGGATGGCGCTCGCTAGATGATGTTGAAGTGTCCACATCAGATGCTTTACGCTGGGGGAAGACATCTTTTCTTAATATTGTGCACTTTTTATGATAGTCATATTATCATCATATAGAGAGCTGTTTAAAGAATTCTAAGTATACAACTTTTCTAATTTATTATTGGATTAATCTACAACTTTACTTTAATTAACTTATCAATGCCTATACCTATGTTTCGTTCCAACATCAATCCTGGATCCTGGCTTCACTCTTGAAAATGACACGATGGCCAATGAAGCAGAGATCGGGGTTCAAATACCTGTTGGGTAATCAGAGTGGATTTTCCTAAATGGTTTTATATCTCTCCACGTTAATGAGGCTAGATTACCTCTAGTATTCTAACTTCCTCATTTCTACTCCATTAGATAAATATAGTAAAAATAATTAGAATAACTACAATTAAACTATACCACCCTACAAGATGTATACTATAAAGGCAGAATTTTAAAGAAAATTTACCAGCATTTGCATAGAGGGTGAGTGAGTGAATCAGTATACCTGACTGGTATTCGAACCCCATCCCCCCAACATTAGCCGTCTAGTCTACTGAAGTCTACTGAGGGAATGATTATTTAGACAATGCAGCCACCATAACGTATGTATAATAGTTGCATTTATATACATACATATTAGATTTATCAGAAGGGAAAAGGAATAGGCTTAAATACACCTACCTTTTGTCAATAATTAATGATATTTGAAGCTTTACTTTTCATAACATGCTGCTGGTATGAAGAAATAACACTATTGATGGACTCCTCAAACTTGCCTTGAGATAAATTCTGTACTTTTGCTTCTTTCCAATGTCACTACAACATCTTTTTGAGACTCTTCCACTATTTTTTCTTAATATCGATTTTTATACGCAAGCACTGAACAAGTATCATCTTTTTGAAAAAAATATTTTTGTTTCTGTACAAACACAAGTGATTATTCACGGCCTATGTAAAAGAATGTGCAGTAGGCATTTAAATCATACTCAAACTCAACTATACTTATAAATTAAGGCCGCTTCGACTGACAGCTGCTATCCAACTAAAAGCACGTGAGGAGGTCAGTAGTTTGGACAAATCTAAACAAGTACCGTGAGTATAAACATGTCACTGTCATCCGCATGAAAATATGTGTTTTCAAATGTGCTTGGCGTTCATAGTCTCGGACAGACAATACCACTTAAGCGCATTCGAAATATTAGACAAAAAGTAAGTGCTAAGCTTGCATTTTCAACGCCACAGATATTCGGAAGTTATCTATAAGTATGTTCATGAACAATTATATTGTTTTTCAACATTATAATTTGAGTTTAAGACCTGTGTTACGTAACACTTTGATGTACCCCACCCTCCCCCCATGTAACAGCATGTAGACATTAGAGCTCACCCCTGCCCCCCCCCCCCTCAAAGCGTTACGTGGTTTATGGACGACCCCTTACTTATGCTATGGCACTAGGAACTGAAAAGCTCATTGCCACCTTTCTCCATCTCAAACATTCAGCCCAACTCATTACCCCTATCTCTATTAGGTCCATTTTAATATTATCCTCCCATCTGCGTCTTCCCAATAGTCTCTTCCCATTGAGTTTGCCCGTCAATACCCTGAACACGGTTCTAGATTCTTCCATTTGCGCTGAATTTCCTGCCCACCGTAACTTATTCTGGTAAACACTATACCACAGGTACGCACGCACGCACGCACGCACGCATACACACACACACACATATATATATATATATAGCAATAGTAATAAGATAAACAATACTTAGTCTCTTGCTTTAGTATTGTTAGCTTTTGCACTACTTCCTACCACCCATATGGATTATATGCATATAAATTTTATAATGGGATAGGATTGAGGAAGCTATAGTCTAGATTACCCGCCTCGGTGGCGTAGTTGGCTAACGCGCCAGTCGTGTTTAGTCAGACCGCCGAGGACGGGGAGATCGAGGTTCGAATCTCGGTCGGGTGAACTGGGGGGGGTTTTTCCTAAATGGTTTTCCACTCTCCCTCCACGCAAATGCGGGTTCACTTCCTCTAAATTCAACCTTCCCAATTCCTAATCCATTAGTGTAATTAGTACTTAAGCGTATAACCCGAACGGGTAGTAAGACGCGGTGCTAAAATTAAATTAAATTAAATTATAGTCTAGATTAAATGTTGCCACATTATTTGTAAGGGTAAGTGGGAAACATTTAGTAAAGAACTGCCTCTGAATCTTCCTCGCTACTGGCAAACGATACTAGATGAGCTTGACGTTTATTTCGCCGTCCCGCCTATGTAGGTTATCCCTGTTAAAGGGTTTTAACAATCGTTCATAAATATATCCACATTTAAAGGGGTGACAAAGTTGATATTTATTATGTCAGAGTGATAATAATATTTATCGTTTTACATTCATCGTTTTTTTTTTCGTATACTAAATTGAATCACGTCATCACTTATACAGTGTCTAACTTCAAAACAATTATACTTTTAAAATAATCTTTTATCATAAAAAAAATATTTACCATAAATTAATAAACTTCTCTTAGAAAAAACGTAAAAAAAATTATTAAAAAAGATTTATAAACACAGTTTAAAAGCGACATCTTTCTTATTCTTCATCCATATAGGATTAATTACTAGTAATACTTGAAGCATTCTGAAACCAAATTAGTTGAACTAGATAGGGTATTTTTTCTGGATTCCCCAAATAAGTTACTAAGCATTTTTTTCTGTTGTAATTCGAGCCAACTAGCTCTGCTAATATTTTGTTGGCGATTATTTACTGTTTGAGGCAATGCCTAACGTATAATTCCAAGAAAATACTCTTTATTCATTATGTTTAACCCTATGATTATTAACTGACTAGTTTAGGAGGTATGGCTGTGGGAGATAGTTTAGAGCAGGATTCGCAATCTCGCAGCCCGCAAGACATATCTGACCGGCCCGCTTATTTGCAATACTTTAGTATTACTATCCGGCCTACGCTCATTACACACATACATACACCCACATACGCACAAATACACCTGCATACGCACACATACACCCACATACACCCCATACGCACTCATACGCACACATACGCACTCATATTCACACATACACCCACATACGCACACATACACCCACATACGCACACATACACCCACATACGCACACATACGCACACATACACCCACATACGCACACATACGCACACATACGCACACATACGCACTCATACACCCTCCATACGCACTCATACTCACACATACACCCACATACGGACACATATGCACACATACGCACGCAGATATACACATACATATACAAATACACAAACATATACACACACAGATATACATGCAAATGCACATCCACATACATACACTTATACACACACCGAAAATAATAGAATTAAATTTTAGAGTGTATAGGCCTACAAAATTTTTAATAACAAAAATAATATAGAGCTATTCCACATTGTGCTATATTTTTTTTTATCCCAAACTGTCCAATATTTTTCTATCACTTTAAGTAGAAATATTTGAGCTTGAGAATTTTTATTTACATACAGTAATTAAAAAAACTCTTTCAAGTATTTCACTAACACCTCCCAAAAAAACTTTGGAAAAATATTATTTAATAGATGTATGATAGTTATTTCAAATACATACAAATACATAGTATCAAATATCTATCTTAGACTAACATTGGTAGTCACGCGGATTAAACGTCATGCTCATCTGGACTATTTGATTATTTATCTGGTTTCAGGGAGATCTAGGTTTCAAATTCCAGCCAGATTTACAAAGGATGATTTTTCTCTCTTTCCCACACGTCCTTTACTCAAATGTGTTTACTTTCCTGTAAATTATATTTTCTTGATCTATTACCCACTTGCATGGTTAAACTGAGCATAGTCGGGATGAGTAGTAAGACGCGCTGCAAAAACAAACTTATAAAATATATATTTTTTATATTTTTACTTAGCACTGAGTCTTACTACCCGTTAGGTTTGTACGCTTAAAATATAATAACCAATCAAACACGTTTTTGTAGGCTGTGGTCTGTAAAATATCCCGAGTTTTTTAATCTATTTCCTCGGCTGAGTTTGAGACCACTGATTTAAAGGGATTGAACATTTATTTATATAGAGAAAATGGGGAATCCACTGGGATAAATTATTGGTCGGGAATAGAATTGTTATAACCCAGTTGAGATTTAAAACTCGATCCTGTCTAAAACTGATTGCTTGGACTTCATAACCACCGGTGGGCGTGGGCGAACAAAATATTGAATATAGTCGGGCATTTTTGCTCCTTTTAAATAGAGATATTTTTAATTGTGTTATAGGATTATTGAGAAAGGAAGCAAAAATGAAACTGTTGGTACAATTTTATTTTATTAAAAAATCTCATAAATCAGATAATTAAAAACACAAAATATCTTCCATTTTACACCAAATTCTAATCATAATGTATTTTTTTGTACCTTTTAAAATTAATATAAAACATTTTTTAAATACATATGTATGATGATTGGTGCACACACTTCTAAAACATTTAGTGAATGGTAATTATTTATTAATACTGCTTATTCACCATAGTTAAATGCTTTCTTATAATTAGAAAAGAATTGATTATGTAAATTATTGTTTTATGTATACAATATGGTTAAAGGAAGAATATACTAATTCTATTCTTGATTTATTTTTCAGCATTTAAATTGTTTTTTTTTTATGATAATTACTTATTTGGTACATTTCCTGACATAAAAATAAATTGGTTTGTCCAAAAAAAAAATTTTTATACTAGATTTTATTTTGCTAGTGTAAGTCTTTAAATGATTCTGAATAGTTATTTAGAACACTAATATAATCATTTTTATAGAAATAGGTGGCGTATTTTTGTAATTGCGGCAACGATCTTTCGAGTTCCGTATGCCACAGAGTGATAAAGTAAATATCATGGTTTTGATTTATGTCGGCAAAATATAGTCTTATACATACAAAAAAATTAATAATCGAACACATTTATTTTAAGAGTATTTAAACTTTTTTTTAACATAGTATGTATTTATATCTTCACTTTTCAAACAATTATTATTAACTGTCAATTCAATTAATTTTTAATCTTTAAAGTAATTTTCTCAATGTATCAAACACTTTTTGGGAAAGATTTGTCCTTTCCTAAAACATCAAAATACGGTGTTTTTTTTAGTCGAAACAACAATGTTTTAGGGATATTGATGACTTCATAAACTAATTTAAATGTTTATTTTACTTTGTGGCAAAATCACGTTGAACAATAAATTGTTTTATGATTTCAGAAACTTACATATTACACTATTTAATACTTTTTTATATTTATCATGAAGCTAAAAAATGTACTTTTATTATTGTTTGTGATACAAGAGTTAAACAAAACTGCAAAATAAAGATTTAATGAATATAAAAATGATCTTCAAGAAAGATACGTTTACACAAATATTTTACACTTTTAGTTAGTATTCCTTCCATACACAAATATCATATATTTTATAATTTTCAAGGGAAGACGTATCTACAAATAATTAATTTGTTTCAACTAGAATATAATACGAGTATACATTTTTTGAAAATTTTCTTGCCAAACATTAAAAATATATTAAAATTAGAGTATCTACTTCATTCATAGAAAAAAAATTTGGTATTGAAGATTTTCAAAGTCAAATATTAAATCAAGTTTGTTGAATCATGCTTTTAAATTATGAATTGCGAAAAATTATCTATCTTCATTTGAGTATTTATACTTTATACAATGTTTTAAGCTCATCTAGACTAAAAAAATAAGGCCTCTCCTTTTTGTATAATCAAGAAAAATAATTAAAATAGGTTATTTTATATAAGTTGGTTCATCTGAATAAAGCCACATATTTTACTCTTTCATCATTGTAGCTTTATTAAATTAATCGTGACATAATTTTTAAACATTATTATTTTCACACTTATTTAAAATAATATTTATATCGCGCAAGATCAAATTAGTAAATTATTTTTACAGTTTTTCACTTTAGTATTTTCTAAATATGGAGGGTTGCAGTATATAAAAAATATTTGACTTAATACTTCCAGGAAAACTTATGATTTACTTATCTACAAATAACAAACTAGTTGTCGTCTATTTGTGTAACATTTACTTAATATGCACAATCAATTAAAATAAAACTAATAAATATATACCGTTTTTAAGTTTAAATAATTTTATATATTTTACCAAATATTTGGTCTGTTGTGATAATACATATTACACCAAATTACATCATTTTCATAAAAAAATTAATTGTTTGACGTTTATTTTCACGTCTAATCCAATATTCCAAATAAGATTGGCATTTTGATAAATTTGGACTTTCTTGGTCCGTTATCTGTTCTTATCTTTTAAATGAAATTTTCACATCGTTCAATCAAAACGTTCTCAAGTTGGCTGAAAAAATAAATATTTTATCACTCCCTATTATTTATATATCACTTATCTCTCACTATACTTCCAGCATTCAGAGGTTGTGAAGTGTCTTAGTAAACTATCGTATCTTTTATTTGGTGGTATTATTTTGTACATAATTTAAATATGTTGTTTCGAACGTTCATTTTGGAGTTTTCCGTGTTGAAAATACCTTATTTTTAAGTAAAATCTATAACTCTCATTAACAAAATTTTTCAGAGCCTACTTATCACTCAGATTATTTATGTAAATTAATTTAATCGGCCATAACTAATTATTAAGTTATAGCTAAGTGATACACCGCTGTAGCACACGTCACAACCACCAAAAATGTCAGATTAGAATCATCGAGAATATTTCTCCTCGAGCTCCCATGCGCAGTTTGACTGTCGTCCGCCATGACACTGCTAGCGACGACGACAACCCCTCCTGGCGACGATACACTACTTACTTCGGGCGACGCGCATGCGTGAACTACTTGTTGCTGTTGCTGCGTGTAGTTGTCTGAGCCACCACTGCAGCGCTGAGCGTGTTCTCCGAGACACGCGGCGTACGCTATGGCGTGAGGGATGTAGCTCTGGTCAAATGTTCCAGAGAATAAAACTAGGAACAAAGAACATGATTGATTGTACTGTATGTTAGAAAAATAAGAATATAATATTATGTTACTTTATTCATGGATCAATTAATATATATACTTTTAGCAATCTGGATTAAATTATAAGAGTAACGTGATTTAGAAGAAATGCACCCACATTAGAGTGTAGAGCAGAAATTAAAACCATATGGCTGAGATTCGAACCCCAAACTCTCGATGAGAACCCTCCACACACAAAAGCTCTCTTGTGCTAGCAACCTATGAGTTTCATTTAAATAAATAAAATACACTATAGTAAACTCTTCTTTATCCAGTATTCTATGTATCCTGTCGCCACCACTTAGCTCACAAGCAAATTAGCTCGGCTCCCACACTTAGTTTTCAGTCGTCCGCCATTGTTTATTTCATTTAGTCACGATAGTTAAAATTAAGGGCGAAGCATGCTTCTAAAGAATATTTTCACACTTTGGTATTTCTTACGGCATGACAGCTATCCTCAATAATCTTGAAACTTTCTATCGAGGCCGCATTAAATATCGATTAAATTTGATAGATCCTGGATCTGTGTAGGTTATTAAACCATTAACTTTGATACGAGAACAGAGAAATTGCACGTTAAACGTAATATAAAATGTGCTTATTTTATATTTATTTTTTAAATTATAAATTAAAAGCGTTTTAACTATATAGGTACTTGTTGATTTATACCTTTTACTTCAATTTTAGTGTCGAGTCAACAATTTAAAAAATATAGCAAAATACTTGTTTAACATGGGGCTTTTGGTCATAAGCAAATCGTTTCAACGCTACGATAATTAGCACCCTTAATATCGTTTGTTCTGTCAGCTCTTGCTCTAACTACAAGTCTCAATCCACGGACAATCGAGAGTCTACTGTCGTATGTCGGTGTTGTTGGCGGAAGTACCTGAAGCGAGAGGTCCCTGAGCGAACACGGGTACGTCCTCTCCCCCATGTGTTGCCCACTGTCTGGGCACCGCTGACCCGTGGACTGAGTTGCGCTCTTCACTCTCAGAGGTGTAATTGGAAGGGACCGTCCTCGGTTGGGTGTAGCCGGGACCGTTGCCGTACAAGAGGGTGGAATAGGGGAAGCCATCCATGTCGCTCATCTTGCTGTCAACCCTCTGTAAGAACAGTGTTACAGTTTATACAGGGTGTATCTGGGACAGGAGGTTAACTCGTCCATGTCTCAACTTGCTATCGACCCCTGTAAGAACTGTGTTACAGTTTATACAGGGTGTATCTGGGACAGGAGGTTAACTCGTCCATGTCTCAACTTGCTGTCGACCCCTGTAAGAACAGTGTTAAGGTTTATACAGGGTGTATCTGGGACAGGAGGTTAACTCATCCATGTCTCAACTTGCTGTCGACCCCTGCAAGAATAGTGTTACAGTTTATACAGGGTGTATCTAGGACAGGAGGTTAACTCGTCCATGTCTCAACTTGCTATCGACCCCTGTAAGAACAGTGTTACAGTTTATACAGGGTGTATCTGGGACAGGAGGTTAACTCGTCCATGTCTCAACTTGCTATCGACCCCTGCAAGAACAGTGTTACAGTTAATACAGGGTGTATCTGGGACAGGAGTTTAACTCGTCCATGTCTCAACTTGCTGTCGACCCCTGCAAGAATAGTGTTACAGTTTATACAGGGTGTATCTGGGACAGGAGGTTAACTCGTCCATGTCGCTCATCTTGCTGTCAACCCCTGTAAGAACAGTGTTAAAGTTTATACAGGGTGTATCTGGGACAGAAGGGGAACCCGTCCATGTCACTAATCATGCTGTCGACCCCTTTATAAACAAGAAAGAACAGTGTTACTGACTATATTGAAAATTTAATAACTTTGTGGCTGAGTGATCTAAAGTTCGGCTCAGATCAGGCTGGGTCCGCTTTACACAGATCAGATCTCATCTCTTGTGACAAGCACTGCAGCGGAAAGGGTGTACATTAGCGATAAATCACAGGGGCTCTGATTCAGATCAAGAAAAATCCTTTGATCTATACTTGGCGTGCATGAAATTGGGAAACTGATAATCCCCTATCGGTCCTGTTCATTTGATCGATTGATGACATTCACCCGAAAAGCAGGAGGTGGTTTGGGGATGGGATGGTTCCACAATTTAATCCCAGATTTAACAAGATAGTTCACATTTACAATAAATGCCTTGTTTTATTTCTGGTTTGATAGTTTAATTGTTCTGTAATATTTTGACATACTAACGTTCCTTTAATCAATATTCTAGAATCATGCTTTCATTTTATGGATAGTAAAAGATAGAGCACTTCTTAATTGACCTAATTAATTCATACTAAGCCATATTTTCCCTGTTATTTAACATAAGCAACTTTCTAACCGTCAAATGAGCTTCTAACTGCACGCGGCCGTATTCGTCCCACCATCTTAGGTTCAAATCCTGACCAGATTAGTGTACGGCCTAATTGACCTCGATTCACGTGGGTCAGTTTATAATTAATTAATTAATTTTAGCACTGCGTCTTACTGCCCGTTCGGGTTATACGCTTAAGTACTAATTACACTAATGGATTAGGAGTTGGGAAGGTTGAATTTAGAGGAAGTGAACCCGCATTTGAGTGAAGGGAGAGTGGAAAACCATTTAGGAAAAACCACCCCCAGTTCACTCGACCGAGATTCGAACCTCGATCTCACCGTCCTCGGAGGTCTGGCTGAACATGACTGGCGCGTTAGCCAACTACGCCACCGAGGCGGGTGTCAGTTTATAGACGCTAGATTTAAATATTTATGTATATTATATTCAGGCATAAGGTAATTTAACGTTCCTTACCAACATTAATACTATGTTTGATTTAAATGAAAGATAACATAGATTAAACATCACAAATTAATATTAAGAATAAATTATTTATTTCACACTTTGGTTCTGGTTATAAAATAATGAATATAAATAATGGAAGTTGAGTTGGAGTGAATAGTTCATCTCCAACTCTTTGATTCCGCGAGTGTTTAACACACGATCTATATGCTGGTGCCATCATGAGTGTTTTTTCGATGGCTGTCGTGAGGGATTCCTACAAACCTCACCGCGTCCCTTTGGACGATTTCCTTTCTTAGAAATAAATCAGCTAAGGTCGCTTTCACTGACCTTTAAATCATTACTATTATTATTATTATTATTATTATTATTATTATCACCGCAACTTACTACCCGTTCCGGTTATACGCACTTACGCTAATGTGTAATGGTAGGGTGATTGTAAGATGAAATGGAGGACCTACAGTTTAACGTGGGATCCGAACCACAGTGGAGGCCTGGCATTCCACACATTCACAAGTTGTGATTAATACAC
>CABFWO010000165.1:134283-167521 GCA_902155825.1 Timema genevievae | reverse complement strand
CCCCCCTGTCACCTATAATTCCTCAACCAAGTGAGACTTTCGCTGCTTACCTGATAAACAAGGAGGGATATAGAACAAGGTTGAGCGCAGTTAAAGGGTAAACAGCCAGAAGCACGCTGGTCCCACTGTCAAACACTAATCTCGTTACAATAGGTTATGCTTTGAGCTATAGACTATACTTGCAACTGTAGCACATCGTCTTCATCTCCTGCTATTACCGTGTTTACTTTGGATGTGTTCATCTTCAGGTCACTTGGGCCTTCATACAAAATAATTCCACACTTGTGAGACGATTAAAGAAGACCTGAGAATGTCACCCTCGGACGAGTAGGTTTAATGCATGGTACCTCATCTAAACTATTTCTACTAGATTTAAAGATATGAGCTGAGCCATTGCATCACATACATAAGATGACCTAATTTAATTGTGCTTGTTCACCATTAATGGTAGCGCCCGCATTAAAATCTTTAGGGTGTGCCCTGAGGTTGTTGGTTCATCATAGGATTCCCAAAGTGACTTTACCATTCCCTCTGGGCACTAATGTGAGTTAATTCATCTTACACTAATCCAAACAGTCAATAGCTCAGCTCAGTAAGTAGCGTCCGTATAATATGTTAAAGGTCCCAGGGTTTAATTCCCAGCATGGCTGAAAAATGGATCATTGGTGAAATGTGGGTTTACCCTTTCACAGTGATGAAGTAACGGCCAGGGACTGGATGTTTGTATTCTGTTCTAGATTTAGTCAGTCGTGTTAGACTAGCCTGCTGATGACGAAGAGATCGGATTTAGAATCTTGGTCGGGTCTATTGAGGTTGTTTTCCCACTCTCCTTCCAAGCAAATGTGGGTATATTACCTTTAAAATGCTTCCTTTCTAATTCTTACACCATTAGAGTAATTCTCATCTATGCATATAACCTGAACAAGTATTAAGACGTGGTGATAAAGAAAAATACACAGGACTTAGCGCGGACGGGTATTAAGATAGGGTGGATCTAATTTTTACAACTTTGGGTTTAGATTTACAAAGTCTGAGAGAAACTTTTCTCGTACAAGTTGGAGCACTTCTTGTAAAGTCAGAAAGGAAGGGTGTATTAGGATCCCAAATTAAAGACCATCAACTTGTTAGAAATCTCATTCAGATCCTCGAGCTCAAAGTTGAACAAATGTCTTGAGGAACTTGCCTCCAGTTGTGAGAAAATACAACCCAGGGATAGCCTATCGGTATTTTCATTACTAGAGAAGATAAATTTCCCTCTTTTGGACACAAACTTTGTTTGGTTCCTTAGCTCAGTCTGTAGTCCACGTTTGTTTCTGAACTAATGGTCTCATGTTTTGCTGTAGGCATAGCCTTTAAAAATATTGATTGGTAAAATGGGGGTTAGATTTATGCTACCCCGTCTTATTGTACCGCAGGAGTATACACATTATTACACTAATGAGGTTGATCTCTGTGTTCTCGGGATAAAGTGCTCGCCTCAGGACTCAATGTTCGTGAGATTTTTCTTGAGCGGTAAAAATCCGTAGCACAACTTCCTTCGGAGGGGAAATAAAGCCATCGGTACCATGTCGATTGTGGTATGTAAAGTAATCCTGGAAGGAATGTGTAAATAGCTTTCCGGAAAAGTTGGTAGGCTCTTTCTCACTCGCACATAGAAATTCATTGAGAAATGTAGCGAGGGACAACCACACTTGCTGAACTCTAAAAGTGCATGGGATCTTTACCAGATGGTGTAGGGAGCACTAACCAGCCGATGAACCGAGCTCATTCCCATCTCCGGATGGATAGAAATTACATCAAATCAACTTTTGGGTTGTTAAATTAATAATGTTTTAGAGATGAGAAAAGAAAGTGTTTAAAATAAATTTATTTGCATGATCCTAGAGGGAGATTGGAAGATAATATAGGGGAAAAAAAACCCAATATTGGTACACCTGTCCAGTATTGAAACCAAAACCTCCCCGTCAAATATGAACCGTACTCAACGATGTTAACACCTTAGCCTCCTACGGAGATATAAATATATTGATTAATTTTTACACATCTAATATTAAAATATGGAGATATATTATATAGCTACTGATAGATTTTTTTTCTACTTTCATTCATAGATAAAATATTTCAATCCTGATAATTTTCGCATTCAGGATTTTGATAGATTTTAACGTTTTTATACTCAGAACTGAAAAAAATGAGTCTTACAAATTTTTATGTTTGTCAAGGGTCATTGGATTTACTTCAAGATAAACATTTAGATAACTTACGGTAATACCTTGAAGCAAAATTGGGATTTTAAATATGATTTTTGAAAATGTTTTTACCATTTTGATCAAATTGGTCATCTCAGAGTTTTTTATATCATAAGTAACACAGTATAGATGTGTTTTTTTGTTTTGTTTTTTTAGAAAAATTGATATAAGTGTAATTCTTGATATTGTTTTAGAAGTTTATTTTGATAGTGTGTGTTCCACACTAACTATTTTTTATTTTACTAAGCACCATTTTATCTAGAGAAATTAATTTATTTGTTCATCAAAACTGGACTATTTCTGTTTCAAGCCTAAACATAAAAAGGGTTGAAAGATTATTTTTTAGAAATATAGGTGGACATATAGGGGACACGAGAAATGGTCAGTGTATTAGCAGTTTTTATAGCAAAATTTTTTTTTGGTCAAAATAAATAAAATATTACTCCAGTAAAAAGAGTTTTTATCATCATATGATGATATCAACATTTCTTTAATGTCACGAGTATTGCAGCATTAGATGAATAAATTTTTATACGAAGAGAAAAAGTTGTCATTATATTCCAGGACACCCTTGACTAGGGATGTGGTATCGAAAATAAAGTATCGATACTGTATTCATTTAAAGTATAGGAAGAAAAATATCGATACTGTACTAGTATCGAAAGAAAATTATCGATAACAGTAAGTATTGGTATCGATATTTTAATCTGGAAAAATATTTTTTTCTTTATCAATTAATAATTTCAAATTTTGCGTAATAATAATAATAATTTCATATTTATCTAAACACTGAAAAATATAATAACTTAATCCTATTTTAGTATATTTAGTCTATCGCGTATATGTCGTGTGTTGGAACTTGGAAGGTATGAAGGATAGTATTGTATAATGGATATTATAAAAGGTTTTACCATACCAACTTTCAAAATGTCTATGAAAGTGTAGCTGATGGAAAATTATTTAATAACTGGATATGACTAGTAATATATATTTTTTCAATCAATTTTCTACCCTTCTTTAACCATAGTAAACATTTAATCAAGGCATGAGTTAAGATGACAAAAAAAGTTGTTTCTTTCGAAATCTATCAAATACTGGAGAGTGAGTATTAATATCAGTAAAAGTATCGGGAAAAAAAGTAACGAGTAAAAAAAACTAGTATTGAAAGGAAAATATCGATATTAGTAAGGTATCAATACTTTTTTCCCATCCATACCCTTAACAGATTTTTAAGAACTGTTGGGGTCACTATGTAAAGCAAATTAAACTCTATATTTCTATTGGAACAATATTTGATTTATTTTGCTATGTTGGATATTTTTTCAAGTCCTTCATATCCTTAACTTAGTTAATTTATTTAATAATGTGTTATTGTGGGTATTTGGGAGGTATCCGGTATTTTTGGGTGAACAAAAAATTGGAAAAGCTTAAATTTATCTTATTGACATTGAACTAAAATAAGCATTTGTTTAGAGAACAGCAATTGAAACCCAGAACGTAACATATTCTTTAATGCCGGTATTAAATAATGTATTAAATATGACGAAACTGGCTGAGCTGGGCGTTAGTTTGACTACGATGCTCAAATTTAATAAGAGAGTTTCACTTTAAGTTCGAATCCCTATTGATTGTACTAAGGATGTGATTTTACATACTATAAATCTCATTTTATTTTTCTCATCTTCTCTATAGAAAATCTGTAGTGATTCTTCAAAAAATGAAGCTTCCTCCCCCCGTGTCCTAAAATAAGTGCCAGATGTTTTTTTTAAAGCGTAGATGGTAAAATTATCTCTAAAATTATTAATAAAAAACTAAAGCAAAGAGAAACTATGCCGGATAAATTTAATTCCTTTTCTCCATCCAGGCGGAAATATTGAAATATTTCTGTATATCAGAAATATTATTCAAATATTCAATTTTTTTTTTTTCCTTTCTTCAATATTTGATAGCGTGTTTCTCCAGGCTGAGATTTTTTTAAAAAAAATGATAACCCTGCCCAAAAGTATACCTTCTCAGTGCAAAGAGACACAGATGTAGGATATAAAAAAGGCCCAACCCTACTTTATTGGTGATATACTATGTAAACAATCCATCTTACCGGTGCGCTCTTATTGAAAAGGAGATAACCACACAGTGCACAGTTTATGGAAATGGCAGCATCAAAACCACTCAAAACATTCTCAATAATCTTAAAATGTTCCGTTTTTACATTGTTAAATAAATATTTTTTTTATCGCTTCGTCTTACTAACGGTTCCGGCTATCCGCATATAACTACTCTAACGGGGAGGGGATGAGGAAGGAAGCATGTTATAGGTAATATACCCGCATTTTCGTGGAAGGAGAGTGGGAAACCATTGGTGGGGGAAAAAAATACCCTCAAAAGAACCGAACGGGATTCGAACATCGATCTCCAAATCATCAGCAGAACATACTGTCAAATAATGTTTCTAAGCTTATTTTTAATCATTTAGGAACATATTGATACATTTCAAGTCCATTCTGGAGTGAGCTATATTTAGAATTAAAAAACTACTTTACATAAAAAAATGGAATTTCTGTATATTTACAACGCATTTTATCAATCCTGTATGCTTGAAATATTTCTGGGATAGTTAGCTATTTATATTATTAGTATTATTATAACTATTGTTATTATAATTAATATTATTATTATTAGGTGTTCTTTCTTATGACAGGTTAATTTCTTTTGTCAGTGAACTTAGACCGCCAATGCCTCCTCCTTCAGTTCCTAGAATGTTCTTCTTTCCTCAAAATCATCCAATATTTTAATCATTCCTTAGTTTCTCTTTCCCTCAACCCTCCCTTCTATGACGTTATGCAGAAAACAGTTTTATGTCCGATTCAATTTGCTTTGTACCGAAAAATCACATCCAAAATGGTTTTCTTCTCACCCACCGTCCTTAGGACTTCGTTTGTCAGCCCGTCTGTCCACCTGATCTTCTCGGGTATTCCCCAGCACCACATTTAAAAGTTCTCAAAGTATTTTGTTTCGATTTTTTTAGTACTACGTCTTACTACCCGTTCGGATTGTACGCCTGTGTTTCCATCTTCCTAAGAGTCAAAGTTTCCACTCCATGCATCACAACTATTCAAACAATATATATTATAATAAAACAAAATTATTACATTAAAATCTCTGGAATAATTCTACCTCAAAACGAAAATAATACAAACAAAAACACTAAAGAAAACAGAATGGTTTAGTTTAAATAAAATTGTGATGCTTTATTTGGATGTTAATTTATATAAATTATTATATTTTATTTATGTGTGTTATCAATTTTTAAAGACTTTTTCAAAATAATTTTAATTTAATTAAGTATGAAAATAAAACTCAGCTTATGAATCGCACCTGAAAGAGCCACCGTGAACATTTTAGACAATCCATTTTAGACAAGCCCTATACTTAACGAAAGGTTGATTTAAGACTTAATATAATAAGTAGAAATGAGAAGGAAAGCAAACAAATAATAAACAAACATTATATTAATAGGTTTACGAGGCAAACACAGTAAAAACGTTAAATGTATATATATATATTTTATAAAAGTCACCAAGCAATGTTAAAAAGTCTACGCCAAACTGCAAATGTTGGACTTATGCGTTTATTACATTAGAAATCTAGGTATGGGAGGTTTTTTTTCCTACCAGAATACTAATATATAGAATTATTATGGTAGTGAAAAAGACCTTCCAGACTTGACAACCTTGACAACTCAAGCGTTTAGCTCCATATCTCTCCACTAGAAAGCATTACCGACCTTCTATTTTCATATTTGGCAGGTGACCTCAAAGGGTGGGTTTTAAGGCATTCCTCCCGCCTCCCCAATCTTTTTGTTAACAGTGACAGACGCAACTTGAAGGAAGGATCTTCTCTTTTCCCACTAGACCAGTGACTTAGAAGAGTGGGTTAAACCAGCCCCCCTTCCCCTCTTTCCTAATAGTGATGACAGAAGAAGTAAGGGCATTGTTTCCCTGGCGAGTTTCTCTTTAGTTTGTATATGATCCCTCAAATGACAAACATATTTTGCCTTAAGATTCTCACAGGTTGTGGTTGTGTAACACCTAATCGCTGCTTTACTTCATGCCTTTTGCACGATATAGCAAGATAATGTAGTTAAATTGCTTTTGTAAATTTTTTGATAAAGTTTATAGATATATTTAGAGATTATTTTACAATTAACCTTTATTTTAGAAATATATCATTTGTACAATATAATAATGAATAAAGGACAAAAATGTGCATACAGTGGCTTTTCAGTTACGCAGTACAGCTCTGACTAATAAGCAAATATATCTGTTTCGATGTGATAAAAATTGAGAATTTACCCATCAGACTGGAACCCTTAAAATTGTTTTGCCGAGAAAATGAGGGTAGCCATTTTGTTTATAGTATCTATAAATGTTTTGAAATGAAATTTAATCAAAATTATTGAAGTCGATTTTTTTCTCTTTTCGCCCTTCAGTAAACTACAGGGTTGGATATCCAATTCCAAAAATCCCTTGGGGCAACCCATTAAAAACCTTAGATACCAAGTTTCAGCTCGATCAGTAAAATAGTTAAGGCGATAGTAAGAGGTACAGACAGACGGAAATTCAAAAACCACTTTTTGGATTCGGGGGGTCATGAAACGTCGAGATTCATCAAAATCTCGAGTTCGATCTTTTTGACGATCACAATACTTTCTATACCTGTAAGATATTGATATTATCTTACAATTAATATATCCAAGCCTTTCTCTTGATTTACCGAAAAATTTACCTGATGGACAAGAAACTTTTGGAAATAGGTTTCTCACTACAATTCCTAAAACATTTTATAATAACATCTATTTTAACATTGGATGCGTATTATAAACCACATCCCGTGAGAAGAACGGGTTATTTAGATATTATATTTATAAATAAACACATTAATAACTAACCAAGGAAAACCCAAACAAATGAAATCTATAAATTACTATTATATCCTTAGATAAGATGTACCAAATAATAAAAATTGAGCAATTGCTTTTTCACAAGTTTTAGTTAAATTTGGATATGTAAAATAATTTTTTAGCTTGCGTTATTTAACGTGCATTATCAGAACAAACTGGTTATATTATGAGACTTACAAACTAATTTAATTCTAAAGCAGATACAACACACAGTACAAAAAGTTCCAAGTTTACCAAGGTTTCGAGCCTTGGAACTTTATTTCTATGGACAGACGCACTAACACCTGAGATATGTGTCGGACTTGGGTTAAGTGTTTTAATATATATAGTCTATTTAGGCTGTGTGTTCCTAAATGGGTTTTATTTTTATGCGCACCACTTCTTACCACGCGTCCGGGCTATCCGCATATTTACACATATGGGGTAGAGAGTAGGACGTATATTTAAGAAGAAGTGCACATAATTTGTGTGGAGGTAAAGAAATAAACCAATTGGAACAGCTACCCTCAATACAACAATCAAAGATTCCAGCCCCGCCCTCCCCCAACCAAACAAGTACATTGAGAAAGTGATGTTCATAAACCCACGTAACTCACAGCCCTGCGCTCAATGTCCCGGGTTTGATCTATCGGTGTAAAATAATTGTTTTATACGTAACTAACACATATTTGTGACTGCATATAATCCGTACCTAGTGTTCATTTCAATATAAATTATGTTAATTAAAGAACGTAATGAATGAGTGTGTAAAATTTGAGGACTATGCATGAATTAAATCTTTAATGCTCTGAATTATTATGATAGTACCCTGTAACCTTTTAAAAATCGTACTACAATTTAAAATGTTTCACTACAGTTTAAGCTATCCCCCTAACCCCCACCCCTAAACTCGGTGTTGGATATGGCCACCCCGTGCTCTACACCTTTTGAATGAGTTATTATTGAATAACAGGCCCTCATTACGATAATTACCTGTGCAGCCTTGAGCCGTTTCATTTAAGCCCAGCCAGCTTTTACAGCCCCTCGTCCAACTTTTACAATCCCGCCCCCTTCTCCTTTCCCCTGAGGTATCTTTCTCATTATTTAAAAAGAAAGGAAAATAAAATTTTCAAATGGCACCTTATATTACCGCTTGGTCACGCCACTATCGTAATAGCGCTTTCTCTTGCCGAGATATGGAACCAGAGGAAGTAATTTCTTGTCTGGGAGGCCTTTTTTCGTAGACGAATCCTTCTATGTAGTATTTTCTGGTAAGAAAAAAGACCTCTCAGACCAAGAATCCTACCAAAATAAAGACATAATTCCCAATTTGGTCGGTTTTCATAGACTTTCGTGCATTTACTGGTGACTTCTATGATATAACATTTAATTTTGGTACATTTAACGTAAAAATCACACTCGGTGATCACAGCAGGGATTCTAGCTTAGACTCCACCATCAAGTGACCTAGTGTACTATTAAATGTAACGCCCTAGAATGCTGGTCCATCGCTTCCTGATGTCCTGAGCTATCTCTCTCTCAATATTGTAATGATTAAATGCATTGTGATGAGGAAGTATATAACAATACAGCTTTAAAAAAACATTTTAAATATTAGTGATTCATGTAAGATACACACAAAAATTGTTAACATTTTTAGTCAAAAGCAATAGTAATATTACAAAAACTCTACTTGAAAATAACACTTGTATGCTATTTTTTTTATATTTGTTCATCCTCCTTTTACAACTCATATAAATATCCCTTAACGCACGAAACTATTTGTTCAACAACTTTTTGTTTTACGCATAAGTATTGAGCAGGTGGCACAAGAGTAATTTTTTTTAGTTCATTAAATTTGAGCAATAGTCCTTTATAAAAAAATATACAATAAATGGAATAGGTAGAGAAGCTGTTTATAATTTTTTTAAATAAAATTATTGAATCTGAAAAATAATAAATTTATAAAAATAAACAAACGTATTGAATCGGTAGACGAGTTTTTCATGGTAGCATTGCAAGATTGACTTAAGTGTCATGTGGACACTTTTTAAAGAGGCTCCCTAAATTTTATTTTATTTGTATTATATATTTTTGTTTTATCTGTGACTTTTAGCTATATTTACAAAACTTCTGTAATGAACTTATTTAACCTCACAGTTTCCTTTATGCATAGTGAGATAACCTAGCAAAGTAGCAGTTATAAAACAAAGAAAGCAGTTTCGTACTGACCTAATATCGGGTTCCCACGCGGAGTTGCCAAACCTCCCAAAGTCATGACGTGGGAATGGTCAGCTGTGAGAACTACCAGTGTTTCTGCCGGGTTAATCATTGAGAGGGCTGCCAATAGAGCAGCCTCCAGCGCCAATGTCTCGTCTAGAGCACGGTAGGCGTTATTGTAGTGGTGAGCGTGGTCGATCCGGCCGCCTGTGGGAATGTCGGAAAAAATAACAAAAATTGTTATATCTACTATGGAATGAAATGTGGATGCTACATGTGTAGAATGAATGGTCATCAAAATATTGTTTAGGGAAATGGAAATTAAAAAAATAGCAACGTTAACAGATGCTCAAACTATAGGGCCATACAAAACAATCATATGAATACAGTAGTGCCGAGATGTATTTTTATCAGCCATTTGGATCACATTTAGTTGATTTAAGAGAAGAAATTATTATATAGGAGACAGAATTAAACTCTTTATATATATTAGAGTGCTTCAATATATATATATATATGAGTGCTTCAAAAAAAAAGTCAAAAATATTAAGCTGCACATTAATTTTTTATGACTTTTATTGAAAAAAGACAGCACATTAAAATAATATTAAAAAAATAATATTTGGTATTGCCTCAGCGCCTATTAAATTCTTGTATATAATAACATTTTTATTATGTCTTATTAATCATTCTAAACAGCAAGAAAAGTCGAAACTGTTATAAAATAATAGCAGTGCATATATAAACTTGACTTTTTTTTAAAATTTAAACACTTCTTTATATTTATATAAAAACTTTAATATGGTTTGGTATGTTTTGAAAATTCACTTATTTGTCATTTTTCCCTAAGAGAATACACTTTTTTTTTTTTGTTTTGGAAAACGTTTACGGTGCAGTTCTACAACTTGAAGAAGAAACTGTTTTTGTTCTTCTTGTTTCGTAATTGAAGAATAATTGAAGTCTGTGCCAAAGCAATGTTGTTCTAAGCACATTCATTTACAACCTTAAGAGGGAGTGTGACTTCGTTTGGCGTTTCATATGGAGTATTTTTCCATTTTTCTATATATTTATTCAGGAATGAAGAATCCAACTTATAATTTTTAAAAAAGGAATGGGATGCTTGACCAATAATATATTCTAGATATTATCACTATCTTCCCTTCCATTGTATTTTGTTGATCTATTTATTTCTTCCTTCAATACTTGTTTCAGTTCTACCATTTTTCGTTATGTTTCGATCTTTACTAAGTCAGAAAATAACCCAAGTGTCACCAGCTTTTCACTAAGATACCACAAATGACGGTACATTGCTGCCGTTCCTTTTTTTATAGACTACTTCTGAAATTTCCTTATAGTTTTTCAAAGTCTTGATAAAACGTAAATCATCAGCTGGAGCATCACACGAAATTGGATAACTTAACCACTATCTCACATAAACTAAAGCAACAAATAGATTCAGGTCATCTCGAGCAGTGAAAAGACCGTACGCCAATCAATCACATATAACCACGCTTGAGGCAGTCCTCAAAAGCATCCAATTAAGCTCATATTTCTAAGGGATGATTTTCTAATCAAAATGGCTAAAAAAAATCATGTGCCCTTTGCGTGCGCTAAATTTTATTTCTTTGCCATATATATATATATGGAGAAGAAATAAATATATATATTTATTTATGTGTATAGTGTTATACTCTTTCTTTATATATATATATATATATAATTAAACTCTTTCTTTCTATCTATCTATATATGTATATGACTAAACTCTTTATTTCTATCAATTTATGTATAACTCTTTATTTCTCTCTCTCTTTCTCTCTCTCTTTCTCTCTCTCTTTCTCTCTCTTTCTCTCTCTTTCTCTCTCTCTTTCTCTCTCTATATATATAAATTAAACACACGCGATCTTTCTCTTTATATATATACATATAAAGAGAGAGAGAGGGAGAGAGAAAGACCTATGAGAATCCGGCTAGCAAGGGGAGTTTATCTAATGGAATATGAATGAGGAAGGTATGATTTAAGATAACATTTTTTGTATTTGAGTGGAGGGATTGTAGGACAGTATTAAGAAAAATTTCCTTGTGCAGCTGACCAGGGTTTGAACCCCGATATCCCAATTACTGACAATCTGGTCTAACAAGAGAATGACGCTTTAGTTTAAACCATGCGATACCGATGCAGGTTTATTGACAATTAAACTAAACATTGCTAGTGAATCCGTATTTAACTTATATTTATAATATATTTTATTTGGTTATATACACATAAAACTTAACAAATTAAACTCTAACTCCCTTTTACCTCAACTTGAATATAGAATTATTTTTAAATAAAAAAACATGTTTTTATTTATTAACACATAACTTATATGAGCCTTCAGATAGATAGATTTATTTTCATGCTGATACAACTATATTTTCCCACGGGAAATGTTATTCCACTTTTTTCCATTTCGTATTATGTGTAGGGCTTCAACTTTGGTAGGAATGAACTATATAAAGAGGTATCCATTACTGTGCTGTATATATCATTTAAATCTCCAGGGAGCAAAAGCTTTTACATTACTGGTTCACCGCCACTTCTTTCCAAAGTTTTTAACAAGGAAACATTACACTATTTTGATTTTGACAGTTCATTTTGTTGAAGAGTAAAATTATATTGGTCTTCCATTATATATAATATATTTTCTTCATTATTTAGATACAATCGCTCGTTCATTTATTATAATTTATAACTATAAAACTATGTATACACTTCTAGTCTGACACAACTCGTTAATTTAGTAATTTTTACACGTCTTATTTTCACATTCATCCACTGGGGTTTTATTTATAAATATGTTTGCATTTAAAACACTTTTGAAAGAATATATTATATGTTCCTTGTTATAATTTGAACATTATTTCAAATCACTCAAGGATAGCATGATTTTGAATAATTTTAACTTAACTTATTCATACTGTTCGTGTTTTATTTGCATTTGGTTTAAGTAGTGTTCGTTCATACATAAATTATCTATACATATGTATATGTAAGTATATGATATATTTGTATAAATCTTAGAGTAGGCCATACTCTTAAATTCAAAATAGTCTTATTTTAGATTAATATCTAATGGTTCAAAATATGACTTGTCTATCATAAATCGTTTAAATAATATTTTATAGGTAAAAATCTGTTATAATAGAGTGTGAATATTTTGCAAGGAACGAGCTATATGAGATTATTTCTCAAGATGAAAGTAGTTAATGGAAAGTTCCCAATTTCCATTAACTACTTTCATCTTGAGAAATAATCTCATATAGCTCGCTCCTTGCAAAATATTCATATTCAATTTCTGCTTACTAAAGATATAATGAATATAAATACAATGTTATAGAGTGGACACTAAGCGTTTAGTAAAGATTACTTCCAACTGCTTATAAAAATACGCCAAGGTTCTTTCTATTGAAACTAGTTTTCATCAAAGCTGTCAAACATTGATTGTGTATTATGTTAAACCGGCTGTTTAGCATTTACAATAAAAATACCATAAATATAATTAACACAATTGATACAGGAGCTAATATATTTTAATGATGTTTGGCAAATATTAACTCACGGTGGATTTATGTTGCCGAGAAACACTCAAGCTCCAGGAAAACTGCCCCAGCTGACTATGCCGGAACTATCAGCTAAATATCTTACTCACAGGCCCCGCTTCTAAGAAATGTCTGAGAATGTGGTTCTCTGGGCGCTACACCATCAAAGAGCGCTAGTGGTCATTCAGCGCAATCTCGCAACTAAACCCCCTCACCCCCTTAGATGTCCAGATTCTAACCAGTCCCTGAGTTCGTCAGTTATGTTTCTATATAAGCGTCATTCCTCGATTCACAATCACACACACACACACATATATACTATTTAATCAATTCGATGGAAGAAGAACTAGGACGTAACTATATATCGCCGAAGAAATTACTGGTGACCACGATCTATCTAGATTAGATTCGTAACACCTGTTTAACTATGTCCATCAGACTTATTTTTTTGTGTCAGAATATTTTACTTTCTATGTCCATCAGACATAAGTTTTTATGTCAGGATATCCGAATTTATTTTCTCTGCCTATAAAGCATGGTTTTGAATATTAGTCTTAGCGCGCTTTTCTATGCCCTTAAGACATAGAGTTGTTAGTCAAAATTATGACATGTTTTCCTATGCCCATATGCCGTAGTTTAGAAAGAAAGGTTTAATGCTCTATTTATCATGGTCTATACGACTTTATTTACTATGCCAGTGTGTCTGACTTCTTTTTCTAAGTTCTTAAGACATGGTTTTATATATTAGGGAATAATAATGACTCCCTAAACGATATGACCGTGTTTAGGATCCCTTTATGGCAGAAATCAGGTTATCTAACGTTTTATTCTATGAACTAGTTAGGTTAGTGACAGATAGCAGTCACTATTATTTCTTTTTAATTTATCTATTTGCGGTGCGCAAACTGTGGGAGTGATACTACTTCATAGTAGTGGCCCGTGGGGATAGTGCTTTGTCTCCGGCCCCTTCAGGCGTCGTTTGTATTAAGTAAAACAATTATTGTTTGTACTATTTATTGTGTGCCCAAGTTAGGGTGGAAATATAAATATACTATTGAATGTACAGGCAGTACTTATTAGGAATTGACCGGCCATAGTAATTTAACCGCATAGATTCCTGATAGCTCGCCATTTACTATTTGTAATATGCTAGTTCCTCTTCAAGGAGATTATTCTTAGGTTTTAGTAACTCTCTAAGGAGTTAACTAAAGCTTGCTAGCTTATATAGATATACTCATAGTAACTCTATAAGATTAAAACTAAATACCCATTGTTTTCATTCACTATAATTTCACTATTATTCATGAATAGACCTTGCAGGTTTTAGTCTGGATTGTTTTTATGTACTGTGGCTTAACCTTGGAAAGGCATCAAAGAGTACGCACCTACCACATTTTAAGCCATAAACCCTATATTTTTACAATTTAATCAATAGCACATACATGGTTGTAACTATTGCTTTGTCCTGCTTTATATTAGAGCATGAAACCTCAAAATAATCTCATATCAACAGATTAAATAATGTTTATATTGAGATATTTAAATGCGTACTCTTATATGCATCATATATTCCAAGAGTACGCGCTAGCATCTAAGAGTACGCACTAGCAGTTTTAACACACGAACGGTCCAGTCTCATATCCCGAACATGCTTCGTGCCAACATTCAGAACAGCTGCAGCACTGCACCCAATCATTTTCAAACAATTTTCCATAACCCCCACAAAAATTTTTTTCATTTATTTTGACAGCTTTTGATAAGGATGCTTTCTTTGATGTAGATGTCTTCGAAAAATCAAGTTTCTTTGCAGCATTTTCTATTTTTTTCTTATTTCTTTTTTTGTCTCTCTCTCCTTTCTCCAATTTCTACTTTTCTTTTTGTAGCAGACATTTTTTAAATGGTGTTGCTGACAAAACTTCTGACTTTTGATGTGCCCTGCCTCTCTTATTTTCCTTTTGACTTTGAGGAAGTGGATGAATTGACTCTATACTCTACAATTTACATTGGCTGGGAGAGTTACTCATTTTATTGAGAATGATTATGTTCGGCAGATACCAAAGTATTTGCAGCATCTGCCAATATGTATTCAGCAACGATCACAATAAGTGTAGATAGTTGCACAGTGCTAGAAGCTGGATATACATCATTCTCAACAAAATGACCAGATTCATTTGAATCAATTTGGTAGGTTACCTCTGTTGGAGCGAACTCTTCATCTGAAAATAGTCCGGGTTATACGGAAAAATACCTGTTGAAGAGAAAGCAGGTTCAGCTTTTTCTATTGTGGTAATTCTTGAGTAAGCTGCACGAAATAAAGCTCCAGCTTGCATTTGTGCTACTGCTTGACCTGGATGTGTAACCAACCATTTGTCAACCTATTGTGCGTAGGTTACTTTGAGAGGCCCAAAGAAACATTTGTCAAGAGGCTGAATCTTGTGACTTGAGTGTGGTGGTAGTGAAAGCAACGTAATTTTATTCTCCCTGGTAATTTGTTACCGGATGAAAAGAAAGCACTGAGCGTGTACATTATCATATACGGTTTTTCATTTTGCCGCGGAGGGCAAGAGTACGCACAGACTTTCGACAGTCACCCAACTGCGTACTCTTGCACTCTTCTCCATTAAGTTGAATTATAACCGCTAAATAGCAGCAGTTGTATGACCAAAATATTATGTCTCACATAATTCTGTTCCACACAAATCACGCTATTACAGAAAACAAAAACATTTGGGTCTACTATTTTTATTTATTTAGGAGAGCTTATTGTTACTGTGTAAAAAAATTACAGTTTATTGACTGACAATGGATTCTTACCTCCCACCACCGTATATAATTTAGTTGAACGATGCTATGACGCTCTAACAAACATGTCGACAGTCACAACCAATGTGCGTTAACCAAATTATTTACTATTTTCCAATTACCAAAATCTTAATGTGCATACTCTTAGACGCCTTTCCCTTATTATTATTTGTTGCCTATCTTTGACTGCTGCTACGTTGAGGCAGACGCTCCTTCGTAGGAGAATAAGCGTTGATCCTTATTTGTATTACTAAACTTAACTAAATGTTCAATATTACTTCTATTAGTTACTAGTCAGCAAGGAACTTATTTCCATTCCTGTCTATCGGGAAGTGCACGACTATGATAACCGAATAAAGCTATCGTTATTAACAATGGACTGTTTGATCTAATATATTTAAAACTTATATAGTTAAATTTATCTTATTTACATTTAAATAAACTGATTTGTTGTACATGTCGATTTCTCTTTTGTCTTATCCATCCCAATCCTTCATGTTATAATTTTGTAATTATAATCGTCACTTCTTCTACTTGCTAGGGGAAGTGAGGATTCACTGGAAAGTTAACACGTTTATAGCAAAGGTATTTAAAATATATTGTAAACATCTAAAATTCCTAGTTTGTTTGATAATCTTATAATTTCGTGAAACATTTATATTGGATTTTAGAAAAAAAAAATTATAATGATATGTATATATATATATATGTAATATTTTAACCATACTAAAAATTATTAAATTATAGTTTGATAAATTCAGGGTTTTTTTCCAAAATCTAATATAAATATTTCACGAAATTATAAGATTATCAAACAAACTAGGAATTTTAGATGTTTACAATATATTTTAAATACCTTTGCTATAAACGTGTTACTTTAGAGTGAATCCTCGCGTCCTCTACTAAGTATAGCATACATATATATATATATATATATATATATATATATAGGTATGCTATATATACCTATATATATATATAGGTATGCTATATAGGTATGATATACTTATTTATAGGACTCTCTTAGTTCCCTATACCATTATTATTCCCAAGCATTCAATAAACTTTAAATCCACTAAATTTTTGTGTCTACAGTTATTTTTACCATTCTGTCGTTTCGTTCAAATGAACCTTTGCCAAATAACGACCCGGGGTGTGCTAGACGTCGCAATTTGGTAACACACTAATACTAATACACACCGTCGAAATCCTTTATTCCCTCCGTTGAAGCACAATACATCCGTAATGTTCCCTACTTGTCACGCCAACTTTTCGAAACAACTGTATCGAAGTTTAGCACTTGAAACACGTAATGGTATTTCAATGCTAATAACCTCCGCAGTTTCTGTTCGGCTTTGTCCTTTAAACGTGTGGGGAACATTCTAGCAGCGACTGCCTATTCCAATAGTAATCTTTCGCAGTTTAAAAGTCAAGTCCCTTTAACTGCTTTGGTTCCCGAAGATCTCATCGTTCATCAAGATTAAAGGACAAGTTTAGTCATGAAATTAGAGAGGGTCGAACTTTGTTATCCGCATAGTTTCCCTTCGGATAGTGACGTCTGGATATACCACTTGACGATAAAACAGTCGTTACTGTTTTCGATTACAGTTAGAGATGTGTTGCATTATATAAATATATTTATATAGTAATTTTCTTAGTCAACTCATTATATAACAACACAAACAAACGTAGTTTTATTAAAAAAACACTTCACACATTCGTCAGCACCTTAATTTATCACTGTTATAGGAGAAGCCACAAATTAACAAGTAAACCATTTTTAAACCATGCCCATAGTCGATCCCGGAAATACATTAAAAATATTAATAACTATACACTATAATATATTATATTTAAATATTAACATAGAAAAACTGTTATCATGCTAGATACACGTTATGCAATCTTTTTATTAGTTACATCTAAAATTAATTTTAAAATAATTGTTTTTTACAATAAAATTTAACACTAAGTTTGGTCATGGCTTAATTTTTAATATTAATAAACAAGTAAGGCGTTTTATATTAAAATTTATCTGCACTGCATTGATGAGGGGATAAAAATACACGTAAATCAATTATATAATTATTTTCTTTTTAATCTAGGGTTTTATGATAGATTGTTGGCCTGGTTCTGTCATTTTGTTTTCAGAAATTAACTAAATTGAGAGTACCACCGATATATTGATGACAAAAAAAAAGGCTCATATATAAACCTCATAAAGTAAAGTTAAATATTATATCAATGGTAATAATACGGGCTGGATTGTTAAGTAAACATAGCTCAGTTTCTCTCTTCTGTATCCATTTCCATTTATTTGATGAGACCCATAGACGTGAGACAGTTTCATAACTTTTGCCATGTAATAATATATATGATATATGTAGAAGTATTATAAAAATATATAATAATAGTTAGCAGAAGTAATTTTACAAATTTACTATCCAATATCTTATAGCAAATTGTTTGGACATCCTAAAAACATATATTTTTAATTATTTTATTTTCAAGACTAATTAACTCTACTGGTGTGCTCATATTTGACCAGAAACGTCATAAATCTGTTTTATTGCTAGTAATGTGCATGGTTATCCATAATGTGGTATTTTTAACTTCATTATTAGCTATCAACTAATTAAAATACGCGTATGTTGCGGATAGTCCGAAGAGAGAGAAAAAAAAAGTAGTTCCAATAAGGTAGGTAATCTTGTTGTTATTATTTAAAAATATTGATTTAATTTATAACTATAGATCTTTCTCTAGAATGTAAAATTCTTCAATAAATCCATTTACCATCTTTTTTTTAGCATGCATTGCACCAGAATATATGGCACCTTAGAAACGCGATCATACTATAACTAACTATACCATTGTACCAAAATATAATGTGCACTCTTTACAAACAAAGCACATATGTATTAATTAATATATCTCAAAATAAGCTCGTTAAACATTTCAAAGTAATTTATGGAAAAATATTTTATCATGTTCATTCAACTTTAATCTAAAACCTACTCTGGTAAACTGTTACATGTTAGATTGTAATTACAGATTTTAATTACCTTTCTATTTTATGAAGGGCACACTCCTCTGCAGATCCCATTATAATCTGTAGTAGACTTACCTTCTATAAAGAGAAAGAAGCCCCTGGGGTTTTTCAGCATGACGTGGAGTGCCGTTCGAGTCATTTCTGCTAGAGACGGATCCCCTTCGGGTCCTGGGTTCCGGTCCGCCTCAAACTCCATGTGAGAGTAGGCAAATAAACCTGTACGGTAAAGTAGACAAGGCTATCAAAGGTTACCAAACAGGGATATCTATCAAGGTCAAATAGGAGTTAAAAAATTATTATCTGACGGTAAAAAATATTAATAGGTTACGACCTTAGGGCCAGGAAGGTTGGAGGGTTCACTGTTTGAAAAATATTTGTGTTAGACAATATACATTTTATTTTGCTAAATTTATTATGCATGTCTTAAACGTAATACCACATAATAATGCTCAGCAAATTTGGCGATTTTGTATTATATAGATCTTTTACATAATAATTATTTTTCTCAATGGTCCCACCTGCGCACCACCTGGTAGACAGCCGTGGACCACAATTTTAGAATCAATGTACTAGAAATTCTGATGGTTGTTTCAGTGTTTGCAAAATAGTTCTACTGGGGTATTGGTAAGTTTGTTGGTTCATTGTTTGTTAAATAGATATATTAGAGGATCAGAAATTTAGTTATTTCAATAATTTATAGGATAGTTTCAATAGAGAATCATAAGGTTTGTTGGCCCAGTGTTTGAAAATGGTTATGTTTACAAAATAGTTCTAACACACACACAAATACACATTCTAGTTTATTTATATGAGCTTCACTAAAAATTCCATGAATGCAAAATTAATATAAAAACTTTTTTCTTATATACTAGCAACAAATTAAATTTTGCTTGTTTCTGTTTGATTTTCTAACAAAAATATCATTAATTTAAATAAATTGGATATATTATTAGCTTAAAACTTTTGTTTGCTGTTCTATTACAACATTTATAGAACCTTCAAAATTGATTTAAAAAATATACTAGACACGTCATATTAATAAGTCTTTGGATTCAGTGAAATTCCAAATGTGTTTGGATTTAGAGGAATATTAAAAGTGCTTTATTTTCTCGCAGCCCCTTAGAGAGTGAAGGTATTGTGATCATCAAAAAAATTTGAAGTTCAGATTTTGATGGATCACGATGACCCGATGTGAAAAAGTGTTTTTTGTAACGCTGTGTGTGTGTGTGTTTACATATTGGCCTATAGCCGAAACAATTTTACCTATTAGGATAAAACTTGTTATTTAGGATTAATATTGAGTTTACCCAAGTAAGTTTTGGAATTAGATACTCAACCCAAAAATTATGTGTGGTTTACTTAAGGCAGTGAGGAAAAAAAATACATTATTTTAAAATCAGCTAGCTATTTTAATTAAATTTCGTATGTAAGCAATGTTTAACGTGACTAAAAAAGTTGAGATTCTATATTCCTGTGAAAATGACCTAAGCTAATTCTGATCATAGCTCCGTAACCTTTTATAGATATGAAATATCTTATAATAGAAAAAATGTAGGCTCAATAAAATTAAAATAAACTTTCATTTGAGATATAATTTTATAAAAACAATGCTATCTTAGCTATAAGCATATATATATATTTTTTGTGGGGATTTATTTGAAGGGAATTTGATGGTTATACTCTGTTTATGTATTATTTCGTTTCACAAATGTTACTAGTTTTAATTAAATGTCTCAATTTTTAAATAATGGCGAGAAAAGGTCTGGGTGTTGGACCATACCAATGTTTCCTTTAAGTTTCTGTAACATTTTATTTTATTGTGTTTCACAAATCTTACAAGTTTTAATGTCTTCAATTTTATATAAAGGAACGAGAAAGTTGTGCGATGGATCCTATCAATTTTAGTTTTATTTGATGATGCTTTGTCTTATTTAATGTTTTTGTTTGATGAGAATAAAATAAATGTCATAAATGTAGAACTAAAATTTACCAAGAAAGTAACATCTTTGTTACCACCATAACTCGCTCAAGATTGAAATATATTTGGTTCTTATGGCTCGTATGTTATTGTAATTACTACTCCGTTACTCACTTATTTAAGTATAGTTAACTAATTGTATTTTGAGGTAATACGATAATATGCTGTCAATTTAATTTATTGAAGTAACATGATTACACGTTACATTTACTTTTGAATGAGCGAAAACAAATATAATTAAAATTTCTTTCAAACTGTACCCAATTCTTTTAGTAAGTACATATTTTGGTGCGTTTATTTTCATCCTTTAGTAAATCCAGGCCCTCTTCCTCTTTTTGTCTGGATGAATTACAACGCAGTGAGATTGGAAACGCCTGAAAATTTCTAGAGATGCAAGTTGCAGCACCTGTCAGCTGTACAAATAGTGTTATGATTTAAATAAAGGAGTTCAATGTTGGATTTGCGTTTGACATGCTCCGAGGCAACATTGAATTCCTGAAAAACGACAATTTAACTTAGAATTCACCAGGAATGATATACATATTTTCAAAATACTATTTATTTTTAATGCAGATATATATGTAAAACCTATACATATTATAAGGTGTAATATTTACAATTAATAGCAAAATATAGCCTCCTTTTATCTCAAGGGATAATATTGTTCTCAGAAAAGTACAACCCAAAACCGTAGTTCAAATGTCACTATTCTAGGTGGTGATCCTCCTCGTGGATTAATACCTATGCTAAATGGCAATTTTCACTATGACCAAAAGCTTTGTAGTATAATATTTTCCTTCCAGGATCCTAACACAATTTCTACAAATCAAATAAGATGCATTCAAAGATAAAAAAAGAGGAAAAATTCATGAACACTGAAATTATAAAATATTTGTAATATTCAATATAATATTTTATTAGATAATAAAAAACAAAAGTTATCCTAAAAGCCAATGCAATTAATCATTAATAAAATTTCGTGAAATCTAAATAAAATGATCACTATGTCAAACCGATTAACCTATAAATCATAATTTCATACGTTAACCCAATAATAAAATGGATACATGATTCAAGATGTATAATAAGTTTGCCAATAAATACCAACATAATTTAATCTCTCCAGGTAATAAGATATTTTCCATTTACGTTTATCAAATACATGATACATCACAACAGATTCATAAGATTTTAAGTTAATACTTTTTAACAACAAATTCAAATAAAATTTAAATTATTTAAGAATCAACTTTTCTATCTTGTTTGAAATCATGAATCTTACCCAAATAAATATTCTTTCTAAGTCCCCAACCTGGACTCCAGGAAATACTCTTAAAGTCTAATAATACATTAACCAAGATTCAACTGTCGTTAAATAATTGAGAATGAAATGGAATTTAGAAAAATAAGTTAAATTTGTAATCGAAGTATTATAACTTTGTGCTAACATCTCTAAAGCTATCTCCTTCTAGGTATAATATTCTAAAATTTCTAATATGCTAAAATTAAGTCAACAAACAAATTAACCCGTCCTCTTAACATTCCCAAAAAATTGAGAACTTTTAAATACACTAGAAATTTGAATAGCCTTTATAAACAGAGAATATTGTTACCAAAAAATGACTCACCTCGTTGGCGTAGTTAGCTAACGCGCTAGTCGTGTTGAGCTGGACTGTCGAGGACGGGGAGATCGAGTTTCGAATCTCGGTTGGGTAAACTGGGGGTGGTTTTTCCTAAATGGTTTTCCACTCTCCCTCAACGCAAATGCGGTTCACTTCCCCTATATTCAACCTTCCCAATTCTTAGCCCATTAGCGTAAATAGTACTTAAGCGTATAACCCGAACGAGTAGTAAGACGCGGTGCTAAATAAATAAATAAATAAAAAGTTATCAAAAAATATATGGAACTATATTAACATTTTGATTATTATCTTATTTTAAGACAAGAATAATACATATTTATATTCCTAGCCTAGAAAAAAAAAATTGTTTCTCACTATCCATAATAAGCACGCACCCCTTGCCACTTGGCTACAGGGACAAAACGGTGTTTTTACTTGTAGCTTACAATTTTACTTTATTTTTAGGATCTGTTCATTTAGGGTATACCAAACTTGTTTATATAAGAGCCCATACTAATCCTTCGTAGCTCCTATACGGATCAAACCTGACACAGAAAATTAAAATTGTGAAATAATCTACTAAGCTTTTTAAAAGCGTCGTCAGCTAAAAACGGAATGAAAGTAACGGAGAAAACCCACACTTCATACTACATACAGGTCGATAATTTATTTTGTGACGCAACCTTTTATAAATTCCCACGTCAGTTTAGAATTCTTTTCTCCATTTATCTAACATATGTTCTTGAATACGGAACAATTCATATGCGAATATATATATATACTATTTTTGCCAGAAGATATCGGCGGAGTTCTTTAAAGTTTTTTTATATTATTGTTTGCAACTTGTATTCACAAAGGAATATGTCACCTTATAGATGTATCAAGTTTATTTTGTTTTCATAAAGATACAAAGGCCTTGAAATTTGAATGTGTAAAAAAAAAAAAGTTGTTTTTTCGCTCTGTCAATAAAGATGTGTGAATGTCTTTGTGTGAACAGAGTTTAGAAAGTGTGTGGAGACCTTTTTTACATAACTAGAAACGGACATGTTAAAGAATTTGTTTTGCATCTCAAGATTTGCTCATATTTACAAGTTTGTTTTATTTTGATATTCAGACATATTTTACTAACGGTGAAACGGTTCGTGCAAGAAAATGGTTTTAGTGGTGAATCTTGCCCTTTTTTTCAGGTTCTTGGAGACACAAGAATAGTAGTGTTTATTTTTTACACCCCATTTTACTACCCATCTGGGCTATAAGCCCTTACATCATATTGCTATCTTTTAAACGTAATTTTTACTTAGCACAGTTAGATATATATGTTTGCATAATTAACTTACCTAAGTTTAGTTAATTTTGTTATTAATAGACTTAATACATGGTTCCCAAAGCAAAAAGCGCTCGACGACATATTATTTTAAAACCTTTCTTTCATCTTTCGCTATACATTTATTCAACCACACAGACGATAAGTTGGCGAGCGAATGACTCTACATAGAATGGAGAGTGTGATACAAAATAGGATAGAGCCTTTTACTAGTATCGTTTAGTCAAATAGGCCTATGGTATAACCTATCAACAGTCCTTGAGAAACCACTGGATTAGTAAGAGTGGATGTAGAATTAAAATTATTATTAATTTGTAAATTTCGTTTTTATACGTGACGTCAGATATTATTTGGCAGGCTGCTATATTATATTTTAAAAAAAGAAGGTGGCATCTGATTTTATAGCCAGTGCATTGTTTTCAAATTAATTATTAATATGATAGATATTCATAAAATCTAGAACTAGTATATATATTAGTGTATATAGTAGTAATATATGTATTTGTATATATAGTAGTATATACGCATGTCTATATATGCTTATAAGCTACTATCTAACCTTAGGCGACCTGATTTAACATAAGGTAGGATGTGAATACATATTTCACACCACTCCCCCTCTTCTAGGAGACTGGAGGCCTGTAAAAGTTAAAAATACATCCCCCTTATAAAATTACGGTATGTTAATCAATAAATTAATCCTGGTGACTAGCAATGTCAAGCGCATCTGTTTTGATTTTCCTAGGACTGGGAGATCATAGTCCAATTCCATTAGGGTGCACAGAGTTTTTTGCTCCCCACATCTCTACGAGCAAATTTGGGAACATTTTAACATATCTATACCTGCCTTATCCTTTCCTAGAGTGTTTAAAATGCGAATGGCCCGGATTGGTAGTAAGACGTGGTGTACAAATGAAAGGTGAATTATCTTGATTGTCACCAGGCTCTGGTTATAGGCTAGGTAAGGTTAAGTGTTAGTGTTTCTATTGATTCTTCGCCCTCAAATTGACTATCATCATCATCTAATCGGGACATGAAAAGAGCCTCCACTGAAATAATGTACGATAAGTACATTCTTGCGTTCCGGATAGTGCCCCCACAAACTGGGCCACGAGTGATGGCCAATGAGTGTTTTACTGAGTGTTGAGAATATATCATATGTACAGTAATTATGATTACCCTGGTAACACTTTACAACACGCCGCTGGGAAGTACATGCTCGTATGAGTTATTGTGAGTTATGTTATTGATCAAATAATGACCGATTGGGAAATAACTTCTCCAAAATATCTTTTTAACAAGCTCTGTCTGCCGTGGAAATACACTATGAAAATGGTTTTAAAATTTATCTTAGATTGTACCCCTTGGTCATAACTAAAAGTATAATATACCCCCCAAGATGAAATTTTCCCAAATGACAAATGTGAAGTAGTGAAAAGTGAAAATTTCCCTCATTTACCTCCAAAATTCCCCACCACATTTGGTTCTCTTGTAATTTTGCGCATTTTCCATTTAGAGCTGCTCGCGTACCCCCTGGAAGTCGAGCGTGTACCCCTAAGGGCACGCGTACCACAGTTTAACAACCCCTGCACTATGGCACGCCACCAGCACATAATCTAATTTCACATAATCTGAAGAATTAAAAGTATCACCCCTCCCTACAGCCTGTTAAAAACTTGGATCCAAATAAAACTCACCTAAAAGCTGATCCACGGTTCTTGTGTTTACGTGTTCCAACTGGCCCTTATTCCACACGTACTCGGCCTTGACTCCACGTCTCTTCTTGTCTCTCAGCCAATCATCGATCAAGTTTCTGCCATCCAGGCGTCGGCCCTCTTCGTTGGTTTGTTCTGGATCACGGGCCACTTTTGGCAGCCAATGACGTCTCCCGCCTCCCAATATCACCTGCGAACAAGGAAGGTTTCTAGATAAATCTCTCCTTTAAACGGCCCTATTAAAAAAATGAGCAGAGTACACTTTTTTATCAAATCTGAGTTAAAATTACACACACACATATATACACACATATATACACACATATAAATACATAAATAATATATTATATACTAGTTACGCTAGTGATTTATGTGTCAAGAAGGTTAAATTTAGAAGAAGCGAATCAGATTAGCATGGAGGGAGTGTGAAAAACCATTTTGGTAAATTCACCCTCAGTACACCCGACAGGGATTCAAACCACGATCTCCCCCTCAACAGCAATCTAATCTAGTATGTAAGTGTCCATACGGACACTTAAACAGGTAATCTGAATGTTAATTGTATCCATGAATCTCGGATCTTAACTTTTCTATGGCCATATAGTAATATTAACTTTTCCAAATTCGTTTATTTTTTACCTCACTTTTGAGTTAATTAATAATAATATGTAATATTATATAAAAATTAAAATCGTAATATTCGTAGTAAATGAGCTTAGTGAATGATGAATTAATATTCGGCTATATTCATAAGTTAATGATCTGGAATAGTGTTATGATTTGGGGCTAAGCTTTTAGTAAGCATTATAATATATTTATAATGCTCATTTTTGATATTATTTCTTAAAATTGAGTATCTAATCTTTTTTAAATCCTGGAATATCCATGCTCCTTAAGGACTTTACATATTCGAGGATAAAAATATTTGAAAAACTTTTTTTATCAAAACACCAATAAAAGATTTATTAGTTGGACCTATTATGCGTTTATCGGTCATATCAGTGATAAAATGTACCAATGCGTAATCTTGCTGTGTTGGGAAGCTTATAACATATAAAAAACTATTATAATTTTAATAGTTAGGAAAAACAAGACATACTTTTATTCTAATTTATTTTATTTTTCAAATGAGACATATATAATTTACTACTAGAGTAAAATTATATTTAAAATAACATCAACTTTACCTTTCACAGTAACTTTGAACTTTTATAATTTTTGAAAAATTTCTTGAAAATATTTCTACTTTCATTCACCTTGCAAATATGTCCTATCATTTCTAAAAGTATTGTAGATTTACTTTACCTGTCAAATTTTCAAAGTTTACTATTGGAATATAGATACGAAACCATATTTCAATAAGTTTTAAGTGTCATAAAAGGTAAAGATAAGCTGTTCTAGTTATAGGTAAGGTGTACAAGCTAATGGTTAACGAGTTTAAATATTAAGGATAAATTTTAACTTTAAATAATGATATTAGATTATAGATTAAGAAAATAATACAGCCTGGAAATGCATACTATTACTCGGTCAGTAAGATGTTTTCTCACCTGCTTTCAAGGAATTTAAAACTCAGAATATAAAGTATAAACAATAATTTTACCGGTTATTCTGTATGGGCGTGACACGTGGTCTCTTACCTTACATGACGAAAACCAATTCAGGGCGTTTGAAAAGAAGGTGCTTGGGAAGATATTGGGTCCAAAATAGGATGAGGCTTCTGGAGAGTGGAGGAGTTTACATAATGATTTTTATACCTGGTACTCACCACAAGACATTGTTAAAATAAACAAGTCTTAAATATTACGGTGGAGAGGCCATGCAGTACGAATGGGAGAATATATAACCATTTTTAGGGTATTGACTGGTAAACCCAATGGGAAGACCTAGATGCAGATGGGAGGATAGCATTAGAATTGTCCTAAAAGAGAGAAGGTGTAATGAGGTGGACTGGATAGAACTAGCTCAAGGTAAGGATAGCGTGTAATTAGGTGGACTGGATAGAACTAGCTCAAGATCGGGATAGGGTGTAATGAGGTGGACTGGATAGAACTAGATCAAAATTAGGATAGCGTGTAATGGGGTGGAGAGAGATAGGTAGCGTAATTTTGTAAGTGGATGGAAATGAACGTTTGATTTCCTTATGCCATTGAGTAAGCTATAAGCTAATAATTTGTCATATTTCAAAATAATTAATGCCCTCTACAAACTAATTATTTTTATAATCTTTCATCTCGAATACACTGTGTTAACTTTGATAGATTCTGAGATTAAAACATATCCTAAATGGTTAATCATTGAATAACCTGCTGGCTAGCAGGGAGGTGTGGCAACAACACGTACATATCATGGCACGTAGTAAGGAGACACCGCCCTCTCCAAAAAACATCGAAAAAGTCTACCGTGGGGCCGGACTGGAGCCGCCGATGTACAGGGTCAGGCAGTCAAACGGCAAGATTCCAGAAAGGGCTGGCGGGCGTGGTACGGGGTTGTGAGAACGGGGGACTCGACCTTGGGCGTCTAGACACCCTAAATTTAGTAGAACGTTGGTCGAGAGAGCAGCTTGCGTTTGCCATAAAGGCGTATTTCAAAGACTAGGATAATGTTGTTGGCACTCATTGCGCCTTCTGGCGAGAGTTTTGTCTACCCCCACGTGCTCCCATACCTGTTGCAAAAGCTCTCGGCCTGTGGGTGAGAAATTTTGACGCCAGTGCTAGCACGACACATAAAGAGGTGGTAGTGAAAAAACCAGCTGGAGCTCTGAGAATATTGATTGTGTGCGTATAATTTTAGTAAGAAGTCCGCGAAAATTGGCTGGACGACACAGCATAGAACTTGATCTCAGTAATCGAACCGTGAGAAGGAATCTAAATAATGACCTACACTATCATCCATACAAGATTCAGGTAGTGTGAGACCTCAAACCTCAAGATTACAATAGCAGAGTAGGCTTTTGTCAAGAGGTGTTAAATCTCATTGAACAAAATGAAACGAGAGTTCACAACTTAATGATGAGTGACGAAGCTTACTTCCACTTTAGTGGCTTCGTTAATAATCAGAACTTTCTGTACTGGACCGAAAATAACCCACACAATCTCTACGGAAAACCCCTCCACTTATAAAAAGTGACGGTTTGGTGGGCAGTAATATTTCATGGAATAATCGGCCCTTATTTTTTGAAAACGAACATGGTAACACGGTGACGATGAACTACAATCGTTAAGCTTACATGTTGGAATATTTTTCCCTGCCTGCACTCGATGACTATGACCAAGATGAAAACACACTTTTCCAGCAAGATGTCGCAACTAGCCATACTGTCAGTTTCAATGCATTATCTGAGACTCGCATTTCCTGGTCATCTCATCAGTAAGTTCGGCGATTTCCCGTGGCCTGTCCGTTCACTAGACTTGATATATCCTGACTATTTTCACTGGGGATACCTTAAATCCCAGGTTTTCAAGGAGAACCCACCAAGGACAAGGGGTGATTTGAAGGAGCGAATTCAGCAAGAGGTCAAAAACATTCCGTTGGAAATGCTACGCAACGTCATGGGCAGCTTCGATCTTAGACTCTGACAATGTGTGCAAAACCAAGGACGCCATCTTACTGACACCATCTCAGGAAAATGGATATTTTCTAGGTACACTAGTAATTTCCACTCATGTACATTACATTTATGTAAAAATATTAAAGAAAAAATAATTGTTTTAATTTTTTGCTATTTTTTAAAATCTTGCTCTTTGACTACCTCACCCTGTACATGGAGGACTGGGGATGGCTCCTGAGTTAAATTGAAGAGACACATGAAGAAGCATCAGCTCTTGAGTTAGAAGAAGCCCTGCCAGAATTTCCCGGGTTGGAAACAATGCATACTCGGACCTGGTATGAGTTTTTGGGGTGCGATGGCCCTTGAATCGACGAAAGCTCTTCGGCCGTACTCTCAAAATATCAACAGGACACATGGGGCAACCAGATCCCGTCAACAGACACCTTGACGGGACTGAAGACTGCAGTCAGGAACGCCACGATCTCCACAAAGAAAACAGATTCCCTGGCCACCCTAACAGCCGAACTAGGAATCGACATCGACGATGAAGAACCTATTGAACCTTCACTGTAACGAAGAATCCCAGAACCAGGGCCACGGGACTTGGTGCCAGAGGACACCTTGGAAAAAGACGATGTATTCACTGGGAAACCGACTCCTTCGTTCCCGGATTCGGGACCAAACTAGACACTCTGTTAAAAGAGGAGGAAGGTGATCAACAAGAATGACTGCCAATATAGGCCAGTGGAATTGCCAGCCCTAAGACCCATCCTATGGAATACTAGGGTGAGATTCAAGATCTGAAATGGAGTGGTCCTTCCGTGACCACGAGACGCGCCCCACCACTTCGTGCGAACAAGAAGCTCAACAGAGATGGACGCCGTGGTAAAATAATTGCTCGACTGGGGACTCTTAGTACACAACCAAGCGGTCACAAACGTATTCGCGTTGTTCCTGATCCCCAAGGCAAACGCATCACTGAGAGTAATACAGGATTATAGCCCTAAGACAGATTTCATCGAGACACCGAAGTTCAGACTAATATCAGCCAGCATCGCCTTAATAAAGAACCCGAGAGGAGCCTAGCTCTGGAAAGTTGGTCTGAAGTCGGGCTTCTTTAAGATACCAGTTTCCAGAGATTCCCAACTGTTCACCAGAGTATACTGCAAGGGAACATAATACTCCGCCACACGACTACGCATGGGTCATGCTTTGGCACCGTCGATCTTACAGAAAGTTGCCATAGAAGCCATAGCCGCCATCCAGGAAGTATGTCCTACAGTTACCGGTATAGCGTACCTGGACGGCTTCCTCTTTTCCAGCAGAGACTGAGACGTCCTGGAACACATACTAGAGTTGATGAAAACCCTTGGCCTGACGTTAAACAAAGAGAAGTCGTCCAAGCCCCCAAAACAGAAGCTGACATACTTGGGGTTTGAAGTAGACACTCATACCTACACCCTGGATTTGACCAACGAAGCCCGTACCAGGGCAGCCACCCTACTCAGACATCTCCCGAAGACAGACGAGAAGGGCACACAGAGGATAGCCGGATACTTTACATGGATAGGGTTCAACTTAAGATGGCCCCAGTATGCAACGGTGCGGCTATACCGATGACTTCCCGGATTCGCCTCAAAGCTACTCTCGTTCCCGAGATGGTTCAGATATACCTGGAAACCGCCTCCTACTGTTCCAGTCGACCTCTTCTCAGACGCTACACCATGGGCTATAGCCGGTTACGCCCCACACAAGAACGCATGTACTATCTAGCAGTTTGAGCAAGCAACGGAGATCAACAAGGCCGAAGTCACAGCAGCCCTCCTGACGCTGTTATGGGAGAACCAAACCACCGGAGCAGAAGTGCTGAGATTGTGAACCGATAACAACACCGTGTACAACGCAGCACTGAAGGGACGCGGCCTAGTGTTCAACGATACGAACCTCTGCAACCTACACTTGTACGTAACAAACAAATTGAGGGAGATCTGGACGGACACCTACTGGATTCCCATGGACCTGAATCCAGCCGACTACCCTTCCAAAGAAGAGACAATGAAGATGCTGCGAGAAGAATCAGGAGACACAGCACACTTCAGAGAATCAGAAGTCCCGACGCGATTGATGGACTTACTGTACATATAAACTTGTAAATGCTTGTAACCTTGTGACTGTAATTAATGTTGCTCTGTAAATAAAGGCTTAGGCCACCATCGATTCTCTGACCGTGGCTGTCCCTCGGGACCTTCCACTATCTTCCACCAGCCACTAGACTATAAGATGGAAGACGTGGGAGGCCTTGGGACTCGGTCACTGGCAGGGAGGCACGGCAACAACCTTATCATTGAATACGTGTGGATCTATTTATAATAAACATCTTTTACTTGAAATATATCTTTATAAAACAAAAAGTTTTCAAGCTATACACAAATATATAATTCTTTTAACTTTGCCAACAATTTAAGGTATAGTAGTATTACGACCGTCAAAATAATCTTGCCCGAGATGTTGAAGGGTGTCGACGTATCCCGGACCCTAAAAAGTGATATTTGCAATGCCGTCTGTCTGTATGTCTGTTTAAACTTAAAATTAACAGTAGTTTACCCGCCTCGGTGGCGTAGTTGGCTAACGCGCTAGTCGTGTTGAGCCCGACTGCCGAGGACGGGGAGATCGAGGTTCGAATCTCGGTCGGGTGAACTGAGGGTGGTTTTTCTTAAATGGTTTTCCACTCTCCCTCCACGCAAATGCGGGTTCACTTCCTCTAAATTCAACCATCCCAATTCCTGATCCATTAGCGTAATTAGTACTTAAGCGTATAACCCGAACGGGTAGTAAGACGCGGTGGTAAATTAATTAAATTAAATTAAATTAATTAAAATTAATTAATTAACAGTAGTTTAATAAAGGGCGAAAAGAGAAAAAATCGATTTTCTTAAAATCGACTCTAACGATTTTGATTAAAATTCGTATCTAGGCGTTGATTAAGATTATAAATAAACTCCTTTTTTCATATTCCAATGAAAATTAATTTTAGGGTATTTAACACAAGCTAAAATTTCCTTATCTTCGCAACTATTTGAGATACTAAATAACTTTTAATTGCAAAATTGTACTACTATTAAAAATTAAAAACTTTTATTTGAAATATATTTTTATAAAAACTAACAGTTTTTGTGATATTTGAAAATATATTAATACAATTTTGTGAGCTTTAGTTGTAAAGAGATACTACTTAACTTTTAACGCAATAATTCTCCAATGCCATAGAGTAATTAAATATAGCCTAAGTAAGTCTCTCAAAAAGTTTGTTATTTTTCCTTAGACCACTTAGGAGAAATGTTTGTACAACAATCATATATATCCATTTTAGACTCAATAATAAATATTTACATTTTTATTGGTCAATATTTATAAATGAGGAATTTAATAGCAATGCGATGACGTGAAGATGTGAAACTCCTAATAAAATGTCGAACATTTTAACTGAAAGTCAAAATTTTACTACGAAGTGTTGACCCTTGTGGACCCAATAGTGATATTTTTTATTGGCCCAAACATACAAATGAGGACATTAGTTCTTTAAAAATAAAATTATAAAATTTAATTCTGGTACTCAAAAAAGGTTTTACATAAGTATGATGCAATTTATGCTAAGGTTTGCTAGTGTATATTATTTCATTTCACATATATTACGAGTTTTGAATAAATTACTTCATTTTTAAACAACAGAGCTAGAAAGTCCATGCGAAGTTCCGTATCATTTTATTTTTGTTATTGTCCACAAAAAACGTAAAGCTTCATCATAATATCGAGATCAATTTTTATTTCACGTTTACATACTTTCTCATAGTATTGGAAAGTGAAAAAAACATACTTTTTCTAGAAAACATTGAGTGGTACCATATTATAATATAGTTTTTTTTAAATCAATTCATTTCTATATTAAATTCTACTCACCAAACAAGCTCGCTTTAACTTTAATATTTTTAACTTATATATTCTTTTTTACAAAACATTTTGAGTGAATTTGAATCAACATGACCTCATTTCGTATTAACATTTTCTTTCCAAACAAAAGTAGCTTTCTTCAATACATAACGTACGTAATTAAATTTGAAAGCCTAGCATGAAAAAAATTAAACCTAGACTGCATGAAATAAAACGACACAAAAGTAGTCTTCGAAATTGGATTGCTTTTTTTTTTTTTT
>CABFWO010000165.1:79817-134265 GCA_902155825.1 Timema genevievae | reverse complement strand
TTTTGCAGCACAGTCGTTCAAATACGCTTGGCTCAAACAAATATTACGTTTTAAGAAAATACATGGATGATAGTAATATAGATACCTTAGTTTTTACTATACAGGATGTAACTTTACATTTGTGAGATTCACTTTAGTAGTGGACTTAATACACAAATCCAGTAGTTATTTTTTACATGAACATGTGTCTTATATCACTTTGGCTCCGAGCTACATTCATTTTTTATTTTCTATGATATCTAGCTGCTTACCTTTATATTAAAATGATCGTCTTAAACCTTACCACCCTATCAGAAGTCTTGTTTCAAATTACTTACATCCGGGAGGTTCATACACTAAACACATAATTTTAATTTTCTTTTTGAATAATTATCCACTATCACCTTGAAATAACCGTTCTCGTCTACAGTTGTCAGAGCCTCTGCTGTTGACCTAGAGGACCCGGGTTCAATTCCCGGCTGGTACAGGGGGATCTTTCTTGAAAGGGGTAGAGTTCCCATCGCCACCAGGGTTTGGGTAATTAGTCTTAGATTAGGTAAAGATCTTTATTACCTTAACCCCGTCTATTTACTATCATCAACCCCTGATCTGGGAGTCCCCTGTGTAACGGTACATTAGTACTGGCTGATCTTTCCACAAACTGAACTACAGATTGAGGTAGCCCAGACGCGAAATAATAATACTAATAATAATAATAATATTATTATCATCTCACTGAATAAATGTGTACATGGTTGGTCAAATGGATAGTGAGGTGAAGGTAACATTTACTAATACACCCCGTCACTCTTTGTTTTACCGGGCATCAACCCAAAAGCTGCCACTGATTTAGGTTGGCAAATGGGTCAGCTCAACCACTAGAACAAAGGATATAATCCGCTTACTTTGTTTTTGATTGGTGCATTTGTGAATCAACGGTAGCTTTACAAAAGAACTCTTTCATCCCACATACAAACAAAGGATTTTTCAAATTAAATATGTATGTCCGATATCTTTTTTTTATAAGGCAGCAGACTTTTATGTTGATTCTAGATATTTTAAAGTTCAACACATTCGTAAAGGAATCAGAAACCTTAGCTCAGTTGATAGCTTGTCTGTCTATTGAACTAAGGGTTCCGGGTTCAATTCCCGGCATGGCCAAAAATTAATCAAGTGTGAACTGTGGGTTCACACTTTCACAGTGATGAAATAACCACTGGGGACTGGTTGTTGCAACTTTCCTAGTCTTAAGTTAGATTATAAGGCATATGAAGCTACGACAGGACTAGCAAGCCGGTAGTGGAAAATATATGGCTTGAATAAAATAGTGACAAAAGCCACAGACTGGAAATAGTAATGGAGGTTAAGTAAATAAACATTCGTAAAATACATTAATTTGAACGACCGCCTGTTTACCGAATATTATTTAAGTTAAATAAACTATACAAATACTTATTGGAACTCAGTATTTGTTTGACGAGGTATTCAATGTGTTTAATGTCCTATTAATAAATAATTTATTCAACCTACCCCCTTTAAACTAAGTTCAATTCAAATGTGTATACATATTAAAACATTGCTCCACCACTCAAGATAACCAATGAACCATTGGCCAAAAATCCTAAATAAAATATTTATCTAATCACAAGTTTAATTTTTTTTTTCCATTGATGTTTTGGTTATGTCTGCTAGCGTAGTTGATTGTATTTTCCGGTGTTTTTAGTAAAATTAGCTCACATCGGTGGTCAAATGATCTAAGGTGTCACAAACACATTAAATGGGACTTCTATCCACGGGGATATCGGGGTTCAAATCCCGGTCGGGTGTACTGAGGATGGTGTTTTCTATTCTCTCTCCACGAAAATATAGGTGGTACATTACTTCTAAATTCAACCCTTCTCATCCGTATCTCATTATATAATTAGCTAATATGTGTATATCCTTAACGAGTAGTGAGGCGTGGTGATAAAATACTAATACTTTTCCAGTTCTATGCAGGCACAAACTATTTCGGATATAAAACCATTCTCATTTCACTTAAGTGATTACAATATTCTTCCTTTTGCACAAGAAGAGCTTTTTGGAAGTAGGTGTGTTTGTTTTTTAGATAATGGCTATCATATAATTATATAATTTTTTATTAATTTATATATCTACTAAATATTATCAGCATTTTTTTTTATTATTTGCTATCTCCATTATGTATATATATGCGATTTGTTGTATAATGGGTATCCTTACAATTGCGTACCGCGACAGTTGCGCCTAAATGGTCAAGCAGGTGGGCGACCCAAGTAAGGTTCATCTTCAGAGTGATAATTACGTACACCCTGGATTGAAATGGGGTTAGGTTAGTTTAGCTTAAGTTATTTTAGGTTAGCTCAGTTTAGGTTGGCTTGGTTCAGGTTAGCTTAGGTTTAAAAAACAAACAAAAAAGTTTGTTAATGGTTCTGGGAGAAAATAAGACCCCTATACCGATGGTATAGTGGGATGAAGTAAAAATATCCTACAAAGATTCATATTATTTGTGTCAATCATTGAAATTGGCCAACGACCAACTCGGGTAGAAAAATAAACAGCGGTACGTAATAGTCGCTATTTCTTGGGTGTATGCAATTATCATGGTATGCAATTGTCATATATTCGTATAGTGAATGACATGTGAATGTGTGTGTGTGTGGAGTGATTGTTTCTTTTAGTTTTTAGTTTTTTCTCCCTCTTCTATATTTAGTTTAAGTTTCATTTATTTTATTATAATATATTCATAAATTTATAAATTATGTAGGTGGGTAATATGTTTTATTATTAATATTTTTGTACAAGTATTATAAATTAGTTCTTAGCACGTAAATATTAAGTGTACATTCTTTATTATTAAAGGGTTAAGTTTAAGAAAAGGCGCTGGCCTTAACGTGACCCAAATAAATACAATATTATTACTATTATTATCATTCCATAAGTAATATCAAAGTTATTCTTTGAAAGGATTACGAACAGAACTAGGTTTAAATTTATTTTGAGCAACCACGCAAGTGTTAGATATAATAACCGTTCAGAACATTAACAAAAACACTCGCTTTAAATTTAAAAAATAGATATAATTCAATAATTCGAAGTGTTGAATAGTCTTTTCCGAAAGATAAAAAATGACCTATTTTTTGTAGTTTTTGCAGAAAAATTACGTTCTATTAATATTCCTGGACAGCATGACAAATATTTCGAAAAAAAAAAAATACCTTTGTGGATTACATAAGTACGTTTTATATTCTGTAATGTTGGAAGCTCCGATTTTCCATTCCATCCTTCAAATATTAATATTTCAAACAAATGGTTGGACCGCAAAACTCAAAGAGTAGCCATTACATCACAGAAGTTACGTGAAGTTGTTTTCAAACACAAAATGCCGATAATTTATCAAAGGGCTTTGTCGTATATATATATGAGGGCAATAAAACAAATACCCATACCCATAAAAAAATCTATGCATATCTAAAATAATATTTCAAGAGGATACGTTATAAAAAAATATCTCTTGTCACAATGTATTATATGTTCCATGCGCTTAAGTACATAAGCACCACCCTAAACATTTATCAAAGGGGGTTGATAAAACAAAATTCTACGCTGTTATAAAATAAAATTTGATACGGATGCTTTTGATCCGCTTACTAAAGACACTTTACTGCCCGAGCAGAAAATTCAAAAAGAATTGTTCAAAAACACTGCATAGTGAGGATAAAAATAAAGACTCGTTATTCAAAGAGATTTAAAGATGGTATCATTTTAAAATGTTGAGCTAAGGTATTTACTTTATATTAAAAGCTGTTAGTGCCTTTTGAAATGTTTAAGCAAACACTTATGAATACTTTAAATAATCATATTATACATTTTCCATATTTTTATGCATTTAATATTTGGTGAACCATTACAAAGAAATATAATCACATTAGTAAATGGTTTTATAACGAGCTACTAGTAGAAAAATCTAATGTTAGTAAATCCTTTATATTAATTTTACTGTCAACATCCCTTTTTATCAACAAATACAAATCCTAGAGCGAGGGATAAGGTATCGGTAGATGGGATTTTTTACATACTTCTGAAATAATATATTCAGTTTACGTTAAAACACATGTTTAAAATTTAAGCTGAAAGAAAAATATAACAATAGTTTTGTATCAATTACTGAAAATAAACTCTTTATTATTTTGTGTATACACTTCACTGAGTATTTGATTTCAACCACCCAACAAAAGACTAACTCTTTTTTTTCAGCGAAGGGGGGTGAGGGGAAGGTTGAATGTGCGAAAGTTTTGCAAGGGTTTACTGGTAGATGTTTATTTTAACTAACCCCACTTTGTTTTATAACTACGGATATGACACATTTAGGTGTAAGACAACAGTATTATTTTCGTTCTTTGCAGTAGGAAAGAGGAAATTGTAATTCCAAATAGTATTCAAAATTGGCCAGTAATACTTGTAATAAATATAGATTGAGATTTTTTGAAACTTCACTATAATCTTAAAGAGCGGAATAAACTTGTTCAAACTTTGGTCAAAATTAGTAAAAATATTTACCACCTGGTGTAGTTATGTTGATGAGCATGCCCGTGTTTCCCATAGTGCAGCGAGGACTCACCTAAAAGAATAGTGTGAGGTGACCAAAAGAAGTCTAAGAATCACTGCTCTATTGAATTAAAAAATTAAGATGAAGCTCCTGGACATATGAGAGCACGTAGAAACACACACACACCCACCCCAAATGATCCAATGCAATTTGATACATTCAGGGCCGGAAAAAGAGTTACGTTCAACCTAGGCAAGACTTAAAATTTACACTTCAATTGTATTATGTATAATATAAACTAACCATACCCCCTGCGTGACCTAAAATAATAATAATAATAGGGTGCGAAAATACCTGGGTAGGAAAAAAAATATTAAAATGACTAGTAAATCAAAAAAATATATTGTGACCCCCCGATCCCCTAGTGTTCAGAAAACACTCTCCCTCCTTTCCTTCATTTTCTCTTAATATTTCCGGAAAATTTTAATTGAATATCAAAGTGATTCTCCGAAAAAGTGTCCCCGGGTGTCATTAAACCATAAAAGTGGTTATGTTATTAAACATTTAATTATTTTTTCTAATATTAGATCAAATTTAAATGATAATTCTTTTGCTAGAATTAATAATAACATTATTTAATTTATTTTTAATCTTTAAAATCAAATTAAATTTCTTGGCATGCGTCCCTGTGGCAGTTACGACTTCCTAGATTCACCTAATGGATGGGCCAGCCCTGAAAAAAAAATTAGTTCTGCTCAATACTTTAAAAGCATAAAAATACTTTATTTTAAGTCTACAGCTACCGTAATCAATTCCACAACCATTTGTTTTAACCGTTTATTCTTCTGTAAATTAGACCTTTTAGAAACATTGACAAAATTAAGTCAGGACTATACATAGGTTCGTGTAGAACAAAACAAAAACAGAGGTTCAAAGCGAATATCGGTGGCCTGTTTCGTATATTCCCCTACGTATTGCAATGCAGTCAATGTTGTTCATCCATCAGACTTCTAGCAATCAATTGTGTACAGAATGTAAACAAAAGAATATCGATAAAGAAAAACATAGGAAAAAAAATTGTGTGTGTAAGAGAGAGAGAGAGAGAGAGAGAGAGAGATGAGGCCGAAATAACCATAAAACTGAATAAGAAAAAAGCGAAAGAATCAAATGAAACAGTTTATATTATGACAGAAAAGAATAAAACAATAAAAAAAAATCGTTTTTTGCCGGAAGGATGTTAAAGGTTGATCAAAAAAATGGAGGAGGATCATAAAGAGGCGCAGAATTTTTGCTAACAAGTAAAGGAAGAATGGTATAATAAAAAGAGAAGTGTTGGTCAGATAAAGACCAGGAGTGAAAGTACTTTCAATGTATCAAAATAATAGACCATGGAACTATTTTTTTTATAATTTTTATAAACTTTTTTAAAAACAAGTTAAAACCACTAATATATTAGATTTATTACCGGTTTAAAATGAGGGTCTATAACGTAAACTTACTTAAACACAGCAACCATTTCAACACGCGTCTTATAAATTAACATAGCATTTCGAATACTATATATACACATAATCTATTTTATTTAACATGGCATCTTACCACCCATTCGGACTATACGCTTAAGTACTAATTACGCTAGTGGATTAGGAATTAGGAGGGTTTAATTTAGAGGAAATGAACCCGCATTTGCGTGGAGGAAAACCATTTAGGGGAAAAGACCACCCCAGTTCACCCAACCAAGATTTGAACCTCATTTCTCCCCATCCTAGGCAGTCTAGCTCAACATTAAACTAGCGCATTAGCCAACTACGCCACCGAGACGGGTGAATACAATATAGTTAATACTAGTCAACCGTACTGAGCACTTACATATTTATTAATTGGATGGAAAGATAAATACTTATATTACAATTAATAAATATTCAAAACTTTTCGGTGGCCTCATGTTCTAGAGCGTCACTCTCACAGCAGACTAGATTGTCGATGATGGGGAGATCGAGGTTCGAGTATCTGTTAGGTGTACTAAGTATGTTTTTTTTTTCAAAAAATTGTTTCCACTCTTCCTCCACATAAATTCAACTACAGTTCCTCTATATATAACCTTACTCATTACTAGCACATTAGCGTAATTAGTGGATAAGAGTATAACTTGAACGGGTAGTAAGACGCACAGCTAAATAAATAATAATCAATTTATTTAGCACCACTTGGGATTGAACAAAGACTATTCATAATTACTGTTCCAACAAATCGTAATGAACAAAATGTTTTTAGTCGTACCGCCCGACACCCTAGCTCAGTCGGTAACGTGTCTGTCTACTGAGTTAAGGATCCCGGGTTCGATTCCCCAGCATTGCCAAGAAAAAAGTTATTTTTAAAATGTGGGTTTACCCTTTCACAGTGATGAATTAATGGCCTGGGATTAGGTGTTGTCTGTTTTATGTTATAAGCCGTGTGCTGGATTAAACAGTCGGTTCATAAAGTGCACTTTAAACACTTTAAAATAAATTAAACAAATTCTGGTCGTACATTCCAGTACCAGGAAAGACTACTGTAAATACATTGATATTTTATTCGTATTATTACACTTCACTTGGTATTAATCTAAATATAGCTGAAAAAACACCTGGTGGATATATTCTTAATCTCATTCAGTAACATCCAGAATTATTTTCCCATTTAACTTTACAGAGAAAACCACTCTAGAAGCTCAAGAACGTTCTCAGGAATACTAGTACTAGACTGGTTCGATTCTCGTGTCAATGTGTTATTTTTCAACGATATTTCGATTAGAATTAATAACCTAAGGAGTTAAAATTACTATCATTAAATGCACCAGATTTCATTTTCAAACCACCCTTTCGTTTGCTGAATCCTCCCTCCCTCCAAGAGAGGGCCAAACAATCGGTTAATAAAAATAAAATTATTCAATGCAAACTAATTCACGTGATTCGTTTTTCTAGAATCAAGTGTACAACTCCGAAAAATAAAAGGTTTGTTGGTTGGGAAGGGTTGGAAACGGACAGGAAAAATGAGGTAGGAGAGATGGGGCTATGGGGAGAACCCCCCCCCCTTACACACACACATTTGAACGTCCGTAGGAAAGGGTAGAGAAGATGAAGCTTGACACGGAGAAACATAGGTAGAAAATAAACGGAGGTCCCTTCCCCGAGCCTTAAGCCAACTATTCTACTCTCGTCAGATTATCGCAGAGCTAGAGGAAGATGGAGGATTCCCTAAACTCTCTTCGGAGTGACGTACATATTTCGTTGACGGTAATCGTGTCCACCTATATGTATATTATATATATATATATATATATATTCCCCACGGATATGGCAGGTCGTCAGTTAGAAAAGCCAATAAACATACGCGTTGAAAACGTCGACATCGTTGGTGTGGGTTGGGGGTGGGGAGAGGGTGGAGAATAGCGTCATACATGCTTATATTGTGTATTTTTGTCTTTTTATTGCAACTTTAAGAACAAATTGTTTGAACATTACAATTTGTATATTATCTCTAAGCTAACATTGACCACAAATTTCCTCTTAAGCGACGTTACGGCAGCCATACCGCTTAAGGAATTGGCTTAATTTGACATCTGCTTGCCGTAATGTAGGAAGGGAAGGCCTGGTTTGTAATCTCAGCTGGGTGTACAGGGAGTTGTAAAGACTAATGTGGACATAACATTTTTGAACTGTCAATTAGTGTCTGTCATGAAATTAACATTTATGAAACTTTGTCTGCCACTCTGAAGAAAGTGTTGTCATCTTTGAGTGGGGGAATACGTGCTTAGTAACAACACGATATATATATATATATATATATATATATATATATATATTTACGATTTCAGTAATGGGAGGATAGTGCCTTACATATACTTTGTTCATACATGGTGAATATGTAACTAACTTTTACCAAGTAATGTGGTGAATGTGTTAGTTAGCTTTTGACCGCGTGTGTGGTATAGTGGTCAGAGGGCCTGGCCTACAGATCCAATGGCCCCTGGTTCGATCACCGACATTTCCAAAACTCATCTGTGAAGCAGTGGGTCTGGAACTGGGTCAAACACAACCCCGTGAGGATTAATTAGGAGATAAATGAATAAAGAAATAACTCCAGTTTACTGAGGCTTGTCGTGATGACCACATGGCACCCTCTATCCGTAAATGTTAACACTATCATTGCTAAGGGAAGCGGCTGCTTGGTCGGTATAGCTCGCTTGAGGGCTCACACCATGGAGATTTTTTTAGAGCCTACTACATTTACTAGAAATATGGTCCAACTTGAACTATCCATACCTTTTCCCCGATGTATAATAACGTGTCAACTTTCTGCTATTTTCAATGTTGAAATTCTAGAAAACAAAATAGGACAAATATTTACAGGTTATCTTTTTCAAATACGACCAAATTTATTTGGTTTCGCTTTGTAACCACCAACCATATCTCCCAGTTTTAGTATTAACACATTGTAAAGTGATATTTATCATAAACATTTACACATAAATAATATGGTTATAGCTTCATGTATCAATTTACTAGGTTATTCCAATGTACGAGTAGCAGACTCCTAGAAAGTATTTTGATAGCATGAACAAAATTAAGGATATTAATTACAGATTTTCATAAAAAAAAGGGTTAAAATACTTTTTCATTTCAGAGCCGCACTCATGAAAGACAATATTGCTACTTTTTTCAGATGTGTTATTCGTTTTATAAGTAAATAATAATAATAATAATAATAATAATAATAATAATAATAATAATAATAATAATAGAACTGATTTAGAATTTAATCTAACAATTTCTCATTTATGGAAAATTTAAGACATATTGGATTAAATAGCTTAATACAATGTTTGATAGAAATACACTTTAAATACTTTGATATTTTAAATAAATATTTTCCTCCTTTGGGTATGTTTTTAAAAATATACATTGAGCTAGTCTTTAAATAATTGATAATTTTGATTTGTATTAATAAAACATAAAAATGGTTTATTGCAAGGTCTTTTAAGAAAACTTTTGCCTTATATTTATTTATATGGTTTTGTACGTTTTACGTCCTAACATTAAAAGAAGAAACAGCTTTCTTATATCATGAAGTTGTATTTATTCACAAAATTTGATTCTAAAAATTTATGTTTGGAAATAAGATATATTTTCAAAAAGTCAGGTTTTTAGATTTCATCCATAACGTATCCCAAGATATTGACGTAATCTATTTAATGTTTTATAATAAATTGTACATAATAGAATTTTTTTTCGTGGAAGTATGAGACCTATCATAAAATTAATATATTAAATTACAATTTAAAACTTAAACTTAAACATAGCAAAAATATTGACGTTACTGTAATATTAATAAAATGATTTAATAAGGATGTAAATCAATACATGTGATGGAATATAATACAAGATGAGTTTAGAAATGAATAGATGTGAGTATGAAATGTAGTTTATATTCAAGGAAACCTACACATGGACATACTCATAATCATAATCATCATTTTCATGAAGAGTTTTCAGCACGGTCCCAGATCAGTTTAGAAAAATACCTCTATTTCCTTTAGTCCTTCCTCCATTCTGGTTAACTTACTCTCGTCCATTCTTATTCTTTCACTCAAATACATAAACAGTTTTATGTTATTTAAAATACGTTAAGACTAATTTTCACATTTTTAATAATATATATATACATACATTATCTTTTATCTAGCACCACGTCATAGTAAACATTCGGGCTATACGCTTTTGTACTAATCACGCTAATGATTTTAGGCATGAGCAAGTAATATTCATAGGAAGTGTACCCACATTTGCGTGGAGGGAGAGTGGAAACAAATGTTGTAAAACGCACCCTCTGTATATTCGACCTAGATTTGAACCTAAATCTTCCAGTAATTGTCAGTCCAGTCTATTGGGAGAGTAACACCTTAGACCATGCGAAACATAAGTGGGGGATTAATATTTAAAATTGACCAGACCAAAGAATAAATATAAAAGAAACAACTTCAATAAATGATAAATTTACCATCGAGGTTCTACGTTTATTATAATTCAAAATACACCTGTCAGTGGAAATAAATTTGAATATAAATATGTATAGACTTTTCTTAACAGGGTAGAGATATTTAAAACCAGAAGTATTGAACTCTTTTCAAACAGTTATTTTTAGTATTTTGCAACAATTTAATAACTGTATCACCAGCGGATAATTTATTATAAATAAAGGTTGATAAAATTTACTGTAGAGTGCTCTTATATTTGTTGTTTTTTAGCTATTGGTTTCACCAGCACAGATTTATCTGATTGCCAAACCTTTCTTTCACCTCTGACAAGACGTGTATTAGTCACATCTTGTGAATGTTTGGAGTGTTAGGCCTCCACCATGGCTCAGATCCCGCGTTAAACTGTAGGTCCTCCATTTCATCTCACAAATCACCCTATCATTCATTACACATTAGTGTAAATGCGTATAACCCAAACGGGTAGTAAGACGTGGTGCTAATAATAATAATAATAATAATAATAATAATATTAACAATAATAATAGCTATTGGTTTTAACAAAAAAAGAAAAAGAATGCTTGGAAATTCTTGATGGTGCAATCAATTGTATTTTTATTAAATTCAGAAATGCTATCTAATTCATTATATAAAACGAAATATTATGGAAAATACCCCAAATCTTCTGGCTTCCAGTTCAAATAATTATGATTTTCAATTTTTACCTCACATTTTATGTTTAGTTTAACATATTACGAGTTTTTTTAATATACATTAGTTACTTTATGGGCCATAGTTAGTTAGGATTTTAGTCCGGTTTCCCTAGCTAGCCTCATGAGTATACATTCACGGATAACAAAGAGTTTAATCCCAAAATTATTTATGTGATTTAATATATAATCAATGTTAGTATTTGGATTAATTAATTGTAATCCTTATAATCTGAACAGGCCTTACCACGTCTTACTTTGCTATCCGTTGGAGTGGTCAATTAATGTGTCAAATAACGATTAATAATAACCATATACCCTTTTTAAAATACACTTAATTTACAAAGCCTCCAAAGTATGATATACTCCTTGAATATAATGGAAGCAAGGTGAACACTTCGAAAAGGAACAACTTTATACTCTTTAAGGAAAGCAATGTAATCTTTTTAAAAAAAGGTATTTCGAACATTTTGGATCTAGTCGTTTTATGTGCCCTCCAAACTCTAAAGAGTGTTTTACAGATATATCATCTTCATTATCATCAACTTTTTCCAGCCTGTTTAGTAAAATGCCTCCATCTGCCTCTATCCCTTCACCATTCTTTTTTAATTTCTTCCGTTCTTCTCCTCTCACTTGCACATTTTATATTGTCTGCTCCTCCCATCTCTTTCTTGGCCTCCCTTGAGGTCTTTTTCCTACATACTTCATTTCCAACATTTTCTTTGGCATCCTCTCTCTTTCCATCCTCATTACATGCCCATAGCATCTCAGTCTTGCTTCCTCTACTATCTCATACCCGCCTCGGTGGCGTAGTTAGCTAACGCGCTAGTTTATATTGAACTAGACTGCCGAGGACGAGGAGATTGAGGTTCAAATATGTCAGGTGAACTGGGGGTGGTTTTTCCTAAATAGTTTTCCACTCTCCCTCCACGAAAATGCCGGCTCACTTCCTCTTTAGTCAACCTTCCCAATTTATAACCCATTAGCTTAATTAGTACTTAAGCGTAAAGCCCGAACGGGTAGTAAGACATAGTGCTAAAAAAAACTATCTCATGTACTCCCTGCACCCTCACTCTTTCTCGGATAGCCTCAGATCTGTTGGTACCAATGTCCGTTCGTTTATCTGTATGTCTGTCTGTATCTGGAGCTACAGCCGAAAGAGTTTTATAAATTCCTTTGAAATTGTTTTAGATGCTACACAGTCATACTTTCAGGTGAAATTGCAAGTTTAATCACTGTTCTAAAAAATTATGTCTGAATATTAATGATCTATCTTTAAATATTCAATATCTTTAAAAATAGCATAATTGATCTTGAACAAAGCACTCACTCTTCTGGCTGTCAATATATAGATTTGAATAATAATAATAATAATAATTTAGCACCACGTCTTACCACCCGTTCGGGTTATACGCCTAAGTACTATTTACGCTAGTGGGTTAGGAATTTGGAAGGTTGAATATAGAGGACGTGAACCTGCATTTGCGTGGAGGGAGAGTGGAAAACTATTTAGGAAAAGCCACCCCCAGTTCACCCAACCGAGATTCGAACCTCAATCTCCCCGTCCTCGGCAGTCGAGCTCAACACGACTAGCGTGTTGGCTAACTACGCCACCGAGACGGGTTATAGATTTGAAAGTGTAAGCCTAAATTTTACTAATAATAGATATTAATAGTTCAGTAAACAGGTGCTTTAACTACTGATATAAATTTCAGATAAAATTTTAACAAAGCATTTCAACTGATTTTCTTAGAAAATAATTGTTAGTTCAAACACACAATTCTTTTGTAATTTTTTTATATTTTACTAATTATCTAATAAATGTAATTATTATAAGCTCTAATGTGATTCTTTTTCTAATTACTGCCTATAAAGTTTATAAACAGCTTACCTTCCCTCTTTAGATGTACCTATATATAAAATGAGTACAAGAGCGTCTTTCGCTTCACAAACCTCTCACTCAAGCTCAAGATAAATTGAGAGTAGTCCTAATTATGATCCATGTTGGTTTTATACTCCGTTGTATATCCAGCATGTGAGGTTCCCATCATGAGGTTGCTACCATCTTCATTCTCATGAGCTAACAAAGTATCTCAACATAAACGCTAAGCGATGGCTTTAATTTAGACTTCAATCTCTAGAAAGCACATCACTTCCGACTCTTCCTTCTCCCCTGCACCTACCTACTGTCCCTTTTAATCCTCATTCCGCAGAAATAACATGGTGTGTTCATGAAAGTGTACGTTAATGAGAACGGAGAAACGTGACATACATGTGCTCCCCTTCTACCCCCGCTCTCCCTCCTGAAATGTGTTCAAGTGATGTAAAGAGTGGGGTGTGGTTAGGGGTTAGAATACACGGGTGTAGTCAGCGCCGTACTTATGTACAGGCAAGTCAGACAGCTTCCTAGAGAGACAAATTTTCAGCGGTAGAAATAGTATTTGNGGGGGGAATGAATTAAGTAAATGTTGAAATTACAATGCTTAGTAATCTTGTCCTTAGAATTTATTTTACAGCATAATTATCTTAAAACCCTTTCTGGATGCACCTATTTTAATTAGAGTATTGGAGTCGAAACAATGGAGGAAGAGTTTAGAATAAATGTAATCATATTTTGTTGGAGGGATATTGGGATATTGGAAAAAAAATAATTAAGAATACATAACCACAGTACGCCTGAGTTAGATTCGAACCCCAATATCCCTGTCATTGGTAAACAGCTCAACGAATGAATAACTCATATTGATAGTGGATGAGGTTACAAAATGATGAGTTACATGAACTATACTCATCACAATACATTGTTGGGATAATCAAGTATCGTATATTACGGTGGGAAAGATATGCTGCAGCGCGAATGGAAGAATCTAGGACAATGTTCAGAGTATTGACTGGTAAACCAAATGGGAAGGGACCATTGTGAAGAGCTAGTCACAGATGGAAGGATAACATTAGAATGGAACTGAAAGAGATGTGGTGTAATGAGGTGGACTGGATGGAACTAGCTCAAGACAGGGATAGGGTGTAATGAGGTGGACTGGATGGAATTAGCTCAAGACAGGGATAGTGTGGAGTGAGGAGGACTGGATGGAACTAGCTCAAGACAGGGATAGTGTGGAGTGAGGAGGACTGGATGGAACTAGCTCAAGACAGGGATAGTGTGGAGTGAGGAGGACGGGATGGAACTAGCTCAAGACAGGGATAGGGTGTAATGAGGTGGACTGGATGGAATTAGCTCAAGACAGGGATAGGGTGTAATGAGGTGGACTGGATGTAACTAGCTCAAGATAGGGTGAAGTGAGGTGTACTGGATGGAACTAGCTCAATATAGAGATAAGTAACGATCTTTTGTAAGGGTGGCAATGAACCTTTTGAGTTCCTAGTGTCATATTATAAGTAGGTAAATATATGTCTAGTAGTACTTTGGTAGGGAGATATTTTTAGAAAGTTCAAACATATTAATTTCCTCTTCGTAATAATATTTTAATTTGTTTGTAGTTTTATTGTATAGGTATTGGTAATGTATATCAAAAATCACAGTTTCATATTACGTGACCTTTATATGGTTACTTAAATATCTATCTCTTAACTTTTTTAACCGAGCTGTCAAATAAGGGTCTTTCTAAGAGAATTTGAATGTAAATATGGCTTCTCTAAATAAAATAATAAGCGCTAGTATCCATTGACCGTTTTGTGAATCAGTATTTAGAAGACCTGCAGATTGATATATCGAAGAATCTAGGAGAGATAAAAATAATGTACTCTGTATATTTGGGTTTTAACACCAGCCTTAAAATTATTGTTAATGCTGGACGTTAGGGTTAGTGTATTTATAGAGTCTTGGAAGGAAACACAGCAGCTATAATTATATTAGCGTACTATTGTTACTTGCATCCAACACACAATGCTTTCCAATACTAATTACGTTTCCTTTAAAAATACTTTTCGTTTACTTAACCAGATGGTTTATAAGTGTGATATTCAGAGTATGGTATATTTTCAGTAAGTTATCTGGAACTGCCAACACTTCAGTTAATTTTAATTGAAAACAAAATTATTTAGGTTCAACAAATCTCTGCTGTTTGTTAAATTTAAATTAGCATTTGACATAACCATCAGATAATTTAATTTTACAATAATTTTAACTAGATCTCTCAGTAATTTTATTTTGGTGATTTGTTGTAACAAAAAGCATTAAACTAAATGTTTTACTTTGTTTATGTGTGCACTTCGTCTTATTACCCGTTCGGAATATTCGAATACATACACTAATGTAATACGGAGAAGTAAGGTAATATTTAGGGGAAATATACCGAAATTTGATAAGAAAAAGAGTAGGAAATAAAACAATTTAGAAACAATTTATTCTCTGTACACCCAACCATTCTAACTCCATTTTAACCCCGTCATCATCAGAGCAATATATTACCAGACAATGTGAGCACTGAAACAAGCTACGTTTAATTTAGTACTGTAATTTGAAAGAGAAAGAAGTTACACTTCTTATTTTAATAGTGACACGTTTATCCACTAATCAATTAGTCTTCCAGTACATTTATTATATTTTAACATTAGTTTTGAACATTTAAATAGAAATATGAATTTTCATATTATAATCTATTAAATAATAGTGTATTTTCTATTATGTTTCTTGTACATTTGTTGTAATATTTCTAAAAATATTTATTCAATACACGTTGTAATACCTACTAGACGAACATTAGTTAAGCACAAAGTATAAGGCTTCTGCTACGAGAAAAGCCTGTTTTATTAATGTTTCCGAAACATAAAGTTTGATTTCGCCTCCAGCAAACGAGCCTCTCATTCCAAGCTGCACCTGTATCACGATTGGCTGGAAAAAGAGACATCGTTTGTGTGTATAGTCGCGTGCACAAACGTGGTAAATATTAGGTTTGTAAAAACAATACTTGTGGTGTAGCTATGAAAAGATTATTATTATTACTATTATTATTATTATTATTATTATTATTAGCGCCACGTCTTACTAACCGTTCGGGTTATACGCACTTACGCTAATGTGTAAAGGTAGGGTGATTGTGGGATGAATTGGAGGACCTACAGTTTAACGTGGGATCCGAACCACGGTGAAGGCCTGGCCCTTCACACATTCACAAGTTGTGATTAATACACGTCTTGTCAGAGGTGAAGGAAGGGTTTGGCAATCAGATAAATATTTACCGGGACCGATGATTGAACCTCGGGACCCCCAGCACAGAAGTCCGAAACCTTACTGCTAGACCGTATGGAAAGATGTTTAGAACATGTTATACCAAATATTTAATCAATTATTACTGTGATTATATGACTTACAGCGTATGGAGATACGTGTACTAAGTGCTAGGCTCATTTTCTCAGGTGACGGGAAGTTCAGGGTTCAAGCCGTGCGTACTAAGGATGTATTTTCCTAAACGTCATCCCTCAACACAAATGTAGTGTTTATATACTCTAAACTACTCCACCCTTATCTCTTTATCGTAATTGAGGGTGAATGGCTCGGTAGTAAAACTTGACGTAGTAAACTGTTTATTTTTGTTTTTACCAAGCCATAGTAACCATTTGGGCTTACACATACCCATATGGAGTAGAGAGGAGTGTAATCAAATTTTATAGGAAAAAAGGACTAATATTTGAACCCCAATTTCTCTGAAATTGAAGATCCAGTCTATCATGAAAGTGAATGCGACCACCAATGCGGATGATGGAGGTATAGGAATACATCCAATGGATTGGGCTCGGAAGATGGTCTTGTATTGAGTGTACTTGTTTGTCAGGGACCAAAAGTGTATCCACGTGGTTGCTCCTAACCCTTACCTCACTGATATCCCTGCTCTTATCTCAACACCAAGTCCCCTGGGAGCTTTCTGCCGTAATGAGCGCCGTCGTTAAGATGGCAAGGCATTCTCTCTTGGTTCGCCCTGCCTCGCCTCTACCACCACTGCCGCCACCGCTACTATTTTACAAGTTTATTGGCATTTCCCCGAGAGGCTCCTCGCGTACAAAGGGTGCACGGCAAGGGATGAATTAGAAGTGCTCGATACAGAACGACATTTAAAGGGGATTACGTACGCTAGTCCTAAGTGTAGTCTGGTTCAATTCGTTCTATTTAGTCTAGGCTGTAAGTACTTAGAGGGTAGTGGGTCATGACCCGTATCAGTGGGAATGTGCACTTAGTTGTTAAGAGCTTCTTGTCTAGTTTTCCGTTGATGGGGAGGCTGGGGTTTGATTCTCAGCCGGATGTACTGAGGGTAGTTTTCCATAATTGGCCTTCCACTCTTCCTCCTCACAAATACGTGTACATTTCTTGTAAATTCTACCCTAGTTATTATTATTATTATTATTATTATTATTATTATTATTATTATTAGGTGTTCTGTCTTACGACAGGCCCAATTATTTTGTTAGTGACTTTAGACCGCCAATGCACTCTGTCCTCTGCCTCCTCCCTCGGCTCTAAGATCTTCCTTATTTCCTTCAAGTCATCTAGTACTTGAATCCTCCTCCTTCCTAAGCTCCTCTTTCCCTCAACCTTTCCTTCTATGATTTCGTGCAGAAGACAGTTCCTCCTAAGGATGTGTCCGATCCAGTTTCCTTTGCGCCGAAAAATCACATCCAAAATGGTTCTCTTCTTACCCACCCTCCTTAGGAATTCTTCATTTGCCAACCTGTCTGTCCACCTAATCTTCTCAAGTCTTCTCCAGCACCAAATTTCTACCTTAATGGAGGTATTAAATGTAGATGGTATGGACGGCTATAAATACATGGTACTTATTTTCCTTAGATAACTTATCACCAAATTATAGTCTCTAGACTCGCCTCGGTGGCCGCATGTTCTAAGACGTGACCTTCGAGACTGGACTTAATATGGTGGGGAGATCGGGGTTTGATCTCGGTCGGGTGTAATTAGGATGTATTTTCCTAAATGGTTTCCCATTCTTTCTTTACGCAAATACTCGTATACTTACTCTAAGTTCAACCTTACTTATCCCTAACCCATTAGCTTAATTAGTATATAGGCGTAAAGCCCAAAATAATATAAAAAATGCTTTGCTAAAAAAAATTATCTAGTGTTTTTTTTATGTATAATTATAACAAAATCTGTTTACGATCCATCAAATTTATGTCAGATGACTATGTTATACTCAATGAATAAAATAAAACTATTATTTAAATTTAAGTTCATTTTTTATAAAACTATCTCCAAATTTTTTTAAATAGTTTTCATTGAAAATACGCATAAAATATATATTCTAGAAAATTCAGTGGTGGTTGAAGGGTGTAAGTAAGGTTGGCCAGGATTTTGGACTCAAATCTCATTAGCGATAGTTTTTCCTTACAAAATTTTTTCCAACTTTTTTCACTACATTAAGGTAAGTGTATTCCAATTCATTTTTACTGGCTCATATTTACTCCTGTGATAAAGTTTATTAAACCCCTCTGCTGAACTTATAAACTGAGATAAACTAATTCAACTCTTTAATAAATGTTGCATTAGCAATCACGTGGCTTTGTAGAATGGTTTCTCCCGCCACTCAAATACGGGTAAATATCTTCATTTTCACATGATTACAGGGGATTTGGATAACAAGACGTGTCGTAAAGAAAAAAAACGTACACTTGGGAAGGAAGCTCTCGTGACAGAACACAAATGCATCACGCCTAACGGCATCCACGGAAACACCTTCATCAGGGAACGCTATACGTTCTATCATCCCTCAGGATATTTTAGGTCAAAGCCTGGAAGACGAAATTTTTAGTTGATGAGCTCAAAAGCTACAGCTAGTTTGTCCAAAATATTGCGCGATGATCATATCATTTAACATTTATGATAAGGATTCTGTACCACTCAACTAAAAACGTGTGTAATCAATACTAACACAATACAAGTCTTTAGCTCAATCATTGACATATTTATTTCACTTAAATTGTAACATTAAAAATATCACTTAGTATTTAACTTTTTAACGTCTCTCAGTTTTAAAACCCTTTAAAGAATCTTCAAAAACCTGAATAGGTATTAAACTCAAATCTCGTAACATAAATTATTATTGAGAAATAAAACACACAAAAAAAAAATTATCTGAAATATAATAGGAAATATACCTCATATTTTTTTCCCACTTTATATTAAACTGAGTACTCGACAAAATACAAGGTTGTTTTTCCTTCTAGAAACAAAATACACAAAGGAAAATCTGTGCTCTTTAAAAACTTAAGCCGATAAAGAACATTTAAGATATAATATTTAAAAAGAATGTTTAATTATGGTCTATGTGTAAAGGTAATATTTACCTCCCAAGTTAAGCCTTTAAAATATTTTAGAAATCTTTTCCATATTTTCTTCCAACAACAAGAGATAAATACTAACCTCTCTTCCACGATAAAGCAAAGTGTTGAACACTCATCAGAAATGCATGAGATGTTTTAAGTAGGATTTACTTCAGTAGTCTTTCCATTAAAAAACACTACACTCTAGTTTTTTGGGTGGCTGTACATCAGAAAAGAAGCTCAAAGTTACACTGGTTCTACACAATCAAAACTAAAACAGTTTAATCTAAACATTAGCAAGTGAGAAAAAATATAGTTGTTAAAATTGTTTCATATGTGAAACATATGTTTATTGTTAATTGATTTTCCTAGCTCTTGGCACTTAGAACCACTCAGAGATAACATCCATTCAATCGTAGGCCATCAACTTTGACACCATGGAAATAGTAAAATATTAGTTCCAGTGAGGTCTGAATCAAAAATTACCCAGATTGATAATTGTCTGAAATAAAACATCTCAACAAATAACAGCACAAGAAATACATTTCTATTTTTAAATGTTTTCTTTGACTAACTTTAACTTTTTTTCTAAGATTTATATTAATCTATCCTATACTTATGTGACATGTTTTTAATCTTTGTATTTTATTATTTAAGGTTAGATGTAAGAGAACGCGAACTAAGGAAGTACTTTAAAAGCTTATATAATATATATTATTTTTACTTGAATAAAGTATTGCTAGAGTAGATATGTTACGTCTTTAGAGATGTGATGCTCAAATCCAAAAATCCTCGGATCCCACGGTAAATATTAGTTAAGATCTAAAAAAAAGTATCTTTATTATAATTGATAAGACCTTGTCTTAATATAACAATTTTAATTAATTATTAGATAAATAGCTTATAATTTATAGGATGTACACTTGTGGGGTTGAGAAAGTGACAAAATCACACACACAAAAGACAACAATGTAATTATTTGATTTAATTTAATAAAAATGTGTTCTCTTTTGTCTATGTCTTAATAGACACGATAAACAAAAATAGCATTTGTCAGTAGTATCACTTTAGTTAAAATTTTACAATTTTCAAATATTCGATGATTATAATATGGATTTGTGATTCAAAATAAAATTTTAATATTTATATTCGAAAAGTATACCTATCTCCAGTCTACTTTAAACTACCCATCTTTTATTTACTTTAATTCTATCTTGTTCAAAGTAATATCCACAGCGTGTATATTTGCCAAGGACTTATTAGCAATTTGAGGACAAATTTTTCTCTTCATTTAAAGTTTCTCTTATTAAATTCCAGTATGCTTATGGCAGATATTCAAGAACTGTTGATATTAATCTGTGTAGAAAATTAGACTCATCTAATGAAGCATTATTTTACTAAATCTGTCCAAAAAAAAAGTGGGTATAAAAATATAAAAATATATTCTAGCTTAAAAGCCTTGCTCCCATCCATTGAGACGATCTCGGCACCAAAATATTTAATAAAGTAATTAAAGGTTACCGTTGGAAAGGTAAAATAAATTATATCTTAACTAATAATTAGTATCTTGATCATAATAATAATAAAAAAAATTAATAATAAAATTAGATATAAAATGCGCGACGTAAAACTTTAGTTCCTGTCTTGCACCCACCCCCACCAGAACTAGAAAAGCAAAGTAGCAAATTTTATTGCCTCTAGCTAGGAGACATTAAACTTAAGAGCTGAGCTCCAACTTTGGTCTCGGAGAACTGTTCAAATCTAGACTCGGCCATGGAAATACAAGAACCATCAGTCACATCAACGTAGCCTTCAAGTAACTGTGGGCTGTTTGGACAATGATGAGTTTTAGTTACTTTAAAATGTGGAGGAATTACGTGCAGTTATTAGCTGCCCTAGCGCGGTACAAACTATTAAGTGGTTGTTTCGAAAGACGTGTCTAATAAATATTCATTAAACTGCTTCCGTTAGTCTTTGTAATTTCATGCTCGAATCACCATTACACAACCCTGATCCGCGGGTCAATAAACTAAATGTTAATCGGAAGCACATGAAAAGTGAGAAGCGTGGTGCACCATCACACTTTAATGTGTAGTTTTATTACAGACCGAAAATTGAGGTTCTATTTTGACCGGACCGCTTGGCATTTCATCTGTCTCTCCGCACGGAACTTTACTCCGTAATAACTGTTAAATGCCTGAAACTGTTTAAACGAAATTTTGCAGGGACATTCTTTGAACCTAGGCCACAGACAAATAGTACACCTAGACACTCAGCCTCCAGGTTAAAATGGATGCTCTCCTTTTGCAAGCTTGAGTCCTTTAACACTAGGATCGCTACGTTCAGTCATATTATCATCCAGCACTGACACTAGCGAAGCCCAGTGTTGAAGGACTCAAGCTGGCAGCGAGACCCCCGTAAGGGTGAGAGTCTGTTTCTATTAGTTGTCTGTGGCCTGGACCGAATAAAATATGTAAATGGTTTTTCATTCTAATAATCCATTTAAATATGGTGTTCAGGGTATAATCCGAACGGTTAGCAAGACGCGATGCTAACAAAATGGCAGTTGCTCCAAAGGTCTATCGTTTATTAGCTCATATCAAATATCCAACACCTTAGCTCAGTCGGTAGCATGTCTTTCTACTGAGCTAAGTGTCCCGGGTTCGATTTACAGCATGGCCAAAAAATGTATCCTTGATTAAATGTGGTTTTACCCTTGTACAATGATGAATTAACGGATGGGGTCTGGATGTTGTGCCTATCCTAGTCCTAAGTTAAATTATAAGACATATTAAGCTACGACAGGCCTAGCCAGCCAGTAATGGAAAATATATGGCTTAAATAAAAGAGTGACCCAGGTCAAAGGATGGAAAAAATAATGTATGTAACAATGTCAATCTGAAATTACTTGAATTTATAATTCTAAGCAATCGATCGAGTTACCTAGCGTGTTTTTTTCTAAAAAATTGACATACATTGTGAGACTGACGTCCTAAGCCACATGGACCATGGTTATTCCTTATTGATATTATATTCTACTATTTGAATATAGCATTTTTTTCTGTCTATATTGAACACCAAGGGAAAATATTTACTTCAAATACAATGAGATATTATTGGAGATATTAAAATTAAAATTCAATAAGGAATCTCTAGACTGTAGTGAAGATAATAACATAGTGAGTGAGGTAGTCTGTTCTACTAGTTTATTGACCATGTTAACAATTAAATAGAACGAGAGCCTCCATGTATGATCACAAGGATGTAATTAAAGAGGTTTCATGTAACTAGATATTCCATTATCAAGTAGGTGCTCCCAATAGGGTCGGGGCTCTCTAGAGAGTTCAATTTGCCTTGCAATCGGTCGCCTTTGACAGGGATGTAAAGGCTCAAATTTAGGTCGGATGGTGAACTAGGGGTAGAATTTCACTGTTGTTTATATCCTATATAATATTAATATAATGCTGATGGAGACTTCTCATTTTACACAGTGCAAACTTTTTTTTCCATTTCATAATTTTCAAAAAGCACTATACATTTATTTATAAATTTTAATCCTATATATTATTTCTGTTGTCAACATCCCCTTTTCTCAACTAGTACAAAGCCTACAGTGATGAATAAGATATCAGTGGATAGGATTTCTTAACAACTTCTGACATAGCATCAGTTTACGTTAAAACACATTATTTGTTTAAAATTTAAGTTAAAAGAAAAATCAAAAAATATTTTTGTATCAATTATCGAAAATAAACTCTCTTTGCTATTTTGTGTATACATTTTGCTGAGTATTTAATTTTAACAACCCAACAAAATATATCTTTTTTTGGGGGGAGGGGAGGTTTGTACGGGAGGGGAAAGTTGAATGTGCGAAGTTTTCGCACGAGCTTACTGGTATGAAAATAATTCTAGAGTTGGCTATAATCCCATTTATTACTAGCGTTAACGTTTATATTATTTAGATCAGTGGTCGGAAATCATTTTGGGGCCTCAATCTACTTTTACGTTTATCAAGGGTTTCATGGTCATCCTTCGTTTCTTCACTCTATTTTTAATTCATTTTTTCCCTATATATCTTGTATTTATTCGTTAAGTGGGTATTGGAGAAAATATTTAATTTATGTCCCTGTCCTTATATAAAATACATAACTTAAATAAAATGTACACTTCATTTACCCTGAAAGGTAGCAGTCTTACCTTGACCGATTACACTATGACCCTATCTTATAAGCTGTACCATAGTGGGATAGTGCAAGGTAAGCTCGCCTTTCCGTAACGATATAAATTTCCTACGCGAGCGACTGAAAATTCTGCGAGATAGACCGGTTGATCGCGATCGACCTTCTGCCGACCCCTGATTTAGATCATTCATATGTCGTGGTATGAAAGTTTTTTAATTTGTTTAGGTGAAACTTTTTTTATGAATATGATAAATATAATTTTTACAGTCAGTAAAATAATGAAATTAAAGGTTTTATTCTTGATATTACTATAATACGTGGACATGTTGACAGTTTTCATCTCAAACTATTTGATGTTACATACCTGCAGTCATTACAAGGTATTGTTAGAGTAATTAAGTCTCGTAGATTAAACCTTGTTCACCCGAGGATAGTAAACAGTGACGTTTACTGTCGTGGCAGCAACTGTCACAATACTCTCACAGTATGAACCGATATTACTCAATGTCAGACTGGCATGACAGCACTGTCATAAATCAAATCATGTTGATATTTGGTAATGTGACAGCAGGGCTGCCGTGACACTACCGTCAATTATCACAGTCGCTTGCACCGTGTGAACCGGTTTGTAGCCCACTGCCGTGACAATACCGTCAACTATCACAGTCGCTTGCACCGTGTGAACCGGTCTGTAGCCCACTACCGCGACAGTGTGACAGTGAACAGTTTCCTTTTCGCGCCAAGCACGTGCAGGTTTGTTGTTGGGGTTTGAAGTTATTTGATTATATAGCATTGTTGTTCGTTTTTGTGTGTAGTTTTCTTGCAGTTTATTTGATGCACCATTTATTCATGCCACCCATTTTATTATACACTTTATTTTGTTTTCATACGTCCATTTACCTCTAAAGCCATCAATACTTCAACTACTCTAGCAACTGCCTGAACAAGTTCCACCATTTCACGGTGGCAGAGGTATTCACTCTCGCACTATCACCTTGATTTCAATCCAACGTATGAACGGAGGCAGTAACTATCACTCACTATCATGACCTCTACTGTCGTGACAGTACTGTCACCGTGTGAACAAGGCTTTACGGTGGACAGGACATGCAGCGCGAATGGGAAAATAATTGAACCGTGCTCAGAGTATTTAATCGCAAACCCAATGGGAAGAGACCATTGGGATAAGGGGTGTAATGAGGTGGATTGGATAGAATTAGCTAAAGATAGGGATTGGGTGTGATGAGATGGACTGGATAGAACTAGCTCAAGATAAAAATAGGGTGTGATGAGGTGGACTGGATAGAACTAGCTCAAGATAAAAATATTGTGTGATGAGGTGGACTGGATATAATTAACTCGAGATAGGGATAAGTGGCACACTTTTGTAAATGTGTCAATGAACTTTTGAATATCTAATGCCATAGATAAGTAAGTAAACTTTTTTTTTACCTAGATACAAAAGGTCCCCGAAGGGGTTGGGGGTTTGGCACGGCACCTGTTGTCCTCCCTAGGATACTACTCTGAATGAAAAAGTAGGAAAAATAACTTAGTAGAATTCATTACTTTTTTTTTACATAATTTTAATGGTAGCTTACATTTGAATACATTCATTATCGTTTTATTAATTTAAAAAACATTTAAGCGCGAGCTAAAATATTCATTCTGGTGTGAACAGAACAAAACGGAAATGTTTGTACATTGGTTAAATAAATTATTAGATAAATTGTGTACATTTGAAATTTTATGAATAGATATTTACTTAGATAAAAATATTGTTGATATTCAAATTCTATGTAGAATTATTACTAAAAAAAAAAGCCAGTAATTTAGATTTGTTTGCTCACAAATTTTACGGTATACATGCTGGGTGTCATGCGAGTATAATTAAAATTGTGATCGCATATTTTCATGTTAACATTTTATTGATATTACACTTTACTATTAATGTCTTGTTTTCATTTAATAGATTGTTGAAAACAATATTGTATGTTAATCTGAAAAGAACACTGTACGTCAAATACCAGAATATATTGATAATTTGAAAAGTGCTAGTATATAATTTAAATATTATAAAATATCATTGTTTGGCTAAAGCGTTTCATAAAGTTTGTATTTATTTTGGGATTTTCTCCGGTGTATTTTATGATTTATATGTGAAGATAGGATTCCTTAACTCATCATTGTGACTTTAGTAGAATTAATTCTTAACTGTTAAATCAATCATATAATATAGAAATGAATATGAGTATAGCCTACATGTTATATATTTGAACTCATATATATGTCAACATTGGTGATATTGGGTCCTGAATCGAGTAATCTATCCCAATATTTGTGGGTTCAAACCCAGCTGAGGTCAATGGATTTTTTTTTGGACAATAAAAATCTGTAGCACACCTTCCTTCGGAGTGGAAGTAAAGCCGTTGGTCCCATACTAATAGTGGCATATAAAAGGTCTCAAGAAATTATGTGATAATTAATAACTTTCCGGCAAAATTGGTAAGCCGTTTCGCGCTCGCTCATAGACATCCAATGTGGAAGGCCACGGGGGACCACCACATATCCTGAACGCCTTTTTTTATATGGCATTACTACCAGATGGTACAAGCAACACTAACCAGCTGACGAGCTAATTGCATGCCCAGCTTCATATGGATATAAACACATCACATTGAACCAACCTTCTGGTTGTTGACTTAAGAAGTAGCTATTATATACACTAATTCACATTGCTGTTGTATTTTACTGATTAAACATCAACATTTACATATTGTAAATATTATATATTACTATTTACTCAAGTTAATTGCTGTTATATTCAACTATTTTAACATTTAGGTAGTAGATTCCCCAAAATAATGAATACTGACCTATTAATATATCCATGTCTTTATACCATTTTAATCAAATATTGCTTTATATCCAGATATACTCGACACAAATACCTCTACTATTTGGTGGGAATGAGCTTAGCAAAGCGTAAAAGATTCATAACGTGCCAATAACTTACGGCGACCAGTTCGACAGCTAATTTGTCTTCATCGGTGAGACGTATAAATATTCTATAGTACCCCACCCCCCCTTATTAACCCCCAGCCCGTATCCTGTTGCGTTCCAACCCTTTCATGTTCTCTGATAACTGAGAGGAAGTAGTATTTCAAACATTTGCTACAACACTCATGCGATTTAATTGCGTCTCATCACATTGCGGTGAACTAATATTGACATTTGGTGTTGTTATTTGCAATGGGATAATATTTGAACGATGGCGCCGTCGGGTTCTTGCGAATCTGTGCCAAAAGCCTTACTTTGATGAGGTTGTGGTTTTGGTTGACAAAAGTTGAGAGACCTGTCAGAAGTATCATACTTCATTTACATCTATTAAAACAAATGGAACAAATACTGGACACTTTAGTATATTTTAGTAGGAGACCTGATGGTCTAGAGGTAAGGTGTCTGACTTCTGTGTTGGGGTCCGGGGTTCAATCCTAGGTCCCACCACAGATTTATCTGATTGCCAAACCCCTCCTTCACTTCTGACAAGACGTTTATTAATCACAACTTGTGAATCTGTGGAATGCCAAGCCTCCACCGTGGTTTGGATTCCACGTTTAACTGTAGATCCTACATTTCAGCTCACAATCACCCTACCATTACACATTACCGTAAGTGCCTATAAACCGAACGGGTAGTAAGACGTTGTACTACTAATAATAGTATATTTTACTAGTTACATCTGATACTAAATTAATAAACAAATTTGAAGTGGTGTTTGGATTTTATTTTTTTAACTTTTCGGTGACCTTTTGGAAATAAGAAGTACTGTAATAAGAAAAAAATGTTCAAAATGTTGATGGGTGTCAAATTTCATGGACCTCTAAACAATAAAAAGTGGTTTTTGTGATGCTGTCTGGGTGTGTGTGTTTGTGTATCCATGAAACCATTTAACGAACGTGCAATAACTAGTTAACTAAGGTATTCATAAGGTTTTCCAAAGGGATTTTGGAATTATAACCTTAAAATTAAGGGTAAAATAAGCAAAAGCGATATTCTTAGAATAAGCTCTAAATATTTTGATTTTTAAAAATACGTATTTTGGCACTGATTACTATTACAAATACCCACTTCTGTGGCCACGTGGTCTAAGGCACTCGGTTGGATCTACCGAAGGTGGGGTTTCCAAAATTGTTTTACACTTTTACTCCACGCAAATATGAGTACACTTCCTCAAAGTTTAAATTTCTTAATCCATAAAACAGTTTACCGTATAACCCGAACATTTAGTAAAACGCAGTTCATCTCATTTTTCTGGGAGAATGACTTTACATAAGGCTTTACATAAGTGGATATCTCCATTTTGATAATATATACACATCTCTTTGAGATAAGACATAGCCTATATTTCCAAAGTTTTAAAACTAATATAAGTAACAAAGTTTAATTTAGATTATATTTTTATAAAAACCAATAGTTTGCGAGCAATATGCAAACACATTTTAGTGAAGGTCTGGGAAATGAGACAGTTGATCATTATGCTCTTTGATAACATCTTATATGTTACTGCAACTGTGTATATTATTTAATGTGTGCTCTTTGATAGAATTTGATATTTATTTCAACTATGCTACTGAAACCATGTATATTATTTCTCTCAGCATATCTTCTGAGTTTTAATAGGCTATCTCCATATTAAGTTAAAGGAGAAAGAATGTCTGTGTTGTTCACTGTACAATTTATTTAATCGTACAGAAGGAAGGAAGTTTCATTTTAAACTGTATTGATGGATATTTAGACTAATTAGCAAGCTTGTCTAGTATGATTTCCCAGTAAAGTAGAGGTTGAGGTTTGAACCCTAACCTGGTGTGTATCAGTTAAATTTCTGATACTTTTCCTCTAAAGATTACCTTCCTCATTCCAACTTCATTATTTATTTCGGTGCAGCTAGCCATAATGATTAGTAAAATGCAATGTTTAAAATCCTAATTATTTTTTATATTCGATTTTACATACTTTATTTTAAATAACAAATAATTCGCCCAATTTTGTGGTCACGTGCTCTAAGAGACTGCAAGAGAATGGTTTGCCGAAGATGGTGTGATCAGGGCTCAAATCCCGGTCGGGTGTATTTAATTTATTTTAATTACATAGATTCCCCCTTTCCACTACCGCAAGTGTGTGTACATTTTATATTAGCTCTACCTTACTCATTCCTACTGTGATACTATAAAGTATATGGATAGCTTAATCATGAAGAAAAACGCAGTACACATGATAAACTATTTCAAAAAATGAGATCCACCAAAAATAATAAGAAAAAATATTGGAAGATTGTACGCTACTATTATAAATCCATAAGTATATAAAAAAATCATAAATGCTGTAAAATATAAAAAAATAGTGATATTAATTCTTCAGGGAATTTATTTTTATATTTGTAGTACATTTTATTTAAATATTGGGGGTGATATAGCTAAACAGAATTTAATACACATTCATATGATAAACGAACGTAGAATATATTTTAAGTATTCAAAACCTTTTCTAAATTTTGTGTACAACATTAAGGGTGGAAATAAATTTACTTGGTAGAAGCCTTTCATAGTCTAAACAAATTCATGTTTAAGATTTGGAATGTAATAGAGCGTTTACTAAATAGGTATATTTATATTTATTGATAGTATTTTATGACGGTAGATGATTATAATTATCAAACGTACAAGGATTGTATTCGGTTTTACCAAAACCAGTGGACATTGAGTTAAATAAACTTGACTAACCCAACTACCCAAGTGTATATTAAAAAGTGAATGCAATTTGAACAAACCCCCTAGAGATAGAAAAAAAAAAGTAATACCGTACCACAAGTGGCTTGTTAAAATTCAGTAGCGTTTCAAAATACCATATGGATACGACATAGAATTGGATTAATTCTTTCGGGATGGTCCCATTTGTGTGGAAGTGAAGGTTTTAGTCTAGCTATGTTTACATTTTAAATAAATCGATTCAAACAATCGTAGCAGTTCGCGCTCATTTGTGTTTATGGAATGTTTTTAATTGAGTTCCAATCAATTGGGGCTGTATTTGATCTCTTTTAACATTTTGCATTTGGTCCTTTTTTTTAATAGAAATTTATGCGATAGATTAATTTGATTCAACCATAAAATAATCCTTTTAACTATTATAAAGCTGTGTCTATCTAAGAGGTAATGCCAATAATTATTATTTGTTTAAATACCACCATTGAAATTTAAAGGTTAGATTTTAATCTATATTAATAATTATATAGGCCTAAAGATTTAATTTTAGTGATAGAAAAATATATATTAATGAAAATATACCTGTGTATGTATATATGTCCAGAAGATTTTTAGTACTTCTAAATGAGATAGAAATTTGAAATTTGATGAAATTGAAGAGGAACCATTCAAAAGGTGCACAAAACTTAATCTAATGATAGTTAAAAATTTAAAACATGTTTAGCTAATTATTTTAATTGGTCGACATATTATTTGGACTTGAAAAGTAAGAACAAACTAGGATATAAATTTTAATCTCAAATTCAAAGAGAAATAAGTTGAAGATTACAATACAGTGAATTGATTTACGGTTTTGTTTATTGTTTCGTATTCATTAATAAAAAAATGTTTCTTCCACGAATAAAAATTACACATTTAACTTTTAACGTCATTATTTAATATGAGGTTATATTTGCATACATATTTGTGTGTTCAAACAAATCTCTGCCTACTTTAAATAACAGGAATCTTAAAAATTAGACATTGACGGAAAAAGCTGTTTGAGTGAAAATGCCATAACTTATCAGGTAGCTATTTACCTTCATTTGTGTATTTGGTTCATCGGCTGATCCTAAGTAGAGGCGAGAAACTTTATTTGATATCGTCACAAAGGGACCTGCCTCGGTGGCGTAGTTGACTAACGCGCCAGTTTCATGTTAGCTAGACCACCGAGGATGGAGAGATAAAGGTTCGAATCTCGGTCGGGTGAACTGAGGGTGACGTTTCCTAGACGGTTTTTTACTCCTCCTCCACGCAAATGTGGATTCACTTACTCTAAATTCATCCTTCCCTATTCATAACACATTAGCGTAATTAGTAATTAAGCGTATAACCCAAACAGGTGGTAGGACGTGGTGCTAAAAAAATTAAATTAGTTCACAGAGGACTTTGACAGGAAACGTGAAACAGACTCCCTTATATTTGGATTGTGATAATGTGACTCACCAATTTTTACAGCATACATTGATCCTGCATGGCAGAAAGCGGTAAAACTCTAATTAGAGGAAGTCCACACTTTAATTTTCGGAAATCAACCAAGATGTAAACCAGGAAGGAAAAAAGAAAGATTTCAGAGGCATTTTTTTTACGTTGAATGCAGAACATTTATATGCGGTCAATCATTTATTGCGTAATGGGCTCTAATGAAAAGTCATTTCCCATTTGGGAGAAAAGTTTTAATGTAGGATGATGACTTAAAGTAATGTTTACCAAATCTTCCATATTCTAACAGGACAACAATCATTCAGACGTGTTAAAGTCTTTCCACAGCTGAGAGTATATTTTAAGATTTTCTAATTAAATACTAATGTATGTAAAATTGACTAACTTCCGTTATTGGCTAATGTAATTGGGTGAAAGTAGATTGAAAAATCACAGATTGAAAATTGAAAGTTGAAAATATAATAGAAGGCCCAGATATTGGCAATTATATGTCTGCGGAGAAACGAAATTTCTCAAATAAACAGGTAGCCCAAGTATTTAGTATTTTAGAAAGATAAGCCACCCATTGTTACACTAGTGTGAACTCAATCGACTGTAAGGATGAGTGTGAAAAAGGCACCTCTCCAGTAGAGTTTTAAAACTATTTGACGTCATCAGGAATACCGTCTACAAGTTAATTTAAAAATAGGCAGAGTAAAAATGCTCCTTGGGTACTTGAATGCTAAACATTTTATGCAATGGAACCTGCCTAGCAGTGAAAAAATTGGATAAAAAGCTAAAATCCATTCAACAATTTTAACAGGTTTATCTCAAGGGAATGTATTTTTTTAGCACCATGTCTTACTATCCGTTCGGTGTACATGTTTGTATACTGATTACGATGATAGTTTTAAGAGATATGATAGGTTATATTTAAAGGAAGTGTACCTGTATTTTCATGGAGGGAAAGTGGAAAACGATTTTGTAAATAGCCTTATTACACCTGACTGAGATTCAAACCTCGAACTCCCCACCATCAGCAATATAGTCTATCACCTGCGAGAGTATCGCCTTAGACCATGCGTCCACCAAAGCGGGTTTTATGTTTCTTACCGAGAATCTATTTGGCACCTGTAGACCTTGAGATGGAAGCAGTCCCCAGATAAGCTAATGTTAACAATAATTATAATTATTTACAAGGCCAAAGATCAAAATTTGGATGTAATTGTTATCTGCCCTAGCCCGTTTTAATACATGGCACGTGGTATGGGACACGTGGCATGTGACACATGGCATGTTACGTGACCTTTTCAAATAAAACGTTATATAACATTTTTTAAAAATTTTTATTTAACGAAAATATAATTGAGTTCACTTTTACTTTATCCACTCTTGCGTAATAAAAAGACAGAAATTTACTTTTTACAAACAAAGCCACAACTTCCATGCGCTCACCAATTTAATGTTAAGTTTTGTTCTTTCGCTCAACCGTCAGGGCTATCCGAATTAAATTACTCTGATAGATATAATGATAATTATATTAATAATAATAATAATGGAGTGTCTGGGGCTCACCACTAGCAGCGAAAATATTAGCCGATACCAATGTATCGTTGCCCATGGGACACTCTAATGTAATACTCGTACATCCATTCCGTGGAGGCTGTTTCCATGTCTCGGCGAGGTGATAGGACGGTGGAAGTGAATATGACGGGGTAAAGTCAATGAAGATATTTTCTTAACTTAAGTCTACCTAACCAAATCCTGGTGATAGTGGGAATTATTCCCCTTCCGAAGAAATTCCCCCTGTACCAGCCGGATATTGAACCCGACACATCAAGGTTTAGCCGGTCATTGGCTCTGACCATTTAACACAAGGCCGTTTAATTACTCTGATAATGTAGGGATATGGAAAATAGAGCTAAGAGGGGATTTAATCGCGTTTTTATAGAAGAAATTTAGGATCCTAACTAAGAAAAAAACCCTTCGTACAAATGGCAGGAAATTGAACTTAGACCTCAAAGTCACCAAAAATCTTGACTAAATGAACTTTAACTTTATGATTGATCACGTACCCACAGATATGGGTAATAAAGATTATTACTTGAGATATGTTACACTACCACAATTAATTATATTTCTTAATATCTCACCCTCTTCTATGGCCGCATGGTCTAAGGAGCTACTCTTGCAGGAAGTATACTATACTGCCAATGAAGGGGAGATCGAAGTTCGAATATCGATCGAGTGTACTGAAAATGTTTTTTCCAAATGGTTTTCCACTCTCCCTCCACGAAAATTCGGGTGCATTTCCTCTAAAATAACCTTCCTCATCCCTTAAATCATTAGTATAAAAAGTATATAAGCGTATAGTCTGAATGGTTAGTAAGATACGGTATTATAAAACACTCCACACTAATTAAAAGCTAATTAATTCCATTCCTAATAATTTAACAATTCATTAGAATTATATTCTCAAAGTAATCTGATACAGGTTTATCTAGTAAAAGGTAGGAATTTACATTTTATAGACAATACGTGTTTGACTTAACCGAAAGCAGACATGTCCTTCCTGTATCCCCTGTAATTTATGAAATTTCTAGTAAGTGATTACATTGATTAACTTAATTACTGCTGTGATGCAGCACAAACACTAAACAGATGCCACACATATTTGCTAACATGGTCTGACATATTTGTGGGATTCTCGTTCTCACATAATTGTTCTCGCTACATTCCAGTTGAATCCTAGTTATTCCATTAATAGAGAAGACTAAAGCCTCCATCGCTGTATCGTTTGTAATAATATTAGTGTATCTCACCATTTAAGTTGTGTATCTGGATTTATAAACCCGTAAATTATTTAGTTTCTACTTAAACCATCCTTGTGATAATGTGTGGAAAAATAGTACCCATTGGTGATATATATTGTTTTCTAAAATATTGATATAAAGGAATTATCATTGACATATCTTAAGGTCGGAGTGTAGGGGACGTCATAAAAGGTTAAGAATTTTTGCAGTTTTTATCTCAAAACTTTCTTAGGTCGAAACAAATAAAACTAAATTATCCTGAATTAAGTCAATTAAAACAGGAATGAATAAAAATCTGAATTTTAACACAACGTATACCTTGGTAATCACCTATGGCCAGGGATTTTCGTATTACAGTTAGGTCAATACAGTATATTAATTTTGTAAGGAAGCAATTGAGGTATGACTGATTCAGAGTTGCTCATAAGTGTGGCTTATGGCTCTAATAGCTATTTGTAGTCTAACCATATTTAAAACCCAAGATAATAGTTTTCATGTATTTGTGATATTTTTATTAGTTGGTATGTAGTTCTGAAAAGGGGTTGCTCTAACTATTTGGTTTCATGAGCGTAAAAAGAGGGGTGACACTCCTTTCCCAGTTTTTGTGGAAAATTTAAAATAGTAATACTCTTGTAATACTACATGCATTATGTTTTTTTTAATGAGTTTTCTTGTTTTTGAGTAGTCATCTTGTGAACATGTTATTCGTGCAATACATTACGTGACCTGAGGCAGCAAGCCACGAGAAATAGTTCCGAGACGGTTCCCGTTGGGACAGTTGAAGTGACTGTTTAATGGAACTGTCTAGAACGGTTTGTTCATCTTCTCAAAGTGATAGCCTCTTTCAAATAATGAGGGATTTTACATATTTGTAATATTATATTATGGATAAATGCAAACAACACTCAATTAAATTTTGGGGTGCATTAGAAGCTAGTCTAAATTTACACGATTTTTTATCAAACCTAGTGAAAATTAAAGTGAATGCTAACAAATTTATTTTAAATAAACTCTTCGTTGGGAAATGAGGTTGGGTTGAAACGCATTCAAATTGAATTTCATTCCAATATACTGGTCACCTTTAAAATATTTTATCATCCTATTAGTCAGTTAAAATAGTTCATTTTTATGGTCAATCATCTAAAATACAAAAATCATTCCATTTTTTGTGCAACACAAGATTTTATGTTAATTTTATTTTGGTAAATATTTCTTAAATAGTAAATTCATTTTAAATCTATACACCCTTTACATCTTATACTAAGTGCGGTTGGATAACAAACATAAGACGTCACCAATCTAGACCTGAATGGAATGGACCAGTTTAGCAGATTATGAAACTGACTCATTCCATTCAAGTCTAAATAGGTGTCGTCTTGTATTTCGTATCGAAACACGCACTAAGGCCCACTAAGTCTGACTATAAACTAACCCTTAGTCTAACTATTAGCCTGGTCATATGAGCCCATCTCGCACCCTATTAACAAGGATATTAAATAATCGAGAAGTTTGAATTATAAATCGCATCTAAAAGAGTGTTTCTGCTTTCTTAACGTGACTAAACGATATGTGGAACAGTTAAATAGGTTTTAAATTAAAACAATGACTTAATGTTTCTACTGTTTAGATCACCATGTGAAGAAAATTAAACTCTATGGTTGTACTGAAGCAATATTTGAAATATTATCACACAAAAAGAAGTATTTTTTTAATAAAAACTGCAAAATTACCTACCTTTTCTCACGTTACCTACATCTCCTTCTTATTACATACCTGAACTGACCTTATTGAAGGCGTTTTTACTGTGTATGTGTAGATTACTTCAATATGTGCGTCTCCTACAAATTATAAAAACGCATCGATATATTTCTACAACCTTAAATAGACGAATGAAACATTGTTTGCCAAGCTCTAGAGCAAGCCTGCTTTGAACACCCTGGAATGCTGTTCGCTGACATCTTAAGGGCTGTGGATTCTGTAACACTTTCTCCCGACATAAGAAGACAAGGGTCAGAAGGTTGAGAGGAGAGGCATGCATTACTCACATTGATATTCCTCCCTGGGTCATCCTCCACTAGCTGTCTCGTGATATCCTTACAGGACTTCCTGGCCTGGGGTGGCATCTTGCTGTCGTCCTCCCAGTATCTGCTCGGGGAGTGCGCGTACAGGGCGGCGGGGGTCGCGTGGGTGATGCGCGTCGTAGTCACTACCCCCGTCGCCTTGCCTGTGAGAAGGAAAGTTACCCCGTCAATAACTACAAGGTTATCATGGCGTGACATGAACTATATAGAAAGTTTTTTTTTTACAGTTAAGGAATGTACCAAAATTGTTTTAAGATATTAGCCGCATGTTTAAGACGTAACTACCCCAATAGACTGGATTATCTAGACCATTGGTTCCCAAACTGTGGTTCGTGAGCTCCCAGGGGGTACGCGAAATTTTCCAAGGGTTCTGCCCAAATATTTCCGTAATGCGGATTTTTAACGAATAATTTGTGAAATTTTGTGAGAAGCATTTACAAAATTCTATTATATATCTTCAGAAACCTATGGCTACTTTTTCTACACCCCCACCAATTAATAGTTTCGCTTTCCACAACAGAAACAAGCTCAGTTCTGAAAGTGACTTGAAACTTTATTTATTGTCTGTGGTTCCTGACTTTAAGGCTTTGTGCAATCCAAAGCAAGCACATTCTTCTCGATGAGCCATGAGAATTGTAGATTAGTTGTTAAAACTTGTAAACAATTTTAAAACTTAAATCAGCATGGCATTTTGTGATTACAGGAAGGTATTTAAGTTATGTCAAAGCAGCAATTTCTAGTACCACTTTAAAAGACATGTGAAATATAATATTGTGACAATAAAAATTAGAAAATGTTACTACTTTGCTTATTTAATTTCAGTTTTAAATTATTTGAAATTGTAGGCCTACTTAAGTAGTTTAAATATTATTGCATTAATGGCCAGGTTTCCTAAAGTTCCAACCAGAACTACAGTATGTTAATTTAAAGGTATTAAACCTTTTTATTGCAATTAATAAAAACATTTTATGAAAATTAGCTATACAATTAAGTGGTTGGCTATGGATATTTATCAGGAGGTTCGCGCAACTCAGATGTTTGTATAAGGAGTTCACGAGTCTAGAAAGTTTGGGAACCACTGCTCTAGACTGACGACTGCGCTTTTTAATCTCGGTCGGGTGTACTTAGGGTGAGATTTCCTAATTGGTTATCTACTTTCTCCACGCCAAAACGAGTAATCTTGCTCTAAATTCAACCCTACTCCTCTATAATAGATTGTCTTAGCTAGGACACGTGCGTATAACCCGAAAGCGTAATAAGAAGCAGTGCTAAATAAAAGCTATCATATCATTTTAATACGAATAAAATAAAGATTTATGGTGTAAAATGTTACCAAAGTTGATCTAAAAAAATTTTGTATTCTATAATAGGCCATACCTGCCTCGGTGGCATAGTTGGCTAACTCACTAATTTCGTGTTGAGCCAGACTGCTGAGGACGGGAAGACTGAGGTTCAAATCTCGGTCGGGTGAACTGGGCGTGGTTATTCCTAAATGATTTTCCGCTCTCCCTCCACGCAAGTGTGGGTTTACTTACTCTAAATTCAACCTTCCCAATTCCTAATCCTTTAGCGTAATTAGCACTTAGGCGTATAACCAGAACATGTAGTAAGACGTGGTGCTAAATAAATAAATAGATAAAAAAGTAAAATAAATAATTATAAAAGTTTCTTCTTACAAAAATCGTACTATAACCTCTGATATATTATTTGAGTGTAATTCGTTAATTAACTTTCAGGGTAAACTGAGTGTCTTTAAAATATATAAAATTTCTTTAATAAAAATAAATAAATTGGTTCACATAGAATATAGTATACAATATAGTTCACATAGTCATTTTACTTTTAACACAATCCTACCACGAAATTAATAGAGCTTCCACGGTTAAGTTAGGAGTATTGTTTGAATAAAAATCAGAACATGGTTTTGAACATATATTTTAAACTATGTATCTATAGTGAAGTTATTACATTTAATCTAATATAATAATTTTAAGTTCATTTTAATAAATAGTACACAATATAAAATGTATTTAAGATTAGCATTACATTTTGGTATCTATAACTGTTACTACGATTAATTTTCACCCGGGAAAATACGTAGATGGTTAGTTTATCATTTTACTTTTAAATTTTAAGTGAATTGAGTTATAAGCTATGTGTGCTAAAATAATTATAGTACATTAAAGTTTCGGTAACTAATTCACGTTTGCCTCAGCTATTTTTTAACAACCAGTTAATTGGCACGAAAACCGTTCTCAAAACGTTTTTAGGCTTAGTCTTGAAGCTGAGCTCAAACACCGTAGAATATCTTTAGTGTAACTGTGGATTCGTACGTTCACCGAAAAACTAGCGCAGAACAGAAACGTGGTCACGTGATGCACTCTAAGCCAATCACAAGATTTCCGTTTAATCGGCTGTTCTGATGAAGTTGAACTATTATCTACTTTGTCCGCTCTGCTCGAGATGTTAGGCACAGGAGAACCAATCAAATCTCAGAACTAACCATCTCATATCAGTGCGCATGCGCTCTACAGCCAGAAGCTAGCAGACAGCTTCGTTGGCCGTTGTGAGGAGATTTGAAATAACTCGTTAATGTAAAGCGTGTGTATCGATGTATTGGATTGTGCTACGGCACAGCGTTGTAATTTGAAAACATCCATCGGGAGAATGATCTAAAATATATGTTTATCCATGAAATAATATATGTTGGTGATCAGCTGTTTTAAACCGTTGCTATGCATCATGGGTCAACTTAAATTGTGTGAGTTACTGCGCAGATTCTCCTTTCTATTTTTTGGTGAACGCGTGAATCAAGCTTAACAAGCATTAGTCACATACCTTCTTGTTGCGCCCAGTCAATGAGTGAGGATACTCGAGAAGTGAAGCTGGAGAAGCAGTTCTCGAACCTTCCCCTCGCGTCCAGACCTACAGTCTCGAAGTTAGCTTTGACCCCGCAAAGGAGCGCCGTAGCGCAAGCCGATGACTCCCCGATTTGAGCGTCAGCGTTGTACGTCTGGAAACAGAAATTAGATTATTACTTTATTTTTGTCTTTGTACTAGAGAACATACATTTGTAATTAGATATAACTAGATTCGTAGTTGTAAAGGATAATTCTATATACGAGCAGAGACAAATGCTTTCTTTTAATTTTCTTCGGTATTTTCAGTATCTAATATTCAAAAAAAGATAATACAATAGCTTTAATATTGCCTTTAATTGTTTTATATCTTTTGAAATACAGAATACATATATAATAAATATATAATTTTAAAAATAAACACAACGTTGAAATAATTTAATTTATGATAATTATTTAATAGAAAAATTCATTTGATTCATCATTAGTAGAATAATTGATATATATATGTATATCAATTATTATGTAAATAAAAATATAGAAATATGTATATATAAAATTGATACACACACCAACAGTAGTTTCATTAGGTCACAGAAAACTAATTACGTTTAAATACATGGATGAAAGTGAAACTTTCATGGTTTTTTACACGTTAATTAAAAATAAAAATAGACAAACAAATAAATTGGAAACAACATCAGTAAAATAACATAATTAAATTTAACTTTTTAGGAAAAAAGAGTGTTAAAATTACTGTAGATTGTATAAATATTAGATACGAGGGAAGAAAATAATAGACAGAGAAGTAAGGATTAAGTTGAATGTTTGATAGAAACAAATTTGTTAAGCAGGAAAATAATATATTTGGATAGGAACAAATGGTTTTCTGTATGTTGAAATATAAAGGTTTGCAAATTGACAACAAGATAAAACACATATAAATTAAACGAGGAATGATAAGACAATAATGAACCGGTCCAATGGGAATGTCTAAGTTGGAGGAGAAGGGAGGAAGTAAATTAATGGGAAGTTTGAGCAAGAATATATTGGTGTGAAAAAGGACTAGAAACAGGAGAGATTATGTTTTGTTCACATGTCCGTTTCTCCTGTCTGAGATCAGAAATAGTTTTCGCGAAAGCTCAGGAATATTTAATCAGTAAATCAAGACAATCTTCATTTGGCTGTGATTTTTAACATTTTATAATAAATCTTCTATCATTCAATATGGTAGATTTAAAATAAATTTTTCTTAAATTTTAATAGTTATTTGTAAACAATTTTAACAAAAACAAAATCTGTATTGTTGACAAGAGGAATAGATGTTTAAAACTAAACAAGTTTTATTTGGCAGTCACAAAGAAGTTGGGGCTTAATTAAATCCAGGCTGGGTAAAGTAAGGATTTTTTTCCCTAAATTATTTCCCACGCTCACTCGACGGAAATGAGTACATTTTCTCTAAATTCTACCGTCCTCATCCTCACCATATTTTATTAATTAAAATGGATATTGCCTGAACTGGTAGCAGGACAAGGTGAAATATGTTCTACTACTGAAGGCTAACTTATTTCGTTTATCCTTTAATATTATAGGTCAAACCCACTTTAGTGGTCGCTCAGTCGGAAGCAGAAGGGATACCAACAACCACGAATTTAGATCAAGGTACAGCCGTACCAAGGTTAGAGTTGACCCGCCCTGCTCTTGGGAAAGTAATTAGCCGAGCAGTGAGCAGACAGAGCCGCAGACATACACGTCCCTCATGCAACAGCCCAAGTGAAATTCTGAAACACATCTTAATACATCATTGACAACCGCATAATATACACGACCCAAACCAGCTCCAGCTCTTTGAAGAGCCAGAATAAACTGGCAGCATTATTCGAAACCCACTGTTACTCAGACAAAAAGTCAATTTTTTTTTGGCCTTAACGTTAAAATATCCATCACTGTATCTACCAGTGTCGCCAACTTTTGAATTAGAGCTCCAGGACGAAAACCTATCACAAGAAGACACGATGCTACTCAACTCCCATATCAACATCACGAACCATCCAAATAAAACCGGAACTAAATGCAAATCTACTCCAGAGCACGTGATTACGTTATTCTTGGGAATCCAGCTAAATTATTATTATTATTAGCACCGCGTCTAAACCGCAGCTAAATTATTATTATTATTATTATTATTATTATTATTATTATTATTATTATTATTATTATTATTAGCACCGCCAGCTAAAGATTATACTGGAAGCTGTCTGGCCAACATACCAAAGTATACGACTAATCTCCCCTCCAAACCCCCACCCCCGTTCAACGTCTGCTAATACAAAGAGAAAAGAATACTCTACGAATCGACACAATACCGAAGGCCTGCAACAACCCAGATTTGCTGGAAACAGTAACCTCTTGATGTGAATCAGTTCAAGAAAAATGTAGATTGGCTATGGATGCTGAAGAAGGCATCGAATAATCGATGGCTGTTGATTACGCTTCCAGATCTGCTCATCTCGTATCTTACCAAGGCAACAGAGAGATGCTGAATTGCTCATTCCACATCCCTGGAACGACTACGTACGACCTGAACAACGAAGTATCTTGATATTATATTAATAACCCTTGTCTATAATAATGTACTTTCTTTTTATAAATAGAGAATGGCTTAGTCCGTAATATCTTGGGATACCCTGTCATTCTCATATTAATGTGGCATTGTAGGGTTGCAAGCTAGGGACAGTATTTTGTTGTTTTTATATCAAAAATTTATCTTGACAAAATAAATAAAATTGTTCTCTAATAGAAACATAATTTAATTTTCTTCACATACTAATCTAAAATGTTCTTGAATATGTCAAGGGTGTCCATAGAATTTTATAGTAACTTTTTTAGTTAAAAAAATCCTCATCAAATGCTCATAGTCATAACAAATATTCAAGAAATTTTGAGATTATTATATATATATATATATATATATAAGTTAAACTATATTTTACTGGAGAATTTTTTATTTATTTTACAAAAAAAAAATCTATCAAAATTGCTAAAAACACTGAAACTTTTCTTAACAGCACATTTTACTATTTGTTCAGGCGATATGCTGATGCGTCAAACACGATAAAGGTTGAATTTAAAGAAAGTGTGCTCACATCTGCGTGGGGAAGGGGTAAGACAGTTGAAATTTACTATTCATAAAAATTAACAGTGACAGACTGACAAATCACATTACCCTAAGTATGAGCACGTGAAAATATGTCTGATAGCTTTTCTAGCTGTCAAATTAGTCCTTACCAAAGAAAATCAGACTCTAATGCGTCGTTTGCACTGTAAGAGGTTAGTCAATACCAAAGCCTAGTTAGTCTAGTCCCTCATCCCCTTCCGCCAGGTAACTAAAACTATAAGCATTGTCTCCACAAGCTCTGCTAACGTTTACACGGAAGTTTGTATGCACAGTCACGTACAGACTCACAGCAAAGTTAGCGTGTAGAGTTTTAAACCTGACAGGTTCGTTTTGAACAACCTAGCAAAGGCATATGTTTCAAATTTAGTTTTAAATGTAAGCGATGCCACAACAAACATATGATTATTTCAATCATCCCAAGCTGTGAAACATATTTTAAAAATGGGAATGTGGTAATTTAGTTGTTTTTTTAGGAGTAAATATATGTGGAAAGTTTCCACACGTAGTCTAAACGACACTGGCTAGAATTATTCTTTTTAGCACCGGTTCTTACTACCCATCTGGGTTATACGTTTATGTACTAATTACGCTAGTGATTTTATGGATTAGGAATGTTATATTCAGAAGAAGTGTACCCGTATTTGCATGGAAGGATGGTGAAAAACCATTTTGGAAAAACCACCCTCAGTACACCCAACCGAGATTCAAACCTCGATCTCCCCATCATCGACATTCTAGTCTACTCAGAGAGTAGCACGTTAGACCACGCGGCCACCTGAGCGGGTATAGATAGAATCCAGCGGGTGTTATTTATTATTTATATTTAGTTTATTTCGGCGTTCATCAAGGAGTCATGGCTGACGCACTGTGTTACCTAGATTAAGTGATTTTGTAAGTCCTGTATCGATATAACTTGTGTTTTGTATAAAATTCCAGTTGAATGACTTTACCAACAAACGAAAAAAAGCAATTGGACCTCAAACAATTTGTATGAAGGAATATACACGACCCACTACAGTGGCCGAATGGTCTAAGGCGTCACTCTCGTGCTAGACGGGGATGAAGTGTTGATGATGGGGAGATCAGGGTTTGAATACTGGTCGGATCTACTGAAGGTTTTTTTTTCATAAATGGTTTACCACTCTTCTTCCACACAAATGCGAATAGATTACCTCTATAATGCTTCCTTATTTATATATGAATAAATATCTAAGAAGTCAATCTCACCATGGATATAAACTACGTGAGCACCGGTTATTCTATATGAATATAGTGTACTATTGTATTCATTTATTTTCTGTCTAGCGTTATCACCAAGGAAAAATCTCAACTTTGAATCTAAGGAGAAATTTCATCTTCAAGTCCAAAGAGAAATCTTAGTACAATTTTTTTTTCCCATCAACCCATCTTACTACCTGTTAAGTTTATACGCATACAATGATAATTACTCTACTGAGGTAGGAAGGAGGAAGTAAGCATTTGATAAGAAATTTACCCGCATTTGCATGGAAATAAAATGTAAAATCATTTAAGGACTCCCTCCTCCCTCCTCATCATCAAAGCTGACTGGGATTCGAACCCCGATCCCACCATCTTCAGCAGGCTATTTTAACACAAGAGTGATGCCCTAGACTCTTAATCCACTTCACTGGGTTAAGACTATAGACATGATAAGAACATGGCATAGTTCTAAACATGGAATACTTAGAATTTTTCGAATGGAGGGAGCGATGTCTACTGTTCACAAAACTACTACAAATAATCTAGATTATCTCTACTCAAAATTTAACGAAGCTATATGTATAGATATTTCATAAGCTAAAAGTGAACTCATCTCACATAATATTATCTCCATTGTGTAAAGTCTTATTACATTAGAGTCGGCAGCTTTTGTTTCACCACTCTAGACAAACACTTGTACTATTCCACTGTTTCACGTATGGTAGACATGACGTAGGGTGTAAAGCGTTATGCAGATAAGGACTAGTGCTGTATACAAACCCTCGAGTTGAATAGGCCCATTCTAACGCCTCAATGGTTGGTTCTTTGTAAATGAAATGTCACTACAGGAGGAAGGAAACTGGTTGACGTTATTGCACGAGGAATATAGGGGGAAGGGCACTTAACCCACAACGTTTGTGTAAAGGCAACCGAGTGGAAATTAGAGTAGAAATAAATTTAGTGAAACTAATTTTCACGCTAGAGAGACATTGCGCTAGTACCTTAGTTGTTGTTTTTTAGCTATGTAGAAACGTAGAGATTTGTGCCATTTGGTGCGAAACTACTAAAATTTATTGAAACGTATAAAGGATCTACCAAAAGTAGTGTATGTACTTAAAACACGATTAAAACATTTTAAAAAACTAGTACATATTTTTACTGCCGGCTTAAGGTAATATCAGGACAGTTACAAGATATTTAATTTAATAAATATGTTCATTAGATCTAATTGTTCTTGAATATTTTTTCAATAGTTATATTACATCTTGTTGGCGAATTATTCAAGCCAATTTTTAATACTTACGCTACTTTTAGATGGCCCTGTATGGATAGATTATTTAACCCTGGATGTTTTGAAGGCACCTTAATGGATCTCGTATTTAAATACATATACAAAGATTGTACCATACTAATTATTTTACCCCCAATGGTGAACACGTAAACCAAACGCAAAGCTGGCCTAGACTTGTTTTCTAGTGACAGAGAAGTATAGGCTTGAATTCAAGCTGGGTTAATTTTCTAGCTTAATTTCGCAGGCTCCCTCCCCAAAAATGTGGGTACATTGTTACTTAATTTTAGCCTGGACGAGTCTAAAGATGCATTTTGAAAACGAAATATTTTTATATAAAATAGCAAAAGTACCGTAAGACTTTGACCAGTTTGTAAGTTTATACTTTGATAACATTGAAGCCATAAATGCTATGACATCACTATTGCTCTACAAATGAGTCTTGTTCCAACCTGTTTAGATACATTATATTTATATAACATAACTTTTTTTTGGTGGATTTTCTTGGGTGGTCAATGTCACCCCAGACTTGGGTGACATTGACTAGATATTTGAAACGACCGAGATTCGAACCTCAATCTTCCCGTCCTCGGTGGTCTAGCGCAACACGACTAGCACGTTAGCCAACTACGCCACCGAGGTGGGTCCCGAGAAAGTTAAAATTATAACTTATAATTTATTATTCTTATTGGTATTTTTATTTGGTGATAATCATTAATGAACTTAATTGATATTTTTGAGCAAATTTGTCAGGTTAGTTCATCCAAACGAAGTAAAAATAATTAGCTTGACTGCTTTGTCTGTGCACCAGAAGTTTTGACAACATAAAAAAATTGACATATTTTCCCCTATTTCATTTGATTTTATGGGCACACTCGAATTGCGGAATAAGGTATACCTGTCAGCCGGTCCTCACGAATTGCGAAGCAACCTGTAATCCCATTAAACTCCTAACCACTAAACTAACATAACCTAACCTAGCCTTACCTAATCTAATTTAACCTAACATAACCTACATGTTCAATTTTGAACAAAGTCATTATGAATTTAATTTTCACCCCCGCAGTTCGTGTAAGGGTATTAACGAGCTTGGATGAGTTGTTCTGCGATTCGTATGTACCCGTATTAGTTTCTCCGCAATTAATGTGTGCCAGATTTTATACCAAGAGAGTTGACAGTTTTAATCATCATAAACATCATATTTGTCATGATGTAGATTACAAGGAAACACATTTGGCACTATGTAGATTACAAGGAAACACGTTTGGCATGTTGCAGATTACAAGGAAACACATTTGGCATGTTGCAGATTACAAGGAAACACATTTGGCATGTTGCAGATTACAAGGAAACACATTTGGCATGTTGCAGATTACAAGGAAACACATTTGGCATGTTGCAGATTACAAGGAAACACATTTGGCATGTTGCAGATTACAAGGAAACATATTTTGTTTGTTTTCTCAACCTATCTTCACCCAATGGCAGCATATTAGCAATTTTAATTCATTATTTGTCAAATATCACCCCATCTCACAGTACTCATTGTTGCCTGGGGGTGGTCACCCAATTAATTGGCCCAGGCAAGGCTTTTCTTTTCTTCAAACACACGGAAAAAAAATCTTTATTCTAATTTTACAGACAGAATTTTTAAGAAAATTGAAAAATCTATTAACATTTTTTTAAATTTCAGCTTTGAGATGGAAATGTTTGGGCAAAGGGGCTAATGATTTTAAAATGTCAGCTCCTTCAGTGCTGCCTAGCGCTTACAGCTGACAGTGAAACAGTCCTGTTGAGGATCTAATCAACATTAAGGTAGAGTCCTATTCATACATACATGTCTATTATTGTATAATATAAACCTAGTTTGATCATAATTCTTATAATAAAGTTTTTTCCTCTAATCTACTTTATTTTAGTAATGGTATTAAAACATTAAATAATTATTGTAATAGTGTTAAGGCCTCATATACGCATGCGTTTTATATCGTAAGATTGTTGATGATAATTTGTCGTCCTTTTTTATGTTTATTTATGCACTGTGGTTGTATCGGCAAGTCGCTTAAAAACGTTGCAGTACTGCCACCTCAGCCATGAGCTTGTTGTACCATCATTTTAAAATTTACCACACAATTAACAATAAGAAAATATTACCCTTCACCCAATAAACAAACCTAACCTCAAAACACTTGGTGACTAAAGAGAGAATAAACACTCTGTGGTGACGGTGAGGGAGAAGAGAATGTTATAAGGAGGAGGATAGGTTGACAAGCCTGCCACCGTCGTCCGGTCGCATAAATGCGTTCATACACAGTTATGCTAAGAGCCCTAAATTTTGAATGTGTTTATAAGCTTATATACATGCTATGTTACCCAGTTTGATTTCCAAACGCTATTTTTCAACTTCTTTAATAATTTGGGAAAATCCTACTGCAGTTAATTTGTTCCAAAGGAACAAACTCTTTATTTATGTAGCTAATTTTTTCGTTTAAAATAAAACTAAATTTATATATTTCTTAAAAGTTTAAAAACTACGGGAAAATTTAACCATGTAGGACTATTAAAATATAAACACGTTAATTATTTGATTAGGAAGTACTTTATTGATATATAGTTTGGTTAAAATATGTTTTACTCAGTAAAATTTATAATTTAATAGTGGATATATTTAACTAACTCAACATTGGTTTCAATTATTAAGTCATCAGATTTAATGGCAGAATGGGCTAAGGTGTCACTCTTGTGTTAGACTGGTTTGCTGAAGACGGGGAGATCGGGGTTCTATTCCCAATCACGTATATTGATCGCGTTTTTTTTTCAAAAGTTTACCCACCCTCCTTCCAAGAAAATGCGGCTAGATTAAATATAAATTAATTAATTTCTCATTTCTACCCCCATTGAAGTAATTATAATATATGCGTATAGCCTGAAAAGGTTGGGTGATGTGGTGATAAAACAAAATATTAAAAATAAAAAATAAACATTTTAATAATATTTATTGCCAATATTATGGTTTATACCAGGGGTCAGCAACAATTCAATCTCGCAGCAATTTTCAGTCGACCGCGTAAGAAAACTACATCGTCGCGAAAAGGCAAGCTTACCTTGAGTTATTCCACTATTGTACAGCTTATAAGATAGGGCCATAGTGTACTTTAGTCGAGGTAAGATTGTTACCACTCACTGATAACGGGGTGTATATTTTATTTATTTTATAGAATTTTTATAGTGACAGGGACATAAGTATTCGGGGAAATACTTAATTAATAAATACAAGATATATGGGGAAAAAATGTAGAGTGAATAAACGAAGGGTAAACGCGGGACCTTTGATAAATTTAAAAGTCCATCGGGACCGTTGAAGGTTGCCGACCCCTGGATTGTACCAATTAGATTTAAGATTTTGTTATTTAGATCTAAAAACGTTGACACTTCAACTCCGATTCCAAGAACGACTATCATATATTAATATTAACCTAAGCGAGTAAAATGGCGTTCAGTAAGATCGGTTAGAATAAAATTTAATCAGCTGAAATTGATTTTCTCTCTAAAGATTGGGCACCCTTGGTAAATTTAATATAGTACAGAAGGGCCAAGGCAGCATATATTAACAACTCATGGAGGTCACGTTCAACATTTGAGCTTCATTTCAACATTTATGTAAATACAAAATTAATTGGAAAGGAATTTCTTGATCCAGCAACGCATGTTAATATAAAATATTAATATTATACTGCCCTAACCATTAAAATATCAATGTACGATGTTCATTGAAGATCGCGTGGACTAAACGTCAAGTTTGTCTAATCTTAGTTCTAATCCAGGCCGAGTTTACTGAAGGTATTATTTCTAAATGACTATCCACCCTCCCTCCATGTGAAAGTGTGTGTGCTTATTTCATATTCTATCTTACATTTCATTATCTATATTATAATTAAATTTGAATCACCCGGACTGGTAGTAATCCGGTAAAATAAATTTACTCTGTTACAAGGATTACATCTTTTTTTAGAAAAAATTAGTATTAAAATTTTAATCGATTTTAATGCTATTTTTTTATAGATAACATACCCAATAAGCATTATTTTATATAGCAAATTATTTTTAGACATTTTGTCCATGGCACTAAAACATGATTTAGGAACTACTGTTAAAATAATGGGTTTTGATATTTTAAATTGATTATATTAATGAATTTCTATTAAAGGAGAGCTATATGTATACCTAGTTTGATTACAATTAAATACAATAGTTTGAATATTATATTTTATCTTTAATCTTTAATCCTTAATGACGTGCAAATTCGTTAAATGAGGCTTGATTTTTTTTATTTTGACAAATTTCTTAACTAGTTTAATTCATTTAAAAAAATATATTAAGCAAATTTCAAGCTGTTTATTTTATTCTTGCTACATGAATGATGGATATGAAGCCTGAATAAACTCTCTGCTCCTTTTATATTTCCAAAATACCTTTGATATCCATAGTTTTCTACAACATTGGTTACCTGTGTTCCATAAATAATGAACCAAAGTAAGATGGAAAATCAAAATCATTAGTGTTTCATTATAGAATTGGTTTAAATTTAGGTAGATATGTATATTAAAAATATTAGTCCTATTTTCTGATAAGTAAAGTAATATGAAGAGAATATGAATCAATATTATTGAAAAAGTGTTAGAAAAATATTTGTAATAAAATCCAAATCAATAGAATAAGGATGAAGAGCTTAAAAGAAACTAGCCAACATTAACTTTAAGAGAAGCTTGGAAACCATCTTTCGAATTTTCTTTGAATATATCTAGTGTATTCGAGCAAGAATTAAACTCAGTCCTCATGGTTCATAGTTAAGAGCTCGTTTTACTTCACAACGGATAACTTGTAGCTTAGGTAAAAAACGCAGTTCGTAACTTCTTAATGTGGTTTTTCTAAGAGTCTTATTTAGAATATAGTTAGGTTTAGATCAGTAAAAACATCTTAACATATTAATAAAATGTAATCACCATAAAAATAATTATTCTTAAACTATAAGAAACTCATAAACTGATCCAATTTCATGTTTACAAAGTGAATGATGAAGAAAACCGCGCTTTTATTTGGTTTCTAGTTGAAGCATGTTCGAGTATCTAATATACCAGTTAATCGGATGTGATATTTACTATATTTCATATCAGTGAATGACATTTAACTCATGTAGGTGATTTAACTTGAATCAGGTGTCACCTATTAGTCTTGGTGCGGTTATATTCTATTTTAGAATACAGTGAAATTGGGACCAGTGAAACTTATACATACCGGATTCTGTAAATGACAACATTGTAAATGAACAATTTAAAATAAAAATAAAACCCCTAAAACCGATTCCAATTTCGCTGGTGTCAAATGAATAACACAGAAAACTACGAACGATTAACCAGGATATCAGATACAAGACCACCGTTGAGCCATTAAAATGAACAGAAGAGTGGTTTTCTGCATTGTCTTCATTTGACAACAGAGAAATTTATACCAGTATAACTAAAATAGTCCCGACACCTTAGCTCATTTGACAGCTTGTCTGTCTACTAAGCTGAGGTTCCCGGGTTTGATTCTTGGCATTGCCCAAAACTTATAATTGGTGAAATGTGGGTTTCCCCTCGCTGTATGTTGTGTCTGTTCTAGACTTTAGGTTAGTTGACAAGTTTTTTTCTGATATAATCAGTCGGTTCAGAAAATGCACGTTAAAAATCTCTGATAAATTAAATGAAATATATTTTTATTTTTTTCAATTTTTATTTTTTTTTTTAAATTTCACTGAATTTTAAAATAGACTAGAAAGAGTAACCTAAGCTCGATTTTATCCGTGGGGTGGGAGGTACTGTCAAGCACGCAAACTCATGCAAAGCTTTTACTACTAAAAGTCAAAAAAATAACTTCAGAAAAGATACTTAATAAATTCTTGTTAAATCGATTGTATATTCCTTATCTTTGAAACGCTCACTCACCCTTGCCAGTGCTAGCGCCGGGAAGCGATCCCAGGCCAATTGATGGTCCTCCCCGGCTCCCCCGAGTCTCTGTCCTCTAAGTATCCGGGCGGCGGTGACTGTAGCCACCCCCATTCCGTCCCCTATCAGAAGGATGACGTTTTTGGCGTGGGGGCGGGGTCCCTCGTAGTGATACAGCCGCCTCCTTAGAGCCGCCCTCGCTTCCTCGTACCAGAAGTCACGTTCTGAGACAGAAAAAATAAAGAGATCATTTATAAGGGATTGTTAAGTGATAGGTTAAGGGTTGGAAAGTCATTTTTCTACGGGGGTTATTATAGAAAAGGTTAGCTTAGCTTTAACCACTAAAGGTGACCTGGTGGTCTAAGGGTAAGGTGCCAGACTTCTGTGCTGGGGGTCCGGGACTCAATCGCCGGTCCTGGCACAGATTTATCTGAATGCCAAACCCTTCCTTCACCTCTGACAAGACGTGTATTAATCACAACTTGTGAATGTGTGGAATGTCAGGCCTCCACCGTGGTTCGGATTCCACGTTAAACTGTAGGTCCTCCATTTCATCTCATAATCACCCTACCATTACACATTAGCGTAAGTGCGTGTTACCCGAACGGGTAGTAAGACGCGGTACTAATAATAATAATAATAATAATAATAATAATAATAATAGCTTATCCACTATAATTTTGGACCCTCCAGAACCCCATAAATCTCAAGCTTTTTTCCACTCCCTTGGCGATAATACTCGTTAATGGTATATGTTGTAGTCTTTAAAATAACTTAAGTATTCATGTGAGGATGCGTCTGTATATTTTTTGTCAAGTTCTTTTTATTATTGTAGTATGTCATATTTGACCGTGAGGGATACAATATTTAGTTCGGTCACCTGTGTATACAGACTTTCAGCCGCTCTGTGGGAACAGAAAGTTTCCCAGGGTACACTTAAGGAGGTTGTCTACTCGTCATACCCGCAATGAGAGGAAGTATTGAATGTGTGAATCTAAAGGATACCTTAAACCTAACTCAACCCTAACTAACCAGACCATGATGATCGTAAGTACAGTTCGCCTTTTGGAAAAAAAACCCTACGGTACTACCGGGAATCTAACGCGGGTCCTCTAGATCCGTAGCCAGAGGCGCTGAACACTAGACCAAGAGGCCGGTCCGTTTTGTGTAAATGGATTTAGGTAAGAAGGCACTTGAAAAAAAATATAAATACAGTAGTTTCTGTGGTCAAAGGTTCCCTTTAGTTTTTAGTGCTTGCCCTTTTACAAAGCATAAACAATAAGTAGCTTCGTGAGAAAATAACGACCACAAATAAAATAAATATTGTTGTGCACTGTACAGAATTTCTTCATCAAACCCTATAAGAATAATTAAATTGAGTATGACTTGGAAGGGCAGTAAGACGAAAATATGAAAAGATAATTGAGTTATTGGGTAATATTCGAGAACTACACTTTCTTAACCAATGCACAATTATTGGGACTCCTTACAGTACTACTTGGTAGAGGAGGTAAGTGGATAAATGTTTACTTTTAGTTTCAGCTAAATTGGGACGCCTTTACTTTCTACTTATTAGAGGGGGTAAGGGGTAAATGTTTACTTGTTATTATTAACTGTCTTGGGACGTCATATAGATAGGGGATAGGAGGTAAATGCATACGTTTAGTTTATATTGAATTAGGACATCATTTAGATCTACTTAGTGAAGGAGGGTAGTGGGTAAATGTTTACTTCGAGTCTGAACTTAATTGGGACGTCATATAACCCTATTTAGTGGAGGGGATAGGGGATAAATGCTTACTTTAGTCTCAAATGAATTGGGACGTCAAATATATCTACCTAGTGGAAAGGAAAGGGGTAAATGTTAACTTTTATTCTTAAATGAATTGGAATGCCATATAGAAAGGTACTTTTTGGAAAACCTACATTTTAGAAAGGAGAGTAATTTTGCTCTCCCTGGACCAGATTTGTATGCGCGACGTTTGTTCCTTACTCGTTCTAAGGGTGGTTGTTAAGAGCAAGAGTTCTGTACGAGCCGCACTGATTTACTTCAAATAATAGGTTCGAATTCCAGCCTCCGTGGGTTGACAACAGATGCGAGCAGCTCAGGTCATCGGATCGATGAGAGAACAGTTGAATGACGTGGATCGTGTTGAACTGTGGGAGAGAAGTGGGTGGAATAGGCAGGGATAGAACGTCGGACTATTATTTGGGGTGGTTGGGTTTAACATTGGGGGCTTTCCATCATCGTTATAAGTGAACAATTTAAAAAAAAAAATCTTACACTAACTGCAACTTTGGATTTTGAAAATAAGATTGCATTTAGAAGATATTTATAAGGGTTCTTATTTTATTCAATTTGGAAAATTAGGATTCCTACAAATATATTTTTACTGTTCGACACCTTAGCTCAGTTGGTAGCATGTCTATTTACTGAGTTATGTGTCCCAGGTTCAATTACTGGTATGACCAAAAAATTTATAATATTAGTGAAATGTGGTTTTCATCTTTCATGGTGATGAGTTAATTGCAGGGGACTGGATGCTATGTCTATTCTAGCCCTAAATTAGTTTATAAGACTTGTAGTTATATTATCAGTCAGGTCAGAAAGTTCACGATAAAAATCTCAAATAAATTAACAATAAATAATATTTGGATTGATTCACGCCTAAAACGATTTAAATTTTAATTGGGTGTATTTTGAAGAGGCGATTTATTCAAAAGCGTACAACCTTAGTAAACCATTTTTCACAACGAAAATATTATTGGTTAACATATTTGTATGTGACGCTTTGATTTATTGTGTAACATGGTTTTAATTAGTTGTATTTAATTCAGTTTACAATCATTTTCAAAATAATTTAAAGAATTTCGTGACTGAAAATCAGAATAAACCTGTATATTTTATACCGATATACTCTTTATTGATATTTTTGAATAAATGTTTAAAATATACATCGTATATTGGGCTGTATCTCAAACCTAAAATATTAATGATATTTATTTCCTAAAAATTGGTGTCAATGTTACAAATAATGGATACAAACTGTAACCATAGCCACTGTATGATCTATGTCACTATAAGCCTTTTATCTTATTCTTTCAAAGTTACTATATCTTTTAAAGGAAGTAGGATTATATTTTATTTAATAAATTTGTTATAGATAGTAAAATGTAGGATATAGACAGCCATGGTTATACTATCCATCTTTAATGGTTGTGAAACATGGTCTCCTACCTCACACGACAAAGAGTTTTCATAAACAAATTACTTGGGAAAATATGATTGGTCTCAAAAGGGATACATATATTGGAGATTGGAAGATATTACATAATGATGAGTTACATGTCCTGTTACCATCAACAGCCATTTTTATGATGATCAAATCTCGTAGATTAAGGTGGGGAGGACATGCAGTGTGAATGGAAGAATCTAGAACCATGTTCCGGGTATTGACTGGCAATCATATTGGGAAGACCTAGATGCAGATGGGTGGGTAACATTAAAATGGCTGAAAGATATAGGGTCTAATGATAAGAAAGGGATAGCTCATGATAGGTGGGGTACTTTTGTAAGTACGGCAAAGAATTTTCGAGTTTCTAAGGGTAAGCACCTATGGCCAAAAATGAATAAAGGATTATTATTAATCATTTTTGACGGAATTTGAAAATATATACAGAACTTATGTAACTTCGTTTTACGCCCTACGCTTATGATTAGGCCGCATTGTAAAACGGATCAGGAAGGCATGGTTTAGAGGCGGTGTATCTTAATTTCAAGGGAAGGGAATTTAAGTAAATTTGGACACTATTAAAAATGTCATACCAGCCTTTATATTATTATTATTATTATTAGCACCGCGTCTTACTACCCGTTCGGGTTATACGCACTTACGCTAATGTGAAATGGTAGGGTGATTGTGAGATGAAATGGAGGACCTACAGTTTAACGTGGAATCCGAACCACGGTGGAGGCCTGGCATTCCTCACATTCACAAGTTGTGATTAATACACGTCTTGTCAGAGGTGAAGGAAGGGTTTGGCAATCAGATAAATCTGTGCCGGGACC
>CABFWO010000165.1:0-79479 GCA_902155825.1 Timema genevievae | reverse complement strand
TATATATATATATATATATATCTAAAGTTCATTTAAACCAAAGTATATTTTCAAATTAAATTTTTAATGCGAGGTTAAAAAGCTATGACTTTTTTTGGCCTATAAACTTTGAATATATATAATAGCTATTGTCGTTGGGATACTTTAATCTTCGATTCCTCGAATCGCTTGAATTCTCTGGTTTTCAAAAGAGTTAATATTCGTAATTATCTCAAAGTATCTCGACTACCATTATATTTTGAAATCTTGACTTAATATAACAATTTTAAACAATGGTTAATAAGGGTTGTATGGATATGTTTAGTCAGGAGGATTTTTTTAAAAAAAATTACAAAATGGTATAAAATGATTTTTAATATATATATATATATTAAAATATCATTTATATATATATATATATTAAAATATCATTTATATATATATATTAAAATATCATTTATATATATATTAAAATATCATTTATATATATATTAAAATATCATTTATATATATATATTAAAATATCATTTATTTATATATATAAATATATATATATATATATTTATATATATAAATATATATATATATATATTAAAAGGATATAGGAGAAAAAATATTGTCCAGTTTAATTTTGGTCCTTGCCTCAAAAAATATATTTGGAAATATATGTTAGTAAAAATTAACGAAAGTAAATAATAATTATGCTTTGGCACCTAAAATTTTAGTAAGTCTGTGTCAATAAAATATTATTAACTTTGTAATAAATCTGAATCTTTGTTTAATAGCTCAAATCGATTACGAATCAAATGCCAATCTTTGGAACATTTTATAATTGAATCCAAATGGAATATTTCATAATGATTATATTCAATACTTAATCAAAATAAAGTATCAGATTAAATTATCTTAACTATTTATTCGGACTCAATAAATAAATTAATGTCATAAACCTGTGTCTAGACAAATGTTTGATTATTAATAAGAGTTTTGTAACTTTCTATGTTCAAGTCAAATATAATAAATACAACCGCATGTCTTATCAAAAATATTAGAATGATATTACTGATTCTATTTTTAATACTGGATCCAAACTATTTTTTATATAACAATAATTTATTCAAAGGTTCTATGTAACGATTATAATTTCAGATTGTTACTTTCTCGCTATCTTACAGGTAGAGAAAGTATTGTGATCGTAAAAAAATCTATCTTGGGGTTTTGATGAATCTCGACGTTTCATGACTCGCCAAATCCGAAAAAGTGTTTTTTGAATTTCCGTCTGTCTGTGCCTCCAACTAGAATATAAACTATTTTACCGATCGGGCTAAAACTTGGTATCCAAGGTTTTCATAGGGTTGCCCCGAGGGATATTTAGAATTGAATATCCAGCCCTAAAATTAAGGGTAGTTTACTGAAGGGCGAGCAAAGAAAAATCGATTTTCTCAAAATCGGCTCAAACGGTTTTGATTGAAATTCGTATCTTGGCGTTGATTAAGCTTATAAACAAACTGGTTATTTTAATTTTCCCATGAAAATGAATTTCAGGATACTTTACAGAAGTGGAAATTTCCTTATCTCCGCAACTATTTAAGATACTAAATAATTTATCATTGCAAATTGTAGTACTATTAAAAATTAAAAACTTTAATATAAAATATATTTTTTTAAACCAACAGTTTCTGAGATATTGGCAAATATATTAATACAATTTTGTGAGCTTTAGTTGTAGAGATATACTACTTAAGTAACCGCAATAATTCTCCAATGCCATAGAGTAATTAAATATAAGTAAGTCTCTCAAAAATTTATGCTATTTTTCCTTAAACTTCTTAGGAGGAATGTTAGTTCAACTATGATCTATCTACATTTTAGACTCAATAGTCACTACATTTTTTATAGGTCAAAATTTATAAATGAGGAATTTAATAGAAATGCGATGACCTGAAGATGTGCAACACCTAATAAAATGTCGAAAATTTTAACCAGAAGTCGAAATTTTAATACGAAATTTTGAACCTTATGGAGCCAACATTGATCATTTTCATTGGGCCAAAAATACAATTGAGGACATTAATTCTTTAAAAATAAAATTATAAAATTTAAAACTGGGACTCAAAAAATGTTTTACATAAGTATAGTGCAATTTTTCATCGGTTTTGCTAGTGTATATTATTTCCTTTCACATTATTACGAGTTTTGAGTAAATATATCCATTTTTAAACAATAGAGCGAGAAAGTCCGTGCGGAGTTCTGTACCATTTATTTTAATATAGATTCAACATTATTAAATTGATATAATAGTTAGGATATTATTTGATTTACAATCTCTGATCATATTAGTCTATAAAATATTAAAATTTGAAGTTTTGAAGATTTTCTTGGGGTAACGTGTCAGCTGTGTATAATTTTATATATATATTCACAGTGACAGTTTTTTTTTTAATACAACAGAAACAACAAATTAGTTACTTATATTTTCATATATATATATATATATATATTTTCTTTTAATCCTAGGAAAACAGCCAGAAAATTAAATTTAATCTGTCACAAAAATCTCAAAGCGCAAAGCCACGCGAAGTTTCAATAAACCACGGTAATTTAATTGCTTCTCCATTTATTTTGTATCTTAATGGATGGGCACACGCACCCTCTCTCTAACAACCCCTCATGTTGATAATTTTGAAGTGCTAATGACTTTTCTGGCCTTGGCATGACAGACATAAAAAAAGTCTCTTGTTTTAGGAATTTTGAACACAGAAAAACAAAATGATAGAACACGCTTTGACATCATAATAACGTTGTATGCAGTTTTTTAATGGTCTCATTTTTTCTCTCTATTTTTTCTCTCTATTTTTTCACTCATATTCTAAATACACTGTTTATAGGCCGGAATTATGAACTAAACCATAACGGATACACGATTCAATCCTCTAGCCGACAAATCACCAATGATAATTATATTTTTCCCCAACTTTGGTGGCCAGGTGGTCTAGGTCGTCACACACACTGAATAGAGTGGATGCTGATGATGAGGAGATAAAGGTTCAAATTCCGGTTGGTTGGAATTAGGGTGGTTTTCCATAAATGGTTTTCCACTCTCCTTACACGCAAATGTTGGTAAACTTCTTCTAAATTCCGGCCTCCTTAGGTCTAACACACTAGAATAATTAGTATATATGCGTAAAACCCAAACAGGATATAAGACGTGGTCTAATAAAAATTAAATAATTTTTTTCACTAAGTAAACGCAGGGCATTTTTAATTATTTATTTGTATTTCACCAATTACATCTTTAGATTTTTCTATTAGGCTTTCTTACAGCTATAAAGAGTTTAACTAACAACTAACCCGAACGGGTGATAAGAAAGCAATTTTAATCATTTATTTTGAATGAGCTTAATTTCCTTTTTAAATTAATCATTGAAAATAAATGATTTAAATAGGTTTGAATCCAAATTTTAACTAGCATTTGAAAAACATTACTTCAAACAAATGGCTTGAAATTCATAGCTAAGACTAATTTTAATAATCTAATAAAACATATTTAAAAGTATTTTTCCATCAATATTTCATAGGTATCTGGACATATTCAAACTATATTACATATAAATGATGGCTTTATAATTCGTGAATGACTAAGAATATTAATTAGATTTATATATGAGGTAAGGGCTGTGGTCATGTTGGCGTTACCCCAAATTAACTTGGAAAGGGGTTGGTAAAACTATAGTCATACATCTAGTGTAGAAAACTACCTTTAGTATACCCATATATGATTCAAATCTCGAACTACGTGTCATTGGAAATTATATATTAATGTAAACCTGATGCTATATACCACATAGCCACCGCTAATTCCTAGTATCATGTTATTTTAAAAGAATATTTTATTAATTAAACATGTGGTTTGTTTTAAAAAAATTTAATTACTATGTGAGAAATCTATATACACTCCGGAAATAATAATTATGGACTATTTAGTAGCAATATAGTGTAAGCAAGTAGATAACAATTTTGCGATTTAAGGTGATAAGTTAAATAATATATATTTAATATCTTATTAGATTTTTTGGAACTGTATTCTAACCAACTATTGTATAATGATTAACTTAAATTTTTTGGCCACTGAAAATATTAATGAAAAATTAATTTAAATTAGTAAAAGGGACATATACAACTTTGATCCCAACAGGTCCATATGTTCATTCTAATCATGTCAATTTTAATTAGTTGTTGATAGCCACCAATGAAATATTGATTGTCAATTAATATAATTTTTTGCTGCGGCAACACGACCTTACTAGATTTGACATTAAATAAACTGTTTGCACAGTGACTTTTTTTCTTCTTCTTGAAATGGAGTAAAATATAATAATAAAATCAGTTGAATTAAAAGGATTTAAAAACAATTAGAGGGAAGTTTCACGTATAAAGGTTTATTATCTAACTCCTTTCAGGAGTTCATTTGAATACATCTTTAGTTACCAACTCGATCCGAAGTCTATTCGCGGATGGAATTCACGTACACATACACACACTTACCTAATATACACACACACACACACACACACACACACACACACATGGTAAAGAATGCGAGCACATGTATAAGGACACGCACGCGATTCGCAGGCCATAGAAGCCCCTAATTTAATTCCAAGAGGAAGTCCGTGTTGAGACTTTTCCTGGACTTAGCGAAGGCAAAGGGAGTGAGGGGGTAGGAATTATGGGTGGAAAGGGGGAGGAGAGGACTCATCCGTATCAAAGTGGACGAAGGCGAGACGAAATCGTTTCCCGGCATTCTCTGGGGTCATTTAAGGGTCACGGTGGATGAGAGCTTTGCGAGAAGGGTTTGAGACTACATATTCATGAAACACAGTTACTGCGACTGCATCCCAGATTTAATAATTGTGGTGTGATAACGTTCTAACTGCCAAATTAAAAATAATAAAATTAAATATTTGTCTTAAGAGGTATTTAGTAGGCTATTAAGGAGCTATTGTAAAGTAAGCTTTTTCTAATCAAATTTATTGATAACAGATAAAATTACAAAGAGACTGTTCAATTTTTTAAATTTTGAAGTGAACAAATGACCTTTGATTGAAATGAATATGTAGCTCAGTTTAATAGGAGGGCTATATATAATATGGTAAGCTTTTTTAAACTATATTATTATATGCAGCTACTAAACACTTATTCAAAAATGTTTCATACAAATAGTATATTTACTTCTGTTCAACATGTCAACTCTACTCATAGATGATCACATATCCAAAGTGGAAGAATGGCTGTCTTACCAAGGCCTTATAGAAGGTTCAATAAGTCTGTACCCATATTTTTCTTATTGAAGGTGGGTTGAAGGGTGATTGGATCACGGTAAAGTCTCCCAACGGGAGACAATAAGGAATTATTTTGAATAAAGAGTTTTTCTTTAAGTAATTTAATGGGTTTTAAAATATAATTGGGGTTGTATTTGGTATGAATTGGACAGCACTCAAATACTTCACTACCCAAGGTATTGAGTATAGTTTCTTATTAATAATAACGTATCAAGAACAAAAATGTAGCTACGTGCTCAGAAAATATTTAAAAAAAAAACATATTTACTCAGAATAATTTGTTCAAAGTCTCACAACCCGAATGAAATTAATTTTTAATTTTTTTTTTCAAAAAAAAACCTTGAGCTATACTGGAATTTTAATCTCGAGTTCGATTGGCCATTCTGCATTATTCAGTTCATGCTTTCTTATTGACAGGTTAGCCTTATTACGAATACATTTATAAAGCCTAAGAAAGTTAGCATAAACTTTTATAATTTAGAGCAGCATTAAACGTATTTTCAAATTTAAAAAAAAGGAATAGACGTAGTTTTGTTGTATTTAGAGATTGGGTTGTTATAAATATTTTAATTATTGTTATTATATTATTCTATAATGATGATTTTATAGTTTAAGAATGAACTGCGATTTGAATTATTTTAATTACTCAGCGAATAAAATACTATTGCATATTTGAAAGCAAACTAAACTATTAACGAATAAATATAAATCCACACCTATATTACAGTGCCTGAAAATAAATCCCGTGAAAGTAGAAAACTAAAGTGCGAAAGTAATAAATTAATTAACACTCTAGAAGGAGGGCCGTAATCTAAAAACTATTGATTTATTGCTACATAAAACACGATTTTTTTCCTTATTGGGGACACAAAATATATTAAATACTTGTAAAGTTTATATGAAATAAACTTTTGGTTAATTTACTATGAAAGTGTATTCAAAACTGTATTATTAATAGTTATACAGTTAAAGCGTTAGTTTTTTATTATTAAAAACACAATTTTAATCATAACACATATAAGCACACGATTTATAAACACAATTTAAATAAGAAAATACAATCAATTTAAATATAGGGCATAGAACCTTCTCTTGAAGATTTTTTTTGCATCACATCTCTTATAACACAACGTAATTAATAACAAGATTGAAATAGGAATGAGGAGGATGGAATTTCAAGGAAATATATCAATCTTTACCTGGAAGGAGAATGGTAAGCCCAATAGTAAAAACGGCACTCGCTACATCCAGCCAAAATTCCAACCCCAATATACACATCAAGGTAAAACAAGAATAAACGATTTTGGGTGACCTTCTGGTCTAGGGGTAAGGTGATGGACTCCTGTGCTGGGGGTCCGGGGTTCAATCCTCGGTTACAGCATAGATTTATCTGATTGCCAAACCCCTCCTTCACCTTTTACAAGACTTGTATTAATCACAACTTGTTGAATGTGTGGAATGCTAGGCCTCCACCGTGGTTCGGATCCCACGTTAAACTGTAGGTCCTCCATTTCATCTCACAATCATCCTACAATTACAAATTAGCGTAAGTGCGTATAACCCGAACGGGTAGTAAGACGCTGTGCTAATAATAATAATAATCATAATAATCATAATAATAATAATCAATGTTGACGTTTAGTTATTACTCTTACCTAACGATGCATGTATGAATTTATATATTAGGAGATACTGTATAATCTACACCCATTAAATTATTCAAGATTCCACTTGGTGATCAATTTAAGAAATTTTTTGAGACACATTGGGTACAGCATTCACTTTTTTGTAAAAAAAACCCCAAAAAAACATGCTTTCAGCCCGCCAGTGAGCTATACCGACCGATTGGCCGCCGTATGCTGACGAACATAGTGCCATAATTTACGAATAGAGCGTGTCATGTAGTCATCACAACAAACCCACCAGCCAAAAATCTCAATTTTCTGATGGAAGCCGCTACTTCTTTATTAAAGTAGTTCCTCATTTCCCTTTACGAATCTGAGTTGATCCAGCTAGAGACCTCTGCTTTACAGAAAAATCTGGAAGGTCCATGGATTAAACCTGGGAGCTCTGTATCTGTATCCAGGAACTCTGACCAATATATCACAAAGGAATTCACTTTATTTAAGGTAAAAACTACTAAAATTAAATTAATTAAACACTGTACAATACTTGTTTTCTGCTGTGACAAGATGATCGTCAGAAAGTTGGCTGACTATACTTCACATAGCGAATCATTAAAGGAGGCGTTCCCAGCCCCAATGATTTGTCATTGTGTTGACAACATCCCGGTATCGAGTACAAATGGCTCCCGATTACTATGCAGCATGTCAAGGTCATGTGGCGCCAGGAAATCAATTACGTTTGCAAGGCTTTATTGCGCTGTGATTACCTGAGTTACTCAGCAGCTCTGTTTCAACTAATGAAATCCCTGATCAGACTTTTAGTGATAGCTTGCATATGTTGAGCCGGGAGATTGGTTGGTGTAGTGCTATCTTCAAACTGGATCAGGACCCGCACAGGTGGTCACACAGTTCTAGACCCGATATACATTGAATCGTCTCAGACAAAAAGGTCAATATTTTTTTGAGCTGAGTTTTATTAGCAAACTGGAATATCTAAATTTAATTACTTTAGTAGGTCAAAGTTGATTAATTTATAATTAAGAGGTAATAAACCTTCATTTACATAGAGGGAGGGTGGAAAGTCAATTTAGAATAAACCATCCGTAATACACCCAATCGAGATTCGTACCCCGACCTCCCTGTCCTCATAAAATCAGTAAAATGCAAGATTGACACATTACTAAGATGGTGTTGATGGGGACACGAGTTAAGACCGGCGTTTTTGCAGTTTTTTTTATATCAAACCATTTTTTTGGTCAAATAAAATCAAACATTGCGTTAGAAGAATCATCAAGTTTAATTTTCTTCACATTTTCTTCACACGGTGATATCAACAATTCTTGAATATCTGTCAAGGGTGGTCTTGAATTTAATGACAACTTTTTCTCTCAATTTAAAAATTTTGTCATCTAATGCCGCTATGCTCATGAGAGATATTCAACAACTGTTGATATCACCGTGTGAAGAACGCTTAATTCTATGGGTTTTTTTTCTGGGAACAATATTTTATTTATTTTGTGCAAAAATAATATTTTGTTATAAAAACTGCAAAACACTTAGCTTTTCTCGCGTTTCCTTCCATCCCACCTTAAAGTGCGTACGTACACACCCAAATTTCAGGCCGGACCGAAACCATTTCAGTCATTTCGGGTGTTTTTCGTTGGAAGTTCTTTGCGGTGTATATCAGGTATAAGCTTAGTAGCTCAGAGACTTTTCGAAACTCCTCGGAACTCCTTGGAAGGTGAAAGGATGATTTGTTTCGAGGTTTGGCGAGAGCTTGGAGCTGGTTCTAAGCCAGCCTTGGTGTACCTCGCATACATATACCTTCTTCTACAGGGTGGCCCATGGAAAAGTAGCCCACCTCCTATATACAGCAGGTGCCTCACTGAATTGTAGGAGGTCAATCCCCTCCCACCCATATTGTGACATGAAGAGTTAGCAAGTGAACTGTTTGTCTAAAGCACAAGACGGGGTGGAAGGGGATTGACCTCCTCCAATTCAGAGTGAGGCGCCTGCTGGATATAGGAGGCAGGCTACATTTCCGTGGGCCACCCTGTATGTTTGTAGCGGAACAGAACGACGACAGTGAACTGAAATTGATTCGAATCACTCTGTTATGAGCTCGTTTACTGGTGTGAACTTTGGGAAGTTTCCCAGGTCGGAATTTTGCATTAAACTTAGATCTATTTCTAATCTAAACTGGTTTCGAAATAATTATAAATTGGCTCTGAACTTTGGATTTAAAAATCTCAACAACCGACATAAAAAGGATGTGTTTTGAATCTAGACTGGTGTTTTCTCATAAACTCTCCACGCTAATTAAACATATCTTCCGCATAATGTATTAATAGCCATAATGTTGGATGTATTGAGTATTATAATGGGGTATCTGGGTTACATCAATCTGTAGCTCGGTTTGTGAAAAGATTAGCCAGTACTAATGTACCGTTGCCCAGGGGATGCCCAAATGTGTTAATCGTGCATCCTTTTCGCGAAAGTTTTTTCCATGTCACGATGAGGTGAAGGGATGATGACAGTGAATATGATGAGGTAAATCCAATGAAGATCTTAAACTAACCTAAGCACAATAAACAAACCTTGTTGACCATTTCAGCACACCGCTATATCACAAGGCCGGTTAAAGAGTAGGTGGAAATTTTATGTACAGACGTGAATTTAATTAGCTCTTGTTTAAATGAAATTTTAACAGTTAATTGGGGTTATTATCATATGAATAACATATTTAAGTACCATACTCGGACAGCATCTGTTAAAGATCTTTTTTTTTGTGTGTGATTTAAAAACAATTTGGAAGCATTATGCTGTATTCTATCAAGCTCTGTACATTTATTTTAACTGCTTACCGATATCATATCGTTTAGTATTTACTAATATCTAACATCGTATTGAGATTTAACGATTTGGATAAAAGCGTGGGTACGCTTGTAGCAGGAAACAAATTTAATTAAACATAGGATCATAAATCATCTGTAGCCACGTCGGAACGTTTCGCCATAGCTTATAATTAGATGACATCTACTGTAAGTAGCGGTAAATCACAACCTTTGCAATAAAACACAATGAAACCCGAACGACTCTGTGATATGTGTATTTGTAAAGATAGTTTAATTGGTCAAAATTGTGTGTTTAGTTATTTTAGCTGTTAATTATAGCTTCATTTATTGACTAGTAGAGGAACGCGAGCAAAGGCCAGTGCTTTTGCAGTTTATATAACAAAACTTTTTTTTTTGCCAAAATAAATAAAATATTGCTTTAATACAAAAGGTTTAATTTTCTTCGCATAGTGATATCAATATTTGTTGAATGTCTGTTATGAGCATAGTGGCACTAGATTACGTACTTTTTAAATGAAGAGAAAAATATGTCATAAAAATTCCAAGATACCTTTGACAGATATACAATAACTGTTGGGAGGTCACCATGTGAAGAAAATTAATCTCTATTTTTGTATTGAAGCAATGTTTGATGTATTTTTACCAAAAAATATTTGTTATAAAAACTGCACAAATATTTACCTCTTCTCGCGTTCCATACATCCTCACCTTAGTTCCAAGGAAAACTTAAAGCAGTGGTGGATGTAGAAATATACTTTAGAGGCGCACAATGAACTGAAGATATTAATTCAGTACGTTATTTTCTAATTGTAGTTTTAGGGGAACTTTTAATGGCTGTAACAGTGTAGCTTTTACATTATATTCAGGTATTCCTGTCTTCTTATCATATGCATTTGATACATCTTCAGTGCCCAATATTTTAAATTTATTTAATTTGTTTAAGCTTTTATTAAACATAAGTCATCTCAATGCTTCCACCCCCCTTATTTCTTTATATACTTTGCGAGTGCACGACTGACTTAGTAAAACAAAACAGAACCGAAAAGGATCAATAAACGTGAGTCTGAAACGTTTTACCAAAAAATTTAAAATTTTACAATTCCAAATCACATCACACCTAAGAACAATCAGGATTAATATATATTCTTTTTGTTTTTTATGTAATTTATTGATATTTGGAGTGACTTGGTGGTCCGGGGGTAAGGTGTCAGACTTCTGTGCTGGGGTTCCGGGGTTCAATCCTTGGTCCCAGCACAGATTTATCTGATTACTAAACCCTTCCTTCACCTCTGACAAGACGTGTATTAATCACAACTTGTGAATGTGTTGAATACCAGGCCTCCACCGTGGTTCGGATCCCACGTTAAGCTGTAGGTCATCCATTTCATCTCACAATCACCCTACCATTTCACATTAACGTAAGTGCGTATAACCCGAACGGGTAGTAAGACGCGGTGCTAATGATAATAATAATAATAATAATAATATTGATATTTTATACAGTCTAAGTTGAGTTAAAGTTCCATTTCTTAGCTCTAAATTTTCTTTTTACTCTCATTTCTATCCTACTTTAATCTAACCACTGTCGGAAAATAAATGTTAATTTGTCAAATAATGGAATGTCTACAATTCTTTCGTTACTAGATATTTCACACGGGTAATATTAAAAAAAAAATTATTCTAAGTTTCAATATTTATTCTATAGTAGCTTATAACCAAACATTTTCAGACCCATATGTTTTTTTACACCGCTTCTAATCCCTATCCTAGCTATATGTATATAATGTTAATGGAGTAAGGATAAGAAAGATAGTTATTAAAACAATGTTCCAGCATTTTTACACCGAAAGGGAAAATATGGGATAAAGCACCCACATTAAACCCAGCTGTGATTTGAACCCCATCCTACCCTCACCGGAAGACTATACAAAAGGAGTTTGACGTTCATTTAGTGGTACGGGTCTCAAATCTAAATTGAGTGACACTTTTCTAAATAATTTGGCCTCCAAACATCCCTGTGACTTTAATTTATATATTAATTTTATACCCTCACCGGTGAGAAAGTAGGCTAAGATGTCATATTTGTTTCGTACGGTTTGCCAGTGACGAAGCGGTCATGGTTTCAGATCCTGGTCAGGTGTATTAAGGGCTTTTTTATTTCCTTAGTAAGCCTAGTTTCCCATCCTTCCTTCCCGTCAAGATGTGGAATTTTTCAAAACCATATCTTACTTTTCCTTCCTTTCTTTATAATTGTAAATATGAATATAGCCTGCATACGGGTAGTAGGACTCGGTGGAAGAACAAACGAAATTTTATTTAAATTAATTATTATTATAATTAGAGTTGGATCTTTTTCTAGATATTATAAGGGTTATTTTTGATAAATTATAATAGGTTGTCACAAATAGTGAACTGAAACTTACCCACTCTGGAGACTGAATGGTCTAAGGCGTCACACTCGTAATAAACTGGTCTGCCGGTGACATTGGGGCTCAAATCCCGGTAGGGTGCACTGAGGGTGGTTTTCTCCTAATATTTTCCATTTTACCCCCACTCAAATGCAGATTCATTTCATACTAATTTAACCTTACTAATTCTTAACCTATTAGCGTAATTCGTACATATGCATACACCCCAAACAGGTATTAAAAATTGAAATTGTGGTTGAGAAGGTAAAGTACATCCTGTGTTAACGCATTTTTATACACATTAAGTTCCTGTTGACATAATCTGGGTGTTTAATTTGAATAGGAAATAGATATATAAATTGTTCTTCTGAAACATTACTATCCTATAGAAAATGCACACGTACTAAACACATTAAGTTTTATAAAAAATTGTATTTACCAAATCAATATTATAAGTGAAATATACAAAAGTTATTAAAAAAAGTTTCTTTGGTTTTAAACATATTTATATTTAATAAATGTTAGTCCTTACGCTAAATATTGTTTACTTAATCAATTACTGTGTGGCATTAGTAACTCGAAAGTTCACTGCCACACTCACAAAAGTATGCCAACTATCCCTATCTTGAGCTAGCCCTATCCGGTCCACCTCGTTACGACCTATCCCTTTCAGGTATATTCTAATGTTATCCTCCCATCTGCGTCTAGGTCTTCCCACTAGGTTTGCTAATCAATACCTGGAACACGGTTCTAGATTCTCCCATTCAAACTGCATGTCCTGCTCACTGTGATCTATGAAACTTGATAACCCTAGCAATTTCTTGTGATGAGTACAGGGTATGTAACGCATCATTATGTAACCTCCTAGACTCTCCAGAAGTCTCATCCCTATTTTTGTCAAACATCTTCTTGTGCATCTTATTTTCGACTATTCTAAAATTGACTTCGTCATATTGCTTACTTATAATTTTTTTTAATATATAGGCCTAAAATGTACACATAATTTGACATAACGAACAACGAACTTAGACTATTTGTCACTTATAATCTTCCTTATTCAGATCCTATCTTATAAAGGAATACAAATAAGGTAGGTGTCTTGAAATAGTTGATGGTTAAAATATTTTTTTTAAATAGCCTCTGTTCTAATTTAAATTTGAATGTATGTTACTTTAATAGCTTAAACAAGTTACGCCTTAACTGTGAATTATAAAACAATAATATTATTTACTGTCAAAGGTTAGAATAGTAATATTATCCCTAATCATTTGAAAAAAACCACTACATAGTTCCAGCGTACGATTGTGCTATAAAATAAATTATTTAATAATGTAGGTCGACAAACTTCAGTTGAAAATTTTATGTGTACCTTGTGTCCGTAAACTTAATCCACTAACCACCTGTCTTATTGCATTAAGGAAAGTAAATCGTATACGACTCACGACCAAATCTTCAAAAGTTCTAATCGAAAAAAACAAAGACAAAATAAACAGATGGTCAAAACAGGTCTAAGGGGGAAGAATTTCGAAAATCTGTACACGTTCTTGATAAGTTCTTGATGGAGAAACTTCACGTTACAAAGGCGTGTGTTGTGTTCAGAGTCCATCTCTAAGTCTAAAACCTTAACTTTACAAACTCTTTCTTTCTCTTGTTATTTTTTTTATCTCCTTTATTTTCTTGCTAGATCCAGAGAGGATTAAGTGAATATTTGTTTATGTGATGCACGTAGGATTTCACTTGCATTCAAAATGAAAACACTATGGTAAACAAATGTGTGTTGTTGTTTTTTAAGAGAGAGTAGGAATAGGGAAGTAAATGGAGTCTTATAAGATAAGAGAAATTGGAAATACATTTTAAATAATAATAAATAAATGTATTATCGAGCTTAATTAATACAATTTTCTTAAATATATTTATTTAGCTACGCCTAAGTAGGTAAGCACGTCGTGAATAAAAATATTCAAATTTTTATTTACTTGACAAAAATTACAAAATACATATTGTAATCCACCCGAATTAGTGTACAAATGTGCCAAGCTCCTTTAGTGTAGTTACTGATGATATAAAGTTTGTGGTTCGAGTTCTGGGTAAGTATACCGAGTTTGTTTGTTTCCTAATTATTTTAATCCACCTTAAAATGGATATATTTCCTATAAATTCGTCCTTCCTTAAACCTAACCCATTAGAAGAGTTGAATGCGGAAAGTAAATCATGGTGCAAACAATAATAATATTAGATATATTTCTATTCTTATAGTTATTTTATCCAAGATATTCACGTTTAATTACTCTTATGGAATGAGGATGGTAGAATCTAGAATAAATTCACCCAAATTTGAGTGAAGGAATAGTAGGAAATAGTTCATACCATCAGGAAGGGTTCAAAATCAGATATCCATCACTTAAGACTACACCCAATATCACCGCTGAGATAATTGCAGGTTTTATGGAGAAAAGCTTTATCTACGTTCTCTCTCGGTTGAATGTCACCAAATCTCCTCGCTCTCATTTATGTCGGAAAACGATGTGCTGGAGTAAGAGGTTTCTCTAAACATCAAAAAACCAGCGTCGTTAAACTGGTCTTAAATTTAAAGGAAAATTGACCACAATTAAAACAAGAAAATTACAACGCTTTTTTCAAATATTAGCCGTATATATCCTTCATTATATAGTGTAAAGTATATGATCTTCTTTTTTTGAGCTAGGGAAAAGGAAAGTAGAATTTAGAGGAAGAGTACCTGCATTTGTGTGGAGGGAGAGTGGAAAAGCATTTAGGGAAACTGACCTCAATGCACATGACTTTGATTCGAAAACCGATCTCCATGTCTAGTCCAACATTAGAGTGACGCCTCAGACCATGTGGCCACCGAAGTGGGTTCGAAGATCTTAACGTTTTGAACATGCACCCATAGATAGTCATTTGTAGTCTATAATCTATAGATAGGTAAATGTGTTTCTTGGGTCAATATTATGGACTTACAATTTGGAAAGTTTAATAATATCCCACAGTAGAATTCTTCTAGCCGTATTGATAGGTCTATATTAGTATTATCAAACAAATGTAAAATAATAAATCACCATAATATATCAACTATTCTGCTTGACAGTATGGTTTTTTTATGCAAGGCCATTAATTTGCAGTTTTTATAACAAAGTTTTTGGGCTAAAATAAATAAAATAATACTCTGATGAATAGTTTTAGTTGTTTGATTGACACATAATGATATCAACAGTTCTTGAAAATACATCATTGGTCTAATGGTAATTTATGATTCTTTTTAATGAATATAAAATGTTACCACCAAATTACAGGATGCCCATGACGTATATTTAAAAAATATGTGACTATTTTCTGTAGAAAATGTATCCAAATGTATATACTGAATCTGTATTTAATTTTTGATTTTTTTTTCTTTTAAAAACTTCAGAAATAAGTGTCTTAGCTCAGGTATCTTACAAACCCAACTTAATATTCAAAAGTTATTCACTTGTTTTAAATTTTCTCTTTTTATATAGCTATGCAATTTTTTAAACTGAAAACTCTTGGTTCCTTTTTTAATTTTTTTATCATAGGGCCTGTTTTATAAAGTAAATTAGTATTTGTATTTAGAATAATATCCGTTTTATTTTCCCTTGTTTTATACTTTTGAAAGGTATCAAGCAATGTTTACTATTCTGGCTGTAAATATACTCAGTTGGTATCACTGTCCCTTGGGAGCCGGCAGCCCTGTATTTCCCAGGGTAAACCAGGATCAGTTGCTTGTGAAAATATTAGAATGGTAATCTTCTCAGTGTAGCTCTATTCTGAAGGGACTAGAAAAACGGGAAATGGTCGTTGGGTCGAGAAGGGAGGTGCAGATTCTCTACGTCGGCATCCATTTTCGGATTTTACGCTGAAAGGAATGAAATCCTTATTTTTAGAGTATAATCATCTCAAAATAAAAGTGTCATATGGTTCCTTGACTAGATATATAGTCTGATCACCAACGCATATAATATTATATATAGCGTTCAACTTTGACAAAATATAACTAGACCCTAATTACACAATTCACTCAAAATGTTGAGTTTATATTATGATAAATTAATTTATTGAAGGCTTATAAATTAAATTAGGGGAGATGTATGAAAATTGGTGTTTTTGAAATACATCAATTGTAAAATAAACCCGCTTCGGTGGTGCATGGTCTAAAATGCTACTCCCGTGTTATACTAGAATACCGACGATGAGGAGATCGAGGTTCGAATCTAGGTCGGGTGTACTGAGGGTGGTTTTCCAAAATGGTTTTACACTCCCCATCCACGCAAATGAAAGTACACTTCCTATAAATAAAAACTTCCTCATCCCTCAAATTTTTAGCGTAGTTAGTACATAAGCGTACAACCCGAACGTGTAGTAATAAAAATCTTTATATGAAAATTAATCTATACTGTGATTGGTTGTTTTTTTAAAGTTAATCTCTTTAAAGAAACAACACATTTTTATTTATAAATTTGGTGGGAATTAATAATAAAGTAATCGAGAAATCGGTCCCACTTTTTTGGTTGACAGTCTATACTCTTCTTCCTCCTCTTTAACAAAACTTTCACTCCATTGTTTTGGGGGTTGAATCTGTCGGTTTTTTCGTGAACTTTTGATCACACTGAATAAAACTAGCTATTTTTAAGCTTCCCGTATTTATGTCTTCGAATTTCAGGGAAAGGAATATAACTAATTTATAAAATGTGAGCCTAAGAAATGTTCTGCCCATGATTAAAACGTGTGTGTGTGAGAGGAATTTTTAAAATTAATTACAACTAGGTATGGCAAAGAGGCGTTCCTTTGATGTCACGTTAACAAACATAAAAAATATTAAGTAATACTCATTTACTATCTGTATCTGAATGTGAATAATTGTTATCTACCTTTTGACTAGGACACATCAAATTATTTGTTCGGAACACTTTTCAAATGAAATTTTTGTGTCCTATTTGAAAATGTCGAAATGTAATACCTGTCAAGGGTGCCCTGGAATTTAATGACAACCTTTTCTCTTCATTTAAAAAGTTTCTCATTTGATTCCACTATGGCTATGACAGATATTCAAGAACTGTTGGTATCATCATGTGAAGAAAATTAAACTTTATGTTTCTACTAAAGAATAATTTTATTCATTTTTACCAAAAATGTTATGCTATAAAAACTGCAAAAACTTTGACCTTAATTAGTGTTTCGTACACTACTAGCTTAAAGCTCCACTTTTGTTTTAGACTGTATTGACAATGCTGGGAAGATCGGGGTTCAAATTCCGATTGGGTGCATTGAGTTAAAAAAACATATCTTTCCATTCTATCTTCACGTAAATGCAGGTACACTTTAACTAAAAACAGCCTTCCTAATCCTTGTCATATTAGCATAGTAATTTATTTAATTATAAACCTTACGGGTTGAACGACGCGTTGATAAAAACAAATTTGTTTTAAACTTATAAATTTTAAAAACAAGATCAAAATGAATTTTCAGGTCAGTCTCTAAAGTTCATTTCTTAAATCATTATATTTGAAAAGAATGATGGAAGCAGCTGAATAATTAATTTTAATCTCAAGAAATTCTTCCTTCTCTTTTCCTTTACGGCCGTTCAAGTGTTTAAGGAGTACTACTTCAATTTTTTAAAGGTAAGAGGGAAGAGAAAGGAAAGTTTCAAAAAGTACCACTTTCCTTTGTCAGAAATCATAAGTATTTCCAATCCAATTTTATCTTTCGAATCAGTCTATTTTACGTGTCTCGTGATCAATTTTATATCTACAAACTAAATTAAAAGGATAATTACGATAACTTTTCTTCTACAAGCACAATATTAACAAAGTGTTTACTCTTTCATGGTACTAAAGGGGTTTGTAAAGTTTTACATCGTCAAGTTATGAGGTGTATAATTAAGTACTGGGGAAAGTAAAAGTTTTTTAGTTTAAAGAATTAACCACCTCCACCTCCCACAACGCAACCTCTCTTATCTCATCAACCTTTCTCCCACCTCCCACAAGCTCCCACTCAACGTTTGTTAGTAGGTGTGAAATGAGTCGTTAAGTGTTAACAGCCAACACGAGTTCGAGGAGCACGTGTTCGCCCTGTGTCTAAACTCTCGAGTGTTTTTGGTGTTAGCTGGAACACAAAACAGACAAACTTGATACTCAAAAGACGCGGAACTAGGGAGGTGACAATTTTCTGAGTGGAAACGACAGAAACAGTACTCTGGTCTCTAAAGGTGTTAACTGTCTCATAATCTCAGACTTTTTCATTAAAATCTAATTAAAATAGTATCAAGAGTCTACATACGTAAAAAACTTATCTTAAATGCGAATTTTTTAATTTTGTTCACTAAACACACACAAATAAATATTTTTTGTGCGTGCCCCGTGATTTACTAAGTAGATCAGGATATCGGTATATCTACAATAGCGAGAGAGAGGCGATTAAAGTAGAATTTTGAAACAAATGCATCCACATTTACGTATATGAATAGGGAGGGGATGTAGTAAAATATGCTTCATACTTTAGGCCGGGATTTAAACCCTGGCGTTCTCGTCAGCGGAGTTTCAAACTTGATGGGACTGTTGCCTTTGTTCACGTGTCTACTGATTCTAACCAAATTAAATATTATATAAAAAAAGACTTTTTTAATGTATTGTAGAAACACAGATGTTATATGAATATGAAATATTTTCCAAAGTCCAGCTTCCATGTTTTACTAAATTCCAAATATATATTAAATTATCCATATAATAGCTAAATATATAAATTTTTATATAATATATATATATATTATATAAATTTTTATATAATATATATATATATGACTCTCTACACAGGATAAGCCTGGGTAGCTAAGTGGAAGCCAAAGTTTCAAGATTGGATTCTCGTGTAATTTTAAACACTTAGTTGAGTTAAAAATATCCAGTTAAATTTTTCTTATAATAACCTAAAATAAGAATATGGTTTAATAGACTATTGGGTGTATAACATACCATCTAATTATTAATCATTATTTACTCTCAATAATATTTGTAAAAATAATATTTTCATATTTCACTATCCATTATTTGCACACTGTTTGTAGAATGTAGCATTTTTCCTATAATAATTATACTTGTTTTACAGTGATTTAAAAAACTAAATATATAAACAAATATTGATTTTCCGTTTAAATCAGAATCCTATAAAATAAATTTTATAATCATATGTGTTGCGACAAATGAAATGAGGCGTATTAAAATGCAGGCCTAGCTTTGACCAGAATTTTTTCTCGATTAGAATCAGAATTTTTATGTACTAGTGTTAACCAAAAAATGTGAACATAAAGAGCTAGCAAATTCAAATAAAATATGTAGTTAAATATGTAATAATGTGAACATAATGTACTATTGAGCAGAGCTTCTTTCTCCACGTTAACAATACATATATATGTATATGTAATTTAATTTTATGGCTGCACGTCTCTGAAGGAAGTAATATAAAAACACTTATCTAAATATACACACATACAATTACTTTTTGAACGAGTTGTATTAAATTAATTTTTAAAAAAGACTTCAAATATCAAATGGCATTATATAACGAGTTTTACCATATAATTATATAAGGAACCCAAAAATGAGGACAATAAAGAAGTGGAATACAAAATAATATTTTTTGATAAGACAAACATTATAGTTAAATATATATACAACTATAAAAAAAAGTATGTGTTAGAAAAGGACAAACCACAAACACGTATAAAACATATTTCGTTTTTTAAGTTATATATAATACACGAAAAATCACGTTTTATATGTTCATGTCTATATTCCCTTGGTCTAGTTTTAATATAATATTATGTTTTAAATCACACAGGTAATAAAACTGAGTAATGCTACATTTATGGCTAGGACCATAACAGTAATACGTTCCTTTACTATAAATATACGTTATTTTAACCCACAGTAATAATTTGTTTATTGTTTGTTGGTTCGTTTATGTTTAACGTCAATGTTTTGTAGACTAATTCAACCATCAATGAAGACGAGGAAATTTACTGATGTAATTACTGCACGAAACAACGTGGCTTTAGCAGGGGATGTAACATCTAGATAGTGACCTTGATTTTACTGGCCCCGGTGCATGTGTTGGTTATTAGGTATAGGGTCAACCATGAACAAAATAAACAACCATTAAAATTGTATACCTAAGATAGCTTGGTCGTATATTCTGTTTATTGGACAGTTTCTCGAACCATTTTATGAGACATTAAATCTGAGACTATCTCTTCGATTAAGTATTTTGATAATACTGTGGTTTTTGCATTTTATAAATACTAAATATTATACCACTCGCTATTTTAATTAGTTTATTTATGATCACAATTTTCTGAACAAATAACAAAAAAAAATCTTTAAAACATGCTTACCCGACTAAACAAAATCATAATTTAACACTTATTTAATGCATACAGTGCTTAGTAAGCCACTTGTAAAACTGATAAAACAGGAAATATTAAGCAATTTTTTAAAAATATTTATTAATTTGGGACCTTGAACATAGAGCTTTAAAATGTGGAGCTTTTTATAAAATAAAAAATCAAATTGAATAAATAAGAAATAATTCGGAAACATATATTATCGTCCCACTCCCCCTTTTTTCTCCTCAAAAAATTGGGTTGCGCACATCTTTTTAAGGTCAAGTGTTTTGTTTTTATTTGACACATCAATTTTTCATGCTGTTAAATCAGTACACATTTATAAATGACTGGAATGGCATTTGAGGATAATTCCCAATCATAGTTTAATTACTCATGAGCTATTTTAATAATTTAAAAAACTCACAAATAGTTTGCACCGACTGAAATTTTGGTAAAGAATAGTTTAATTACCATTTTAACCTTTTAAAAACTTAAATCATTTATATATTTGTCTTAACACCTTGATTCAGGGATGACCTGGTGGTCTAGGGGTAAGCTGTCATACTTCTGTGCTGGGGGTCCGGGGTTCAATCCTCGGTCCCAGCACAGATTTATCTGATTGCCAAACCCTTCCTTCACCTCTGACAAGATGTGTATTAATCATAACTTGTGAATATGAGGAATGCCAGGCCTCTACCGTGGTTCAGATTCCACGTTAAACTGTAGGTCCTTCATTTCATCTCACAATCACCCTACCATCACACATTAGTGTAAGTGTGTATAACCCAAACTGTTAGTAAGACGCGGTGCTAATACAATACCTTGATTCAGTCGATATAGTTTGTCTATTGAGTTAAGGTGGTTGAGTCCGAGACATTTTATGTTAGAAAAAATTTATTATTTGCCAAATTAGAACTTCATCTTTCACATTAATGAATTAAAGTGTGTCACACTCGATGTAGTGTTTGTTAAAAATTAAAAAAAATTGTTAATCGATGTGAAGATAGTCTAATAAGTTCATTCAGAGAGTTCTATAACCCAATTTATGATAAGGAAAAGAAAAAATATATACAATCTAAAAAATTGTCAAACCATTCTAGGCCCTCTCTTTATTATGTGTAAAATAAAATCACTCACGGGGAAAAAAATATTTTCAGTATACTTAACTCGTCAAATATTTGTATGGGAGGAAGCTTTCGGAGATACTTTTTAAAATCCCTGACCTTTCAGCAACTTTCTTCAGTCATGGCACATCATCGATCACAACCAAAAACCTTTCATCTCTCACGATACAATCAATCTTTCACAAATTTCTAAGAGGATACATACATTCTACATATTCTGAATTTAAAAACGACTATATTTTGAAACACTAATGAATAATAAGACTTTTTTATTTTTAATAAAGTAATTACATTCACTTAAACATAAATCTCTAAAGGAAGACCTCTTTTCACTTTTTGGGTTAAATTTTATTATAAACTGAAGAAGGATGACTTCTTCTCAATTTTTGAGTTAAATATTATTATAAATTGAAGAAGGATGATTTCTTCTCAATTTTTGAGCTACATTTTACTATAGACTAAAAAAATGACGGGGAAGTTGAATAGGAACAAAAAATATAAACGTTCAAAAATATGACTTTTACAATAAAAAAAAATAAAAAGAATCAGTTCACATTTTACCCTGTTCACACTGGCAGCTCGTTCCCTGTACTTTCTCTTTATGCCTCTTTCCTGTAACTTATTTCAACTATAGTCAAAATTCACCTAAACATGTAATAGTTTAATTTTTACCTGCCCTACATGTGTAAGGCACTTGTAGAACCGACAAAACACAGGGAATATTTTGTGTCTGGGTAAAATCCAAGAAAACACTGGGAATATTTTGCGTTTGGTAAAAACCAGAGAAACACTGGAAATTTTACAAAATCTATTAATACTGAAATATTTGTTATTTTGGGACACTAAACTGGATTCCTTGGATGGATGAAAAAGTTAACTGGAGAATTTAAACACTCTGATTCAAACATGTTTATTACCCCTCAAACAAAGGTTGTGAAGTGACAGCAGATGTATTTTCCCACCTATCTTAAAACATCCTGTTTTAAAAATAGGTTATATGACTTCACACTTGTGAATTTTATGAAAAATGAGTTTTTATTACTCTTTTATTCAATCCAAGCTGTCTGAAAAAAATTGGGAATTCCTTCTGTAAAACCTGGAAAAAACATAAGATATAGTAGTAAAAAAGTAGTGGCAGCCCTGATGTATGAAAATAATCCAACCTTATTAAAGCTATTTTTACAGGTTTAAAATGCTAGTCATTGTTTGAAATTGTGAAAAAATAAATTGAGATATTATTTAAAATATAATAATCGCTTCTAGGATATTTGGCTAGGTAATTTAAAATATCTAGTTAAATTAAGCTAATATTATTGTAGAATAGCTATTAAGTTTAATCTCCTGTTGATTATATTTTGAAAATTAAGAAATGACACCTGGACCTTTGGCTTATTACGCCAATTCTCTTACCACTTAGCTATACAGGAATCGTCCCGGGCCCAAGGCCATTCTTCACTCGTATTTTAAGGCAGAGTCTATAATGGACGTGTGGAAATCGTTGGCTACAAATATGTGATTTTATTAAGCTCACGAACACGGGCCCAGGACGATTCCTGAATAGCTCAAGTGTTTAGAGTATTGGCGTACTAAGCCAAAGGTCCCGGGCTCGATTCGCGTGTCCAGGTGTCATTTTTCAATTTTCAAAATATGATATCTAGATGGAGTAAATCCTCACTAAAATCATACATAATAGCTTTGACTATTTGATTCATGTTGATTAGTAAGTTTTTCTAACTATAAATTTGTTTTGTTTGTCTTTTCTGTATTTATACCTGTCCAGTCTATATGAGTTTGAATTACGCTATTAATGTATGTGGGAGGAGGGTGGGTTAGTGGAAACTTACCCACATTTGCATGGAGGAAAACTTGTAAAATATTTATTGAAAAATCCGCTAATTACTTAGTTACAGCTGTAATTAGGACACATACTTTTCTCTAACCGGAAAACGAAATTATTTAAGCCTGATATTTGACCAATGGACCCATTAAAACGGTCAAGTGTACCACCACCAAAAAAAAATTTATCTTTTGCATTGAAATAATTTTAAAAAGTGAACCACTTAAAATCATTGTACAAATATATGTAGATAGGATCTATTTTAGTCTGGTTTATTTTGCTAAATTGACTTAAATTATTACGAACTACACTTTTAATGGCACCCATCATTACGTCAAAAACGTAGCTGGTTTGTTAAGATCATTAAATCCTCGCTTGACGTCCTTGGCATTCTCCCTTTTTCTCCCCCACGAAACCTTCTGATCAGAGGGATTTGTTCTTGTCATGTTGGTATTAATACCCTTTAGCTTATAGGGTGACGTAATTATCCGTCAGTCAGGATGGCTGATCCTCTCAAATGAACTTTTTTTTTTAATGCCACGACGTCGGGGATAATCCTATCACATGTAAAGAGGAATTATCAAGCCTCCAAAATTGTTAAAATTAAACCCCTAAGAATGTGCGGTTAAGTCAGAAGATTTTCAAACTATTTTTTATTATGAACTAACATGTAACAAACGTGTAATATATTAGATAATAAATAAAATATCACTTCTAAATATTTTTTCAACGTGGTCATAGACAATTACGATATTCTCCATGTAACCCCAATTATATCCAAAATATATTTATATTGGATTTTATTGTGGCTAACGGTGTTTCTAATTGGTGTATTTAAAGTGTGTCCGTATAACGGGATAGATCAGTGCCGATTGACCTGTAAATTAGATAAAATTTTACTCTTGAACCAGAAAACTTATCAATATGCCGTTTTAAATTTTTTTAAATTTGACAATAGCAAATATTGTATCATTGTGGTATCTTTCCTAAATTTTAAAATATAAATTTTTGAATTTTGTCTGTCATTTTTATAACATGATAACACTTTTTCATTGATCTCAATTTGAATGTTTTTTTAACTAACACAAACTTGTCCCACGGTAATAGAATTCTCCTTCCCCTTTTTATGACGGGTCGTTAAGAACTGGTTGCCACGCACTTGGAAAAAATGGTATGGACAAGGAAAGCACAAGGACATTTTTGTGGATATTAATTTTGAAAAAAAAAATAGTAAAAGTACTGGAATATTTGTTAATTTGGGACATTTAACTGAAAGATTATAATAGGTCTTTGGTTGAACGAAAAAGTGAACTTATCGTTGATTCATTCATGTCTTATTACAAGAGTAATAAAGCGCTTGTAATAAAGCGACAGAAGATGTATTTCCTAATACATCTTTAATCATCTGGGTTTAAACTTAAGGTACATTATTTTACATAAGAATCGAATAGCCAAAGCTATTACATAAGTTTGATTAAAAATAAATTGACATTTTATTACTCTTCAATCTATGCTGCCTAAAAAAATGTGAATTCATTCTGTAAAGCCTGTAATTTAAAAGGAATTTGGTGGTAAGAAAATCGTTGCAACCCTGTATTCGGTCAATGATATATATTTATAAACCAGCTATAAATGCTTAAAAAATATGTTATTGGTATCGTGCACATTTTTTTTTCGAATTTATATTTTTATGTAAAATATACAACTATACACATGTGGTTTAAAGTGGGAGTTTAGGGAAAGCGGGCTAAGGGTTGTGCCTTTGCAGTTTTTTTATATCAAATAATTTTTTTTGACAAAATAGATCAAAGAGTTTAATTTTCTTCACCTCAACAATTGTTTAATATCTGTGAAAGGTGCCCTGGAATTTAAAGACAACTTTTTATCTTAATTTAAGAAGTTTATCTTCTAATGCCACTATGCTCATGACAGATATTCAACAACTGTGTATATAGCCATGTGAATAGATCCAAACTCTGTTTATACTCGTGATATATTTTATTTATTTTTGCCAAAAAATGATATTTTGTTATGAAAGCTTATAAAAAAACTGGCCTTTTCTCACGTCCCCTACAATCCCACCACAGCTAAGTTCTCATTTCACTTGACTGCTGTTAACATGGATGTCTGGGTGATTCTCACCTTGGATTTCCATCATTCCTCTACGGCGTCAATGATCCACGCTGATAGAAACTTATACGATTGGGTCATTTTCATCTTATCTAGTTTTTTTTTTGTGACAATGAGGTCACCTTCTAATCTAAACTTTGTGTACTGAGTTTATTTGTTTTAAAGAGGTTTCTCTTTAATAAAATGAAGGAATACTTAATCTAAACTTTAACTTTCTCATCTCTACATTATTATTGTAGATATCGAAACAAACTCTGCTGTCGATGTCTGGAGACTTGTAGAGGAGGAAAAGGGATATTTTGGTCACTACATCTTACTATCTGTTAAGGATATACGCACATATGATATTTACTCTAATAAATCCTGATGAGTAAATAATAATTTTAGAGGTAGTCTACTTTAATTTGCATAGAAGGAGAATCAGAATTCAGCTAGGAAAAATCACCCTCAGTATACCCGACCGAAGTTCAAACCCCGACCTCCCCATAATTAGTAAATCAGTATATCACAATAATAACGCCTTAGACCATTCGGTCACTGAATTGGGTATATTTGTATTTCCTCCACAGTGTTAGATACAAGTTTTATTTGTACGGTAAAGGATATTATAGTGGTGGTGACATTAGTGTTGACATACTATTAAAAAAGTGACTCATCAATTCATTTCAAAGTTTAATTTATCTAGCTTGTCTTAATACTCGTCCGGGAAGTATGAGTTTAAATTAAGCTAGCGTAGTAAGGAAGTCTAAGGTAGAATTTAGAAGATATGTAGATAATTTCAGCAATTAAAGTTGAAGTCCTGTCTCGTCACATGGATAACTTTTAACGTAGGCAGGTAAAACCTTTATAACCGGACGTCACATAGATGTGCGGCTTTCTCTGTGTAAAAAAACAAACAAATAATCTAATTGAGAAGAGATGAAACCATTTTACCTTATTTTCTTGAAAGCGAAAAAAATTCAGAAATAATAATTTTAAATAAATAACTATTATATTGATTCTAATTTTACTGTTGACAATGGAAGTCCGAAAAACACCTTTTTGTGGGATTTTTGGTTTGCGCTACTCATTATCTAATTTATGCCCAATAACTATTAATTAGTTAGTAAATTATACGTTCTGGATATTTTAAATTTTATTTCCTTAATAATATATGCGTAAACCTAATGTTTTTTCTTATAGCTATGATTATTTTGAAACACGTCATTTAACATATTTCTATCTTACATTGAATATAAAATGTGTACGGTTTGTGATGGAACATTTGCTTTAATAAAAAATATGATAACTGAAAATTAAATAATAATAATAATAATAATAAACTTAATCAAGAAATTAAATTATTCTGACGAATAAATAACGGGATTATGTACCATACATATATAGAGTGTTTATTATTTTAATGACACTTTAAATAATATTGTTTGAACATGTAAATATTGGTGGTTTGTTTTAATATGGTGTCCCCAGAGAGAAAAATAAATAATAATAATAATAACCATCCATAAAATTCAATGCAAACATCATAATTTATAATTACTCTAGAGCACAGTATAACAGTCAAATAACATAAAAAAAGAGGTTGTTAATGTCAAACCATGGTGTAAGTTTTGTAGATGAAGAAACATTAGTAAAGCATGGAATTTATACAATTCAATTTTATTATAATACTTTTATATCCATTCAGTCATTATAGCTAGAATTTTTTGTTTTGATTTTTTTAACGTGCACCTTCTGAACCAACAGATATCAATCACCACACGACTTATAAATTAGCTTAAAAATCTATAACAGACAAAACATCCAGTACCCAGCCGTTAATTTATCACTGTGAAATGGTAAGCCTCATTAACCGTTCATTTTTCGGTCATACCAGGAATTGAGCCTGGGATTCTTATCTCGGCAGACAAACAAGCTACAGACTGAGCTAAGGTGTCGGTGCTACAGCTTGAATATTTCATATTTATTTTCTACCATCTTTAGGATTTATGTATTTAAATAAATTAGGTATTTAATAAGTTTTCTTTTTTATATATATAAATATTACATTATTATAAGGAATTTTCCGTACCTAGAGATTTTTTATGTGCTTTTTATCTCCAAATTATTGGTTCTCACAGTAATGCATGTGACTGTATTTACCTGATACTACAGCCAAAATTATTTATTGGTATAAAGCTTTATATTTAGATGTTTAAAATGGTCACATCTAAAACAAAATCCTGATTTTAATTAATTATTCAATAAGTTTTTTGTTAATGACTGATTTTTTAAATTTATCTACAATTAGTTTAACAACGTTATTCAAAATATATATCTGCTGATACAAGGTATGCTTGTTTTTTGGGGAAAAATATTTATTGATATTGGTAAAAAGTCCTAAAAGGTTTTCTTCAAAATTGGTATTTTGTGAATAATAGTGTTACACTATTGATTAAATTAAGTTCTTATGCTCTAATTGAAAAGTTTCACGTGTTCATACGTCATTTATGTGATCAGCAACTAACAATTTTAATATATATGTTTAGTACTTATAAAATAATGCCAACGAAATAGTAAAATGTGATCAATGTTGATATGAAAAAAACACATTTGTAGTTTCTAAAAGGCTCTTTCTGTAAAAATTGACTTGTATAAATTCCATGTAGGCCTTAGATAATGTATTTTAAAAGTGTTCTCATGTCAGGTTTTCAAAACATAATATAAGAACAAGCTCAGATAAAACAAAACATAAAAACATATATTTCAAAAATAACCCTTGACAATATTATTAAATGAAAGATATTCTATAACTCACGCTGTTTGGCATATTGAAGAACGTAACCAAGTCATTTCTCCTGTTTAGACATAGTGATTTTTCAACAAACTCCGAAAACCCTGTTTGAAATCTGTGATCGCTAAGTTCCTCTAGAGGTTGACACAAAAGAAGTTATGGCCATTGATCCATAACACAACTAACCACCATCTTTGACCTCCAGACTTTCACCTTATCAACATTTACAGTTTCAGACAATCTTCCATTTTGACCCTGAACCAAATCTTCCTGTTCCAGTACACACGGATCTCTTATTGTGAAACCTCTGTTTTAAAAATATTACTAACCGTCTTGTTGGCCACATAGTCTTAGGCGTCACTTTCGTAATATACTAAACTGCCTATGAGGGGTAGATCGAGGTTCGAATCCCTGTCGGATTTACTGAGGGTGGTTTTTTCCTAAATGGTTTTCCACTCTCCATCCACTCAAATGTGAAACACTTAATCTAAATTCAACACCAATCCTCGGTCCCAGCACGGATTTATCTGATTGCTAAAACCTTCCTTCACCTCTGACAAGACGTGAATTAATTACAACTTGTGAATGTGTGGAATGCCAGGCCTCCACCGTGGTTCTGATCCCACGTTAAACTGTAGGTCCTCCATTTCATCTCACAATCACCCTACCATTACACATTAGCGTAAGTGCGTATAACCCGAATGGGTAGAAAGATGTGGTGCTAATAATAATAATAGTAAATTCAAGATTCCTTATCCCTAACAAATTAGCGTAATTAGTACGTAGACGAATAGCTTGAACAGGTAGTAAGATGCGGTACTAAAAAAAAGAAATAAATCATTACTTTCTTTTGATTAAATTAAATTTAAATCATCAAACCATCAGTTTTATTCTATGAGCTACAACGATAGTAATAATAATAATAATAATAATAGTAATAATAATAATAATGCACGTCTGGGCTACACTATTCGTAGCCCACTAGTAGAAAGATTGGACAGTACTATTTTACCGTTGCCCAGGGGACGCCCGAAAGAATTAATCGATCGCACAGTATATCCTTTCGATGGAGGCTCTTTTCATGTTCCAGTGATATGAAATGATGATAATAATATTTAATACTTAGCACCACGTCTTACTAACCATTCGGGTTGTACGCTTAAGTACTTATTAGGCTAGTGGGCTAGGAATTGGGAAGGTTAAATATAGAGGAAGTGAACACGCAATTGCGTGGAGGTAGAGTGAAAAAACATTTAGGGAAAACCAGCTCCCAGTTCACCTGAGGGCGAATCTAACCTTGATCTCCCCGTCCTTGGCATTCTAGCTCAACACGAAACTAGCGCGTGACGGGTGATATGATGTTGATAGTGAGTATGAGAATGTTGAATTAGTGGAAATATTTAAACCCAACTTAAGCCTAACTAACCAAACACTGTTGACTGTTGGGTTAATTCCCCTTTCGGGGAAAATACCCAAATTAGCAGCTGGGAATCTAACCCGTTTCGTAGGCAAGAGCACCGACCACTGCCCCACATGGCTGGTTACGACGGTGATAAAAATATCAATATATAAAATTGAATCTCTTACTGGAAGAAAAGAGTAAACTTTCAGTGGTTCATTGAACTCAATTTTGATATCCGAATGAAACCGTACCAATAAAAAAAAGGTAAAATTAGATGATAAATAATTTAATTTAATACTAGTCTTCGTCAACCAAGTGGATTGACCCTTAGTTATGAGCGCGGTATGTAGTAACAATATCAAACTAGATTTATATGTAGTGGTTATAGTCCAGTATGAAAAAAAAACCTTCATCTAGATTCATTAATCCGTCACCCGATTCGGTGGCCGCGTGGTCTAACGAGTGAATCTCGTATTGGACTAGAATGCCGAAGATTGAGAGATTGGGGTTTGATCCCGTTCGGGTGCACTGAGGGTGGTTTTTTTCTAAATGGTTTTCCACTCCATCTATCCACGCAAATGCGGGTGCATTTCCTTTAACTTAAACCCTACTAACCCCTAACATATTACAGTAATTAGTAAATAGGCATATAACCCAAATGGGTAGTAAGACGAGATGCTAAACAAACCAAAACTAATCCGTCCTGAGAGAATATTCGTATTCGTTATATTGTTTGATTAAAACATGATCATAACAAAGTTATGTTTTTCAAAGAGTAGAAGAAAATGAATAACTTTGAATAGGTTTATGGTCCGCACTGCAGCCCCTCCCGGACTCAAAAGATGAATGGAGCCAAAGTCCCTCTTCTCTTCTCAAGAACACATAAAAAACATAAAGAATACAATACAGCCACTCAACAAGTATAGTCCAGCACATAAAGAACAATAAACTCAGAGCATTAGTTAAAACTAGCTGTCTTTTTTTTTTCCACTGTGTTTGACTATAGACACTACAGCATTTGGCTATACTAACAGCTTAAGGTGGGGTAGTAGTGGGTGCCAGCTTAGTGCATTAATTTTGCAGTTTATATAGCATACACTTTTTTGGCAAAAATAAATCAAATATTTCTTCTATAGAAACATAGAGTTTAGTTTTATGCACATGATAATCTCAACAGTTCTTGAATATCTCTCATAAGCATAGCATCATTTGGTGACAAACTTTTTAAATGAAGAGAAAAAGTTGTCACTAAATTCCAGGACACCCTTGACAGATATTAAAGAACTGTTGAGATTAGCATGTGCGGAAAACTAAACTCTATGTTTCTATAGAAGAAATATTTTATTTATTTTGACCAAATAAATGTTTATGTTATAAAAACTTCGAAAATACTGCCCTAAACTCACGCTCACTAGCACCCCATCTTAAGAACGAGGAATCTAGCTACTACTAGACAATCATTCACCTGCCTTTGCGAGGAGAGAGAATAATAATCTATTTGAAAGATAAAGGGGAAAAGAGAGGGAAGGTCTAATTTTATTTGTCACCATATATTACTGTCTTTTAAGGCTATACTCATATATTATAATTACTCTAGTGGGGATGGATAAGGAAGGAAGCATTTTAGATGTTATCTACATGCATTTGCGTGGAATGAGAGTGGGGAACCACTCAGGCAAAACCACTCTCAATAGACCTAGCCTGTTTTCGAACATCATATCCCCATCGTAAGTAGGCTAGTTGAAGATGAGTGACACCTTAAACCATTCGGCCACTGAAGCGGATCAGTTTTAATTCAAATTGAGCTAATGTTGCCATCTGTCTTTGTAATATTTAAATTAGCTAAAGTAGACCCGCTTCGGTGGTTGCGTGGTCTAACGCGCTACTCTTACATTAGACTATACTGCCTAAGACATGGAGATCGGGGTTTAATCCTGGTTGGGTGCACTAAGGGTGGCTTTCCCAAAATTGTTTTCCACTCTCCTTCCACGAAAAATGCAGGTACACTTCAATTAAATTAAACCTTCATAATCACTAACACATTAGAGTAATTAATACAACAGCGTATAGCACAAACGGGTAGTAAGACGCGGTGCTAACATTTAAAAAATATATATATTAACAGTATTTCCTCGAGTCCTTATGGGGATTGACATGTAAAAGTTGTTTTTTCTGAAAAATGTGTATAATGTGACTTTCCTCCCTTTTCCCCTTTATTTATGAAACACCACTCTCGGTACACCCACCGGGATTCGATCCCCTAACTCCCCGCCACTGGTAAAAAAGGTTAAACGATCCTGAAGTTTAGTCAGTATGCCTACCGATGCGAGTGATCGTGTGTTGTTAAATAAGTGTGAGCTCTAGAAAGCCAAAAAATGGGGAGAAGGACTTGTAGAAAAAGCAACTTTACATATTGTGAGTCAGAAAGTGTACAAAATATAAAACGAAAAGAAAGATAAAAAAAAATAGCACACGCTTGACATGTAGCTCTGACATCGTCAACGAGGACGTAGTACTTTTGAGGATGTTGGCCCACAATGTATAAAACTAAATTGTGTAAAACTTTTTAAGAGTTCTATATGAAGATTTTTATTTTATTTTGAAAATATGTGAACAAAATAAATTTCATGTTACATCTGATATGAACATGTTTCTGCATATTTTAATCCATCTTCTTGCTGTATTAAAAATGTTGTAGGTTGAAAAAATTTAAATGTATGATAATTTATATTTTGAGGGAGCGTCATATTATGGTTTAATTTAAAACAGTTTTTAACTAAAAAGTTGTTCTTGAAATATTTGTGGTGTATAAATTTAGAGATAAATAAAATTTATAATATAGTTCTACCAAAAGTAATTAAAATACATAAGACAATAAAGCATGTATCATAATTTTATAATGAATCAATACATTTATTAATGAAATTAATTTTAAAATGTTAAGATAAAATTTAATGTAGTGAACCAGACTATTTCATAAATTAAATTATTGTATTAGAATTCTTACACACAAAAATTTGAAAATTGGTAAGGTATTATTTACCCACATTGAATGTATAGTAGATATGGTAAAATCGTTGCTAAAAGCAATAAGAGAGATGTTTTAGAAAAAAATGTATATAATAATATTACCATGTATTTGACATTATGTTTCGAGTTTCTAAATTCGTTTAGGAGATTTATGCAACTAGACTTTATATTCTGTGTGTTGCCCTTTTTTAATTAAAATAATTAATCAGTTTGGTGGACTGCGTGAAAGCAATCCCCACTATTCATATATTTACACTAATGGGTAGGGTTGAGGATGGTAGAGCATAGAGAAAATGTACCCATTTCTGCGTGAAGAGAGTGTTGGAGCTGTTTATAAGTGGTTAGGATATTCCCCAAGATGGGAATTGAACTGAAACCCTAATGATTACCTTCCCACATTAGGCTAGTCGACGGCTATTAAAAAATGAGATTTGACAACAATAATTCATACAGTTTTGAAACTTGGAGATTTAATACAAATAGTTGCACTAGGTAGTATACTAAATTTTCTACTTCTGAGATGAGCTTGCGCCGCCATTTTAAAACAATATATGGGGACATAGGTTATATTTGGCTGAGCTTATAACTATATTTATAATTCTTATAAATTTTGAAATTATTTCTAACTTGATTAATTTTCAGCTCAAAGATTAAAATGTCAGCAAATATAGATGATATATCGATAGCACAGCTCTCTTAAAATGTGTATTTAAAATTAAACAAATACACAGAAATTAGAAAACTATTTAGGTTAGTTTTTATAAATCTATTAAATAATTTTCTATTGATTTTCAACAAATACTTGCACTAATTCAAAAAATTAATTAGGGTTTTTTTTTCACCGCACCTTAATACCTGTTAAAGTTATACGTATACATATTTAAGATAATGAAATAGAGATGATCAATGTAGAACATAGCAGAGAAAATTTACCTGCATTTGCCTGGAGGTAGAACGGGGAACCACTTAGAAAAATATACCCTCAGTAAACGTAAATGGGATTCAAGCCCTAATCTTCTCATCACAGGCAATCCAATCTTGCATGAGATAGAAACGTTAGTTCATGGAACAACAGATGCAGGTAGATAATTATTTGTTAAACATAAAAAGTTTTATAATATTATTATTTTTTTAGTACCGCATCTTACTGCCAGTTCAATTTATACGCCTATGTATTAATTACTCTGAGTTAGGGATTAGGGAAGTTGAATTTGAAGTAAGTGTACCCACATTTGCGTTAAGGTAGAGTAGAAAACCATCTAGGAAAAACCACCCTAAGTACACCCGGCGAGGTTAGAACCCCGAACTTCCCATCACCGGCAATCTAGTACATATATTGCGAGAGTAACGCCTTAGATTATACGTCCAACGAAGTGGGTTAGTATCAGATTAAGTTAATGTGTATTTAAATCTACTGTGGTAATAAATTTCAAATCATCACCTCATTTTATTTATGTGTATAACATTTTCATTTTTTTCCCCCCAAAAAAATCGCTTGATTAAATAATTGAAATGTAAAATACTTGTAATAAAATCAATGCATGTAACTTACATTAAAACCAATTCAGTATTAGTAAAATATATACGAGCGTACTTCAAAATAAAACGATTTTTTCTTTAAAAAAATTTCTAAAGTAAAGTTTACTAAGAGGAAGGGGGGGAACGTATTTATATTCTCTTGCCGTCACTCCGATTCTTCGCTTTCAAACTCATGAGAAATAGTAAAAAAAAAAGGAAGAAGAAAACCCACAGAAATCAGGACTCCTACGAATATGCCATCTTTTCCTTCAAAAGGGGGACCAAAAGGAAATCTAGAATCTCCCCAGGGACGGGAAAGAGAGGGAGATTGTCTGAACAATTCCCCATGAATATCAGACTTGAACGACATGGAAAGATTTGAACGATAGAAAAGACTCTTTTGGATCCATGCCATGTGTTTTTTGGAGAAAAAAAAATCTTACTGACCTTATCCATACTCTGAATATATACAACAAAACTTTATTAGAGGAGTTGGAAAGAAATATAATTCTCAGAAAACGTTTTAAATCTATATATATAAAAAAAGTAATTTTGACTGAGAGTATTTTATTCCAATATATATTTAGATTTTTTTTGCTATCTTTTCTTTTACATCTCTGGGTACCTAAAGAGCTCAAACAATTTCATAAGAAGTGTAAAATGTGTGAAAGACTCTTTATTTTGCAATCCATTGACTGTGAACTTTCTACGCATTGGTTAAAAAGAAAGTTCAAGTGGAAATCTTATATAAAATCTGAGAAGTAAAATATTGAAGTTCTTCATTGTAGGCCCTTAAAGAAAAAAAAAAGATATATTAATTTTTTTAAAAATATATTCATGTTAATAATATGATCTATTTACAGTTTAGAATATGATTGTAAGCTAATAATAATAATAATAATAATTTTCAATTTCAATTACCATAGTGCTGGCCACAATTGTGAAACCTATTACAGGCCAGCACTGAAAATTACACAAGTACCATACAAGCACATATTTAACTATGATTGTTTGTCTTTATATTATAAGTAAACATACTGATGTAACCCCATTCCCCCTCTTTTTGTGTAAAGTGTTTGAGGGCCTAAATCTTGTCAGGATGCGTTACGGCCGAGGATAGAGGGGTGAGTGGATATATGATTGTACGGGTTCGTGATTGACGTCCGAATTGGATTTTATGGTTTTTATTAGTACTACTATGTGTATTACAAATTTGATGTCGATAGTGATATTGATAGTGATAAATATATTATTATAATAATAGTAATAATAATGGCATTTGGGCTGCATTAATCATTAGCTCAGTTTGTCGTAAGATAGACTGGTATTAATGTACCTTTGCCCAGGGGACGCCAGGATGTACTAATTTTAATTACTTTTCTTGAAGGCTCTTCCCATATCCCGATGTGATGAGGGGATGATGATGGTGAATATGACGGGGTGAGGATCCATTGAAAATCTTAACTTAACCTAAGCCTAACTAACCGAACCTTGGTTACCCTGGGAATTATTCCCCTTTCAAGAAAAATCCCCCGGTAGTTAAACCCGAAACCTCTAGGTCAGCAGCAAGGCGTTTTAGCTACTTTACCACGAGGCCAGTTAAGTTTAAGATATAAAAGTGTAAATAAAATAAGAAGTATACAAGTTTTTGCACTGCGTTGGTTAATTTGATTTAAACATATTAACGTTATGCGATCGTTATGGAGGTGATTTTTATGTGCTTAGATTTGTGTGTATGATACATCCAAGCTCTTTGGAATATATTTGGTCCTAAAAGGGATAAAGATAATGGATAGAGAGGGAGGCTACATAATGATCAGGTACATATCCATTACTCATCACCAGATATTATTAGGCTAATCAAGTCTCTCAGGCTTCTGGTGTGAAGGCTATCCAGCGCGAATGGAAGAAATAAGATCTGGCGTTCAGGTTATTTATTGACTGGCAAACCCAATGAGAAGAGACCACTGAGAATACATAGTCGCAGATGGGAGGGTAGAAATAGAATGGACCTGAAATAGATAGGCTGTAATGAGATGGGCTCTGGATAGAACAAACTCAAGACAGTGATAGGTGGCGTACTTTTGTAAGTGCGGCTATGAACTTTTGAGTTTCTAATTACAGGGAGTATGCTAGTAAGTAATTAGTATTTATGTATATTTTATTTAAATAAACCACTTAACAGGGTATTTAATTTTAAAGAACTAAAGCTAATCACTAAAATTATATTGACATATACTGGTTAAAAAAATGTTAATACAATTATCAGTATATGTTTTTTAATCGAGAATTAATTTTACATGTATGTTCTATAAAACTTTGAGATATAGAGATAGCCTAACTGTTAGTTTTGTCTAAAATTAAAGGAAAACACACAAAAGATTACCAAAAATAGTCCGAAAGGAATAAATAACAAATTGGTTTAATTAAAAACTGTGATCAGGGTACATCTTTACAGGCTGGCCCGGACATCAGCTCGTTTGGCCCAAATCCAGAATTGAAGCAATATAAATACCACGAGATGTGATTGGCCTGTCCCCCTACCCTCTTGTCAACCCTAGAAAGAAGAGGGTGGTTCGTCCTTTTAAATTACCTCATTACAGTTGGGATATAACAAGGAATAAAGTTGGAGCACGTAACTCGAGGAAGATTGATGACTTTTACCGGCGTTGTGATGAAAAAAGATGTGAAATTGAAACACGAAAAAGAACCCACAGACAAATAAAATATTTAGTGATAAAGTGATAACTTCAAGTAGACTTATATTTAGTTTATGTTTGAAGGTCCAATAAAATTAAGTTTGTTTTAATTTTTCACACTGAGGTCAAGTCATTTCGAGGGGTTGGCAAAATGGTTTCGTGAATATTATAAAATGTGTGTGAAGGAGGATATCATTAATGGACACTAAAAATTATGAAATAGTACCAAGATAGTTAGAGAAGTGCATTATTATTATTATTCAAATTTCTTGTATTACTATGATTAGCACCGCGTTTTACTACACGTTCGGGTTGTACTCACTTACGCAAATGTGTAATGGTGGGGTGATTGTGAGTTGAAATGGAGGTCCTACATACAGTTTAACGTGGGATCCGAACCACACTGGAGGAGGCCTGGCATTCCACGCATTCACAAGTTGTGATTAATACACGTCTTGTAAGAGGTGAAGGAAGGGTTTGTGAATAAGATAAATATATGCCAAAACTGAGGATTGAAGCCCGGACCTTCATCAAAGAGGTTCGACACCTTACCCCTAGACCACCAGGTCACCGCCACAATTTTTTTGTAAATGATTGATACATTTAAGTATGGCTCTGGTAAAGCAAATTCAGTTTCTAAAGGACAGTTAATTTTTAACAAATTATTTCTAAACTTCCCATTTGGATTTATATTATATTTAAATTCTTATTGGGATAAATATTATATTTAAATTATATTGTAATTAAATTACACTATTTTGATATCATACTATTTTCAAATAATGTAATGAACTGAAACAAGTGTTTACTATCGTTTCTTTTTTGTTACAACGCCTTAGTCTACTTACCCATTAAGGCGGTTTGTTCCAGTTTAATAGAATTTACATTCAGTTTGTTAAGAAAGATACCAGATTTAGCTTTTCAGATTATATAATGTGTGTATCTTATAGGCTATACCATGATGAGACTATGCAAGGTAATATTTCTAAGTTCACAGTAAAAAAAGTGGATACCGCATATCTACCTAGTTTTTAAAATAATTTCTCAAATATCGTGAAATGATCGTTGCAATTCATATATCTTCCATCTAGGCCATTTCTAAACCCACCAAAACAAAAATTACCTCTATTTCTTGTATTAAGCACACCATTACTGTACATTGACTACAAATATAAATGTACCCTAACAGAATGAAAGATATATCTAAGCAGACAAATAGAAGTGATAAACTTACTTTAGAACTAAGTTATTAAAATGTGCTATAGAGGCATGACGGTCAAATTACTAAGAGAATGAAATACAATCGGAAGGAAGACCAAATAATTTCAAGGGCGGTGATATGTCACAAGAGTATAATTAAGACTACGAATAATTTTTAGAAGAACAAATAAACGCCATTTTGACTGACTTTATAGCGGAAAAATGACTGCCGAAGAAGTGGATGGTAAAAAAATTACAGTAGGTGAACACTATTCGTATAACTGAACAAAATTGTGGTGACCTTAGTATTTATAAAAAAAACTAGTTTATACCATCAATTAGAATACCCTTCGATATCAAACAAGACTTACTTGAAATACACATTTCTTCCATCAGTACTTTCGGAGATACTAATTTGCAACACTTTATGTGCCACTGTAGGTTAACTACTTTATTATTTAGGTAGACAAAGGGCGTGTATATATATTTATATAAATATATTTGTACAGCCTATGTACAGAAAGTCAATAGTAGGCCTATTAAATGTATTAAGTTTATATTTTGCCTAAGTTTTTCATTCCACTTATTTTCAAAATATATTGTTTATTGTGCCACGTCTTACTATCCTTCAAGGTTTGACGCTAAAATAGATTTTAATAATTTAGCTATTCTTCATATAAAGTTTTGTCTAATTCATTTTAATTACAAAAGTAGATATCGTTTTATTTTTAACTATTTAATGAACATTCCCAAGTTTATTTTATCTTGAGTAATACCCATTTAATTCTGTTTTAACTAATAAATATTTTTTTTAAATTAAACTTGATTTCCCTACTTTACCCCAATTTATTCGTGCTTCAAGTTTAGCCAGTATCAAACCTAAATAATCACAAAACTCTATTATATGAAAATATTAAAGGAAAATAACTATTATGTTTATAATTATATATATAATAATATAAATATATTTTAGCAGGAAAATAATATAATTTATACAAGCCATTATTTTGTGGTAGTAGATATTTCCCGTGTGTTCTATCAATGAACAACTTTCTCGGTATTTTAGTACCTCATTCTCTGTTTTATAGTACAATTTGTATATAGGTAATAGCACTTAAAAAAGATCATGCAGTCTAGACTGAACTCTAAAATAAAAATTGATAGTGAAGGGTCTTAGTAGTAAAAAAGTATATTTCGCGTCAAAACCATTTAGTAAATACGATACTCTTTCCTTAAAAACCCGGCATTTTGTCATTTAATCCCTTTCAACATTTTTATCACACTGTAATGCTTTTTTTTAAGGCTTTGATTTCTTAATAAGGTACACTCAGTTTAGCCTAACAGGTAGCGAGCAGTCTTAACTGGATGGACTACATCATGGCTCAATCTTATAATTTACGCCAAAGTAGAACCATGCAATGTAATCTTACTACCTACCAGGTTAATCGAAGGGTACATTTTGCAGTGAATCAGTTATGTAGTCCAGTAATCAATCTTCAAAATTCAGTTATAGGCTTTTTTAAAATAATTACATCATACATTATATCAAACTTAAAAATATTTTAGTTAATCGGTCTATTCATTTTGCAAGCTGAAGCTTTTAACATAATTTATTTTAAATTATTATAATTAATATACTTTGTACACAAACAAAATTTCATTTCCTTAAATACAAGATCAACATAATTAATGAAGTAGACATTCTTTTATATATTTTTAAGAAATTGGAAACTATTTTTAAAAATATTCCACTTAAAGTTTTTTTTAATGTACACATATTGTGTTAATTGGTAGTTTTAACTTTTAGAGACGGTTGGTTTTATTATTGCAATGCCTATTTACGATTACATTTAATGTTAACAAAATTGTAAACTTACACCGAAAAACTAACATTTCAGATATGTTTTTAACGATAAAAATATATCATAAATTTCAAATTTTTAAGTAAAATGAAGGTATCAGATAATTTTACTTCAAATGAATGTTCCCTTTTACTCTATTTCTGGATATTAAAAGGCTTTTCTTTAGAAAATGAACTGTCAAACATTTTGTATCCATGTCACCTACGTTCAAATGCCAAAGTATATCTACGATACAATTTTATACATTTATAAAATATAAATCTGATAGCATTTCACGAAATTAAAAATTGAGTTTTGGCTATTATTTAATAATTTGTAGCCGAAATAATGGTTGACCACGACTTTATATACAATATTATAGTAGAATTTTGGAAGTGTGTAAGCGAGGCTTAAATAATCTCTTGCTCTAGACATTTTTTATTAACTTTTTTATTTAAATGTTAAAATAAATAGTTCATGAATGCTAGAATTTTATGTTATTATAAGTATCCAAAATGTGTTAAATTCTTAATCTTATGAAATATCACACATTATAACTTATAAATCTTTCAAATATATAGTTTATAAAACATTTGAAATAAGGTTTAGATTTTTGTATCAAATTAAGATGCGTGGATAAATATCTACAATTATTATTTTATCTAATTTAAAATGTTTTTTTCAAATATGACCTGGACAAATATTCTACTTAAATTTTATATAACGATACTACAGTATAAGGTAAACATTTATATGATTTATGTATATTTGCCTTCCTCTCCTATTGTTTTAATGATTATTTTCACAAAATTGCCCGAAAACACGTTCTTACTATTAAACATAAAATTTAATCAGATACCATTCGCAGCTTGAGTACTTTTTTAGAGTAGGGATTATAATCTTTCAGAAAACTAAATCTTTTTTTACTTTTGAAACAAAATTTTCTGAATACTAAACTTTCTTCTTATTGCTTTTATTAGTGTGTGTTTTAACTGATAAGGAAACTGACAGGCTGCTTATTTTTAAACACTTTTTTTCTTGCATATGTGGTTGTAACATTTTATGTTGGCTAAGTCAAGGGTTTTAAGGCTTTTAGGTTATCCTAGTTTGAATAAAAATACGATAAAAATGTAGATTCAACTATGCGTTCAAATATGTTTTTGTCATAATAGTTTGTTAGATAAATGTTATTTCATCAAAAATATATAGTGTTAATCACAAACTAATAGAGGTTCTTCTAAATCTAGATATATATCAAAATAAAAGTATATATTAAAAGGGAGTGTTTAAAATTATTGTTAAATATAAATGTGTGCAATATACATTTTAAGTTCCACTTAGCGACAGTTTTGTTTAGAAAGGAGGCATAATCTGAAACATCGCCCTAATCTTTGAGTTACTTTTTTTCTAGCCCCATGGCTTACTACCCATTTGATTTATACGCCTATGTACTTATTACTCTAGTGTTATATGGATGAGTATGATTGAATTTAGAACAAATGTAACCACATATGCATCGACGGAGACTGGTAAGCTATCTAGAAAAAGACACGCTAAGTACACTCAACCGGAATTCAAACCCCGATCTCTCCGTAAGAATATTCGACCACCAAAGCGATAAACAAAAACCTACAATTGCATAAAAAGTGAAGAGGGATTTTGGATGGACATCTGGTGAGATACCTTCTTTGATGGCAAGAACTATATCACAGTTAACAATCGATGTATCGAATATTGAACACGATCGTTGGTCCACCGTCAAAACCACTCACCTCTCGGGATGGTCAGACCTCACGACCATTAATCTAGTGCAAGGGGCCAGACATCGTGTCCGTCTGGTATGGTCATGACACATTAGTAGAAGACCTGTATTCTATTCCTGTCCGACCCACTATTTTATAAATGATAATACCCTCGTCGGTGGACACGTGGATGTAACGTCAGCTGGTATGATGTGCCGGTGGCATTGGGGTTTGTTTCCTGTCCTGGTTTAGTTATGATGTTTTTATTAAACACTTTCCCTCTCTCCTTCAACGCCAATGCAAGCGATTTTCCTCTGAACTCTACCTTCCTCACTCTAATCCCATTAATGGGATTCAAATTCCTCATTCTCCTAGCGAATAATAATACGATATGCAAAACAATTTCTTATAAATAGGGTCATCTTATAAGTTTGTTAAATACATACTTATAATTTAAAACAATTGAAATATAAAATAGGTAATATAAGGGAACTTTTATAACTATTTATATAATAAAACCCATGTATGTCCATTATTTGCCCAGATATTTTCTGTTAAACTTTTGTTTCAAAACTGAAACCTCACACACTGATTACCGTGGTGTAGATACTGCCAAAATTCTCAAATATTTTTATTTTGGGCCAGTTAACCCCGTGAGGGCATTCAGCACGCCATGATCGTGTGTATAAAGCTATAGATATAGCTTTGATTTAGAAAACATACCATATATATATATATATATAGAGAGAGAGAAAGAGCTTTATTACTTGTTTTCAATAGTTTCTTCTTATAATGTTCTGGTCATTTGAAATTATTTTAGCTTTTTTTGAATTTTAACCGAGCTAATGCTTGGTGTGTGTGTGTATGTTTATATGTATGTATAGTTAAATATATGTATACACCAAGAATAATTTTAATTTAAAGAATGTATGGTAAGACGTGGTGCTAAAAATAAAAAATAAAATGTTAAAATATATATGGATAGTATTAATATTACTACTAATTTAATAACAAAAAATAGAATAGGTAGTTTCAAATTTGTGTTGCCTTTTCATGAACACTTATATTTATTTAGCCTTTACTTAATTTAGAAGAGATGTACACACATTTGCATAAAAAATATTGGAAAATGTATTTGGAAAACCCACCCTAATTACATTAGACCAAGATTCAAACCCCCAATATACCCCCTAATTACCAATCTAGTTTATTGGAATAGTGACATCCTAGACCATGCCACCACTAAAATGGGTTTAAAATACGCCATTTCATGTGGAGCTAATATTAAAATAATATTTAGGGAAAAACACTTCTGTGAAATCTTCTGGGATTAAAACCCCGACCTTATAATCACATTATAATCAGACAATATGATATATACACCTTAGTCCGCGTGGCTATAGGTACGGATCATTGATGAAAAGGTCGAAAAATCCCCTTAACCCCCGCGTCGACTGCAAACCAATTTTAATGTGAATCTAACGCTTTAGACCACTCTGGCATCACTTTAAGTACACATTTAGTAAATAACTATAAATCATAAAATAGGTATGTTCACTAAACTAATAAAATATGAAGTTAAAAATATAAATATAACTTGCTTAGCAAAAGAGAAGTCTTGAACCGAAGATTTACCATTTATACTCTTTTCTTTACTGTAGAAATAAATACGAACATTTGGGGGCTAGAGTTTTATTAGTCCTCGTAAACTAGAGATCTCTTCTAAAATGTAGAAGTCAAAAGGTTTCTTTCAGTGGCCCCTCCGTCCTTTTTATTTCTTCCAACCCCCTCCCCTAAAACCTCGTTCTGCTACGCAACTTTTCCTCCATCTCAAAACAACCAAGAAAACGTATGTATCTGACATGGGCAAATGTGCTGGAAAAGTGGGAAAAGGATTTTTTTTTTCCTCCTGACACAAAACGTCGTGGAAACAATGTGGAGGAAAGTGTGTATACGTGGAATATTTTAAATAAAACACAGATGTTTTATTGTGTATACTTATTAATGTATAGTTAAATATACACTAGAAAAGATCTTTGGATAGGTATGTGTAAAAGATGTGGGTTCTTAAAAACACGATATCTAAATAATAGTTTCATTCTCAGCTTGGCATAAAATGCTTCAAACTACTTTAATTTTTTGTTAATTTTATCAGAACGTTTGAAACAGAGGATTTCAATGGGTACGTCTGGAGTGTAGAAATAATAAGGGTAGATTAAATGGAGTTTATCAGTACTACCACGAAGAAAATAATTGAAAAACACGATAATAAACAACATTAAATAACTCTGTATTATGTTTGTGAATATTTAAAAATAAACGAATATTTCACACATCTGTGTGTTTAATTGTTTTAAAAATTACTTAGTATTTATTAAATCAAAACCCAGAAAGGGGGATAGCAACGTCTCTAGCCAAATTTAACGCCCCCCCCCCTCCCCCTCAATCGGTTGACACGTGGATTAAATGTAAGACTCATATATTCTGGTTTAAAGTTGAGGTAGAGGTTGAGGCACAAACCTCGAATGGGTTGAAGTTAAAAAAAAATCATTTCCACTATCTATCCAAGAAAATGTGGGTAGGGCCTACACTTATTCTAGATACAAATTTACGCAGATCTTTCCCCATTAAATTAATTAAAATGTGTATAGTCCAAATGTGTAGTAATATGCGGTGGGCATAAAAAAAAGCCGGATTATATTTCACTTTGAAACACCATCCTCTCAGCAGATTTCACATCCCTTGAAAGCTAAACTCTTAAATCCTACAGGATTCAAATCAAATTATCTCTTGAGTTGTTAGAACATCGTTTTAAGGCAAAGCTTTTACGTTCGTACCCAAATGAAAGGGTTATTTTGAAATAAATGTGGTGAAAATCCTTGGCTGAAATAATTTTTAAAGTTAAAATTTATTAAATTAAATAGTATTAATGAATATATTTAAAAATAAAGCATATCGTATGTCCTAAATAGTTTAACTAGAGAGGCCTTAGCTACTATAAATATCTTTTTTCCTTGGTGTTTTACTACCCATCCGAGATATTACCTATTAATATCTACACTATTGATGTAGAGATTATAAAATTAGAATTTAGAGGAAATTTATCCTTATTTGCTTGTAGGTATAGTGAAAAACCATAAATGAAAATATAAAACACCTTCAGCATACCTGAATGGGATTCGAGTTCTAACCACCCAATCACCGGAAAATCAGACCAATGTGGACGAACCTGACGTTTAGACCGTATTCCCACCGATGCGAGTAACTAATACTTATCTCTTATGTTGTATTAGTTCTTTCTGAAAATAATCTTCAGTTTATCGATTAACGTTACTGAACGAATTTGTTTGAACAAGTTAAAAGGGGGGAAAAAAATGTCTCCAAGCACATCTGGCTAAACCCAATTTTTTCGCCTTGTCTTTATAAAAAAAAAAAGCTTGAGGCTATTCAACCATCTATTCCGACCGCTTTTTACTGAAGAACTTTGCAAAGATTTACAACAGCGCATCTTCAGTCTAGCCCCCGAGTTTACGATTAAGGAACGGGATAGCTGAAGCTAGAGAAGAAAAGGTGGTACCACATTCAATCCCTCATACAACTTCCCCCCCACCCCCCCCCTCCTCTTCTCCAAAGATTCTCCTCAAAACGTTTCAATTTCCGAGCCCAACCACTAGAGGCCCTTGGGCCGATAGCTTGACGTCTTTATAACAAAGAGCCCGAGTTGGGATATTTTCAGTCTCCGCATCCCTAAAGGATGGGATGGTATGGAAAAGATTCGGTGGGCAGCCAAAGGAACGAGAAATTAAAATATACGGTGACAAACGCTCTTTAATCAAGATATTTTGGCTTCCTTTTTATTGTGGTTGTTTATCTCCATGTCTCATCTTGCTTTACCTTTTTTACAAATGGTACCCATCAAAAGGAGTTGGAATTATTTGTGGAACTTTTTGACGTTTTGTAGGATATTAAAATACGAGAATAGCTTTTTATTAAAAACTATTTATGAACATATGTTGGTTTTATATGTTGTGTTGTGTGTATGTTTAGTCAAATAAACGCATTGGTTTGTATAAAGGTTTACATTGTAAGAACCAGTGTGTTCTTTAAAGTGGATTGAGATTATTATTATTATTATTATTATTATTATTATTATTATCATTATCATTATTATCACCACGTCTTACTAACCATTCTGGTTATACGCAATGGGTTAAGAAATAAAATGCCGGTAAATATAATAGATATCAAAATATTTGTTTGGATGAATTACGTCTGGACAGGGGAGCACTTTTGTCACTCGACCAAAAAAAGCATTAAAAAACTAAACCTTTAATTGGACTATCTTATTTCCCGGTTTAAGGTACACAGGCTGTACTTATTAACCATCAAGTAAATGAAATATTAACTTACGGTTCAAGGTACACAGGTTGTACGATCAACCATTAAGGAAATGAAATTTAAGATCCTGGTTTAAGGTACACAGACTTTACTATCAACCATTAATAAAGATTTGAACGCCTGATTCAAGGTACACAGGTCTGTACCATCAACCATGAAGGATATCTCAAATCCCGGGTCAAGGTACACAGGCTGTACCATCAACCATGAAGGATATCTCAAATCCAGGGTCAAGGTACACAGGCTGTACCATCAACTATGAAGGATATCTCAAATCCCGGGTCAAGGTACACAGTCTGTACCATCAACCATGAAGGATATCTCAAGTCCCGGGTCAAGGTACACAGGCTGTACCATCAACCATGAACGTACCATCAACCATGAACGTACCATCAACCATGAAGGACATCTCAAGTCCCGTGTCAAGGTACACAGGCTGTACCATCAACCATAAAGGACATCTCAAGTCCCGTGTAAAGGTACACAAGCTGTACCATCAACCATGAAGGACATCTCAAGTCCCGTGTCAAGGTACACAGGCTGTACCATCAACCATGAACGTACCATCAACCATAAAGGACATCTCAAGTCCCGTGTAAAGGTACACAAGCTGTACCATCAACCATGAAGGATATCTCAAATCCCGTGTCAAGGTACATCAGGCTGTACCATCAACCATGAAGGATATCTCAAATCCCGGGTCAAGGTACACAGGCTGTACCATCAACCATGAAGGATATCTCAAGTCCCGGGTCAAGGTACACAGGCTGTACCATCAGCCATGAACGTACCATACATTCTCTTCTGTAGGCCTGAGCACGTTACTGCAGTGATGCATGGGGGTATTTTCCGTCATTGCACTCCCGTTGGAAGTAAGGGGTGGAACTCTGGGGCTTAAAGTAGTAGTAGCTCGGCACCCCAAACAGCGACTACGCCCTCTTTGAACGTTTTTTATTACTCTTCAGATTACTCGCGGCTTTCAGGCGGAGAAAAAGAATGGAAAGTTAGAGACAAAAGAAGGAAACAGTGATAACTCCATCATATATTGATGTGCTTTAAAATGTAGCACAACCTATTAAATTATATATTTTAAACCAGAACTAACAATTTATTATAATTATAGTTATTTATACGATAGTAACAATATATTGAATTTTAAGTTTTAAACGTTTTTATAGAGTAGTAAGTAGTGAAAAAATTCTTATAATCAATATCAATACCGAAGTTTAAAGATCATGTAATATTATCACTTACATAAAGGATTTTTTTTTTGCTCGCCACTTAATAATAGTATTAACTACCATCCACAATTTTCACCACTGATGTAGGTATGTGAAGGGTAGAGTTAAATAAAAATGCAATAATATTTGAGGAAAGAAAGTAGGATATATTTTAAGAAAAAACAACTTCAGTACACTCGACCAAGATTTGATCCCTGATCTCCCTGTCATTGGCAATACATATTAATGCTGGAGTCCTGCTTTATACCATGTGTTTACCATTAAGGGTAATGTATAATTGAATGTATGTTTTATCAACACTATTATCAAGTTACTAAATCTGGTTCCTGTTATTCATATGTCAAGCGTTGTTTACTGCAACTGTCAATTTTGGCAGATGGTGTCGATCTTGAGATTTGTAAAATAAATAGATTGAACTGTTGACAATATTGGATATTCTATTTGATGCATACATTATGTATTATCAAGAATGTAAAACTCTGAATATACCAAACAATAATTTTATCAGTTGTTCTCTATGGGTGTGAAACGTGGCCTTTTACCTTGCATGACGTAAACATATTTAGGGTGTTCCAAAACAAGAAAGTTTAGGAAGATATTGGTTTAAAAGGGGATAAGGATACTGGGGAGTGGAGTAGATTACATAATTATGAGTCACACATTCTTTACTCATCACAAGACATTATTCGGATGGTAAAATCTCGTAAATTACGGTGGGCAGAACATTCAGCGTGAATGGAAGAATCTATAACCGTGTTCATGGTATTGACTGGCAAACCCAATGGGAAGAGACCATTAGGAATACCTAGACGCAGATGGGAGGAAAACAATAGAATTGACCTGAAATAGATAAGATATTATGAGGTAGACTGGATATAACTAGCTCAAGATAGGTATAGGCGATGTACTTTTGTAAGTACGACAGTGAACTTTCAAGTCATTAATGTCGTAGAGTAAGTAAGTATATTGTTTGACGGTGATAATACTTAAATATTAATCAACTTTTGTTTTGTTTTAAATTCCAGTATCGTCATTTTTCTAAAAGGTAAGGGTTAAGTCTAAATTTCTGATCCCCCATGTGAAAATCGTTTTCACTCTAATCTCAAACATTTCCCAGACAGTGTATGTCCTAAAGCTGGCCTTGTCTCAACTATAATATATTATGTCTGCCATACACTTTAATTTTAGCACAGAATTAAAAGTACAGGGATAGTGAGAAATGATATCATAGGCGTTAATATCTTTAACTCTTGGGTAACTCCCTTGAAAATATTGTTTCCGCTCGTGATATCACAAAAATATATAACAAAATACGTTACGTTTATCGAAAACACTGGGTTAGATCAAATATTTAATTATTTTATTATATTTAAATATATTATTATAAAGGATACATTCACTCACGGCGAAAATGTCGAAATTGAATTATGTTTTTAAATGTGTTGTTCTTTTAGAGAGATAGTTATATGTTTGTATTTATAATAGAATTAAACTAGAACTATGGTACGTAGGCGTGGCTAAGCTTCATTTCCTGAAACAATAAAAAACAAATGGGTCTGACACGTAATTAAGAAGAGTGAGAGACGAGAGAATCCTAATTAGTTTTTATTTGATAGATGTGTGCGTATAACTCATAACTGGTTGTTTTTAACACAGAAAAATGCTTCAAGCGATGAATTTTTTTCTAACAAAAACTATTAAGGAAATTTAATACTAACTATTTATGCTTTTATATACCAGTACCTTAAATTATTTTATAAGTGCTATGTTTAAATAACATTTTATTGTTAAGTGTGCATTTTTGCATTAGTCTAACTCTACAAATGAACTAAAACTTGAGTTTGAAGTAAGATTATACAGCCCGGATGGGCAGTAAGACATGGTTTTAGGATAAAAATAAATAATGAAAAAGCCTTTTTAATTGAAACAAAGGCCTATTAATTTATCCTTAAACACATCATTTATATTTTAAATAAACTCTAAAGGTACATAAATTATGATAATTGTTTTATGTCTTCCGAATTAAATGTCATGTTTATATACCAGCATATATAGTAATCTATAATATTTAAAGTCTCTTTAAAATTAATTTTAATTTCTTGATGTTATTAATATTTTGATAAAAGCTTTAATGATGGAAGTTGGTTAAGTATTTTAAAAAGTAGACTTAATTTAAAGATTACATTATTTAAATCGAAAAATGACACCTATACACGGGTATCGAACACAGGACACTAGACGTAGTAAATCAATCATCTTACCAATGAGCTATCCAGGAGTTGTCTCATGCTCAGGGTAGCTCTTCACACATATTTTAAGGCTGAGTCTGTAATGAACGTGTGAAGATTGTTATCTATATTTGACCGATCCAATATGATCGTGAGCTATCAGATAACCTAACCACCTTCGACTCGGGAGGGCTTTATGCTGCCAATAGTACAAAGACAAATTGTGTTTATCATGATGAATTAAATAGCAAAGTTTTGACAAATTATTAAGTGTGGCTATAGCCTCATCTAATTATGTAGTTAGTTAGAGCTGACAGTCAACATTAATGCATAGGTTCGTATGAACTACACACCCAGGTTGATAGTATTCATAAGTAAGTACACGCTTTTTTTTTAAACTAAATTTGAATGTTTATAGAAATAAAATAAACATTACAACTACTTGATATTTGATTTGAATGATCGTCATTTAATATTTTACTCACATTAAATAAGTAAACTTGTGTTTTACCAAATTTAATGTAATGTAGATGTGAAATAATATTTAGGAAGCTTAGATTTCTATTCCAAGATTTAGTAACAGATTACCCATTTCGGTGGCTTATAGTTATCTGATTTTTGTTGGAAGAACAATTTGGAAAATTCAAATACATATATATATATACATCTTTGCGGTCAACATTGATAACATTTTACAGTAACATTTGTGTTCTATAAATTGATAAATGACACCTGGAGTTTTAGAATCGAGCCCGGGATCTTTGGCTTAGTACGCCAATGATCTATCTAACCACTGAGCTATCCAGGATATGTCTCGTGCCCATTTTCGTTCTTTATTCATATATTCATATTAATTAAGATTACAAGATATTAGACAATGCAGATTTTAATTTATATGCGGCTGTTACGGCAACTAACAAATTTAATAGCTTGGATGTTTAATCGATCATAGATTATTTGTATTATTTTATAGTTATTGTTGATATCTATCAAAAGTGACAGCTACAGATATAAAGACTTGATGTATGAATGTATTAAAATAGTTTTAGTAACTTAAGTAGCTACCATATACGGTCCTCCCTGCCAAAATCAATTTATATAAGGCACATTCAAATTGTACTGTACTACTTATGCTAGGGAGATCATAGTTCGAATCCCATGTACTTAGTGATTTTTCATAAATATGTTTAACTCTCTCACCCCCCATCCATGAAACAATAGCTTCGTTAGGATATCCGTACAATCCAAATGAGTAGGAATACATAGTGAGAAAAAGTAATAATATTATTTTAGTGACACATTTCATTGCTTTAGTCCGCTTTCCCTCTAAGTGGTCCGATATAAAATTGCCATTCTTTAAAACCCACGAGAAGATGCTTACTAATGGAATGGGTCCACTTTACAAGAGTTGGAGTCAGCTAAGGGTGCAGTAACAGCCTTCAAGAAAACTGGGTCAGTGTTTTAGAAAGACAAGCTTATCTACAACTAACAGAAAAAAAACATAATTTCCCCTCAAAAATATGGATAACGGAATTTAACTATTCTACTTTTCTCTAACAATATCAAAAGTTAGGTTGGTTTGTGTTCAATATTTTTGAAATGAAAAGTCCGAAAACTAAATATAATATACTCTTTTCCACACAGATGTTTTATTTTCTAAACTTCTTCTGCATTGCATAAAGGTGACAATATATTGATTTTACCTTTTTAATACAATCAAATATCATAGATAAATATATATTTAGTATATGCATAAAATTAAAATCACTATTTTGAAAAGAACCATCTTTTATATCACATAAATTTATCAGGTAAACACACCCTCAAAATATTAATGTAATAATAACTAACTCTCGATGACATATACAAAAATATTAATATAATATTAACAGATGACTTATATTATTATTAATATTATTATTAATAGAACCACGTCTTACTACCCGTTCGGTACTATACGCAATTACGCTAATGTGTAATGGTAGGGTGATTGTGAGATGAAATGGAGGACCTAAAGTTTAACGTGGGATCCGAACCACGGTGGAGGCCTGGCATTCCACACATTCACAAGTTGTGATTAATACACGTCTTGTCAGAGGTGAAGGAAGGGTTTGGCAATCAGATAAATCTGTGCGGGGACTGAGGATTGAACCACGGACCCCCAGCACAGAAGTCTGACACCTTACCCCTAGACCGCCAGGTCACCCGCAGATTACTTTAACCTACACGGATCACTATAAATATTAATATAATAGTTTAAATGTTTTCTGGTACTCTCTGCAGCTACAAAAATAAATCGTTGGGTGTGTGTACAAAGGTGTAAGTATTGCAATCTCAGGTTCTCTGGTGAAGGGGGACGTAGGGTCTTGAATATATAATGGGTCTCCTCAATAGTTTCTCTCTTTCTATTCTTGCAAGTTGTGATACAATTCCTACCTTATTCTTCTTTATTCTATTTGTGTAAATATACGAATAGGCAGTAAGAAATGGTGGAAGAAATAAAAATCTATGAAATATTAATGTTTTCTTATATTTTGTTTTAATCTCAATATGTTCTGTTGTCAAAACATTAAAATATCAAACCTAACAAAACAAGGCAAAGAGAATTAATTTATAATTCACCTGAAAATAAATTGGAAAACAAATTTGTTATATTTTATAAAAAAAATTGAGGTATATTTACTTATCAGTGCTCCTCAACAAAATATTTCATTTATCCTACATTAGTAAAATGGCAGTTGAATATAGGCGTGTATCTGATTTTATTATTGTGAATGGCATTACATATTTATACACTTTCTGAAGAAAATGTATTATATGAACTTTTGCTAATCCACGTATATAATCCAAATCCACTATTAATAATATATATTCCGAAGTTAGATAATATAAAGTATACAAAATATATAGTTCTCTATGTATGTATCGACTACAACTATGTTTTTTATTTTAATTCTTTATTTTGAAACTTTATTTCGCATTTTATTCTATAAAACATATTAATTCATATTTGCAAAGTTACATAATTTCAAATATCAAATCGGAAAACATACAAATTCATTTTAAAATCAAGTTAGCTCTTTTGTGAAACTGTTGTTATAATAGGTTTTTAAATGCAGTTAAGAACTTTGAATTTATACGTTTTTCTAGAATATTCTCAGAATTCCAATAAGTATAATTTTAAGACTTGACGTAACATTTTCAAAGACTTAAGATATTTAATTAATCAATATTTGTGTTACAAAAAATGCAACACACCTTCAAAAAATAAAAAGTAATTTCAAGCCAACCTTATCTAATGGGTGACTTATTAGTTAGTAAAATAATAAGACAGCCACAAACCAAGTTGGTATCTCGTAATAAATTTCAAACAAACTCACACTTAAGTTTATTTTCCTTACAAAAGGTCATGTTTGCGGTGGATTGAAAAGAAGAGAAAGGAGGATAAAAAAAAAAGCACCCTAAAAGTTTTCTGGTGAGCGTCTTTGCTAAATTTCTCTAACCTAAAGTTCTTGAAACGAAATGGCAGAGAAAAACAAAGAGAATTTGGCCCCGAGGTATTCTGACTAACATAGCACCCCCGCTATCTGAACGCCTTAAAGGTTAACAGGGTTTTGCTAGGAACCTCAAGTACAATGGATATCAAATAGTTTAATAAAAAATAACACCTTATTTTTTTAATAGAATACGTACAATGCTTACACAAATTCAGTAGTTTTGAACAAAATTTAGGGTTTTAGAAAACAGGCTGCTTAGAAATATATTTGGTACAAAAAGGGGTGAGTATACTGGGGAGTAGAGGAGACAACATAATGATGAATTGAGTACCCTGTGATTATTACAAGACATTGTTAGAGTAATCAAATCTCGTATATTAAGGTAGGCAGGATATGTAGAACCAAGGGAAGAATCTAGAACCATGTAAAGGGTATTGCCGGCAAACCCGATGGTAAGAGACCATTGCAAAGACCTAGACGCAGATGGATGGATAACATTAGATTGAACCTGATATAGAGTGTAGTGAGGTGGACTGGATAGAACAAAGTCAAAATAGCGATAGGTGTCGTAATTTTGTAAGTGCGATAATGAACATTCGAGTTCCTAGTGCTATAGAAAGTATATACATTCTACATATATAATCCGTAAAAAAAAAAGAAAAAATAACTGATTCACTTATTCATAGAATAGAGGGTCTATCGTTGATCTTATGAATGTGTTTTAATTAATTTGAATGCCATTTTAAATCAATAGTTTTTATATATTTGATGACAGTTTGATCTTATATCTAACAGATTCCAAGTTTTAAAATTTGGTAAATTTTTGCAAATTAAAATCAATAGACATAATCGCACACTAATTATATTAGTGTTTTCTAACTAAAATCAAAAACCCTCTCACCTTATCAACAAATATTTTTCCTTTCTATTCCTTTGAATATATTATAGAAATCATCTTCATAAACTTGATTATGGTAATGTAAATTATAAATAGTTTACTGTATTCACTAAACAAAATGAAAGCTATAATATTAGTCTGTCCTGTCGTTACAGTAAGACATTAAACTCCTCTCATACCACATTAAAAATTGTTTTAAAATAAAAAAATACTTAGCCACAACACTTAAAATTCGTAAATAATATACATTACACAAGTATTATTTTGGGAATATTCTATTAAAAAATATATTTTATAAGAATTTTTAACACATACTATATAGATAAATTTTATATTTTTTGTACTTGAAATTTTGCCAGTTTCAAAGCTTTATATTACATTGAACTGAATTCTGAAAATACTAGAATCTATTGATTTCCCTAGCAATAAAACAAGTTTTGGTGTGCACGTGCATTTGGAGCCAGCCGTGCACCGCGTAACTTACGATAAGGAAAAAAGGGAGCAATAAAAATAAAAAGAATGGAAAGGAGGAAAACTCGCTGGCAATAAATTAAAATTTGATTCCCATTAGTGGGAGATAAAAGATCGATTTCCATTACCGTGATTGAAAAAAAAACACCTGAATAATACGTTTATTTTCATTCTCTCAAAGAGAGTCAATTATTCTTCCTTAAGGAATTCATTTTGTTAAAGAGAATTATAAACTCTTAAATTTAGTTTTTCTTATAGACTGAATTTAATATTGCTTTTTGAAAACTTTAACTGTAAAATGGAATGTGTTGATATTTATAATAAATTTAAACAATATTTATTTCTTATTTTGTGCGTCTGAACTACTAAAATATTTACACTATATATATATATTTAAAAATTAGGCAACTGGAATTTATAAAAGTTGTACCTGCATTTGCATGGAGGAAATGTGGGAAACATCTTGGATAAAACCCCCTCATTACACCCAACGTAGTTCAAATATTTACTTTCCCATCAACCAAAAAACCACAACGGATGAGACTAACGTATTTATTCAGGTGTACACTAGTGAAGGTATTTAAAGCTAAACAATTATTATTTAATCCTCATCAATATACAATATAATTCTTTTTTTCTAAAATTTACAATTTCAATTTGTGTCCATACGATTTGTAGCTACTAAGCTATGCTCACTGTTAATTTGGATTCATTTTTAAAAATAGCTAGATACGTACGAACACATCATTAATACTCATTATAAGCGTATTAATTAAAAACTTATTGTTTTTAAAACTCTTCCATATTCAAAACTTTTATCTTAAATAATAGTATATACTAAGAAAAATACATGCCTCAATTGGTGTGAGTGCTAAGATTTAATCGTAGGTTTGCGCACATAATTTTTTGTAAGTTAGTAATCTCATTAGTATACTCACATGCTCAAACAAAAACATTGTAATTGATTTAGAAATCATAAAATATGCCCTTTTTTTTTTAGATAGAAAGAGTAAATTTTGTACCATCGAAAATCTGTCACACAGTGTGTTTGATTTATCCATCCAAAAATCCAAACTCATACTTCCCCCTCACACAATTTCCCAAGAAAAAAACTTGTTTCAAAAAAGAATTTTTTAGAAAAGTAAGGAAAGTTAAGAAGGAACAATGAATTATAAAGTTTGAAAAGAAATTAATTTTGGTTTAAATCTGGTTTCTTTTCTCATTTCAAATTCTACTGATTCTACACTAAATATAGGCCTATAAAATTCTAAAAATATGCATTACTGGCATTGTATTTAATTGTATTTATTTGAGGTTTTTATAATGCACTTTCTTAACCAACTTATTATAACAGCTCATAAGAATTTCTATGAGCAAGTGCGAAAGGGCATATATATTTGGCCGTGAAAGGAATTTTCACATACTTTTCAGGGCTCTTTACCATGTCACAATTGACAAGGGACCGACTGCTCTATTTCACCCCCGAAGGAAGTTGTGTTACGGATTTTTATCGCTCAAGAAAAATCCATCAATCTTAGCTGGGTTTGAACCCATGAACATCGAGTCTTAAGGCGATCACATTAACCCAAGACCATAAAGTTCGACTAGGAATCGTAGATCACAGCTATTTCTGTGATTTTTTTTTGTTTAATTATTTATTAGATTTTAAGTTGAGTTTCTGTTATATTTATTAGAAATGGAGGGTAACACGCACAAACGTGTGGTGAGACGTAGTATGAAAGATAAATAAATTGTAAATGATACTATACTGAATACAAGAGAATTTGATTGAATTATTGATATCTATTTCCACTTCTAATTTAACTGTACAGTAATAATTTATGCACACTTTATATTATTTCATGTAATTTTATTATGACGATTTTTTTTTGTGACCTGGTGGTCCAGGGTTAAGGTGTCTGACTTCTGTGCCGGGGTCCGGGGTTCAATCCTTGCTCCTGACACGGATTTATCTGAATGCCAAACCCTTCCTTCACCTCTGACAAGACGTGTATTAATCACAACTTGTGAATGTGTGGAATGCCAGGCCTCCACCGTGGTTCGGATCCCACGTTAAACTGTAGGTCTTCCATTTCATTTCACAATCACCCTACCATTACACATTATCTTAAGTACGTATAACCCGAATGGGTAGTAAGACGCGGTGCTAATAGTAGATAAATAATAATAATATTTCTTTTTGGCTCATAGTTATTAATAAATCTTTACTATCTTAACTCTTGAGCTATATATCACTAATTAATAGTCTATATAAGCGTTTTGAACTGTGTTAACTATGCTATATCCCAAATGGCTGGTAAAAAGTGGAGCTAAAAAAAAGCAATATATTATCACATAAACTTTTACGTTGGAAGCATGTATAAACTTTTTTTAATAGAAATTAACCATTATTAACTGTTATGCATATCTAATTATACTAATCACATAAATTTACGCTTATCAACCTTGTTATTGAATCTGGTGTCATTGATTTTTAAATATTAAGGTTTTATTATTGTTAATGTTTTATTGACCACTGGCTAACGTGGTTTATTCTGACCTAATAAATCTAATTTCGAGTTCTAAAAAAAGTAAATAATGGGTACACACTTCTTCCATCTCCACCCTCCCAACACCAATATCCCAAATATAAAATGGTTTTAAATTCCTTATTAAATTAGTTCTAGTGCAATAATAATTTACTTTACACCCATTACTCTTTCCAGCCTATGACCTGGGTCAATTTATCATTCAAGCCATATATTTTCCACTACCAGCTTTCCAGGACTTTTGTCATAATACATATGACTTATAATCTAGCTTAAGTCTAGGACAGTTACAACATACAGTCCCCGGCCGTTAATTTATCAATATGAAAAGGTAAACCAATGATGATTTTTCGGCCAAACCGGGAAACGAACGTGGGACCCTTATCTCAGTAGGCAGATACGCCTGTGACTGAGCTAAGGTGTCAGACTGCAATAATAATAATAATAATAATAATAATATATATTTCCAATTCTGAGATATAACATTATTTCATCGTACTCTACAAAGTATTTTAAATGCAGGTTGACAAAATATCATGTTTTAACTAACGGTTTCTTTGCTGTAATTGATTACTTGCGGCTGAAATTACAAGTTTTTGGACCATGTGCACATTCGGCAAGAAGAATAGCAAAGAGGAAGAAAAGCGTAGAGAACAGGATGAATAATATGGAAACGTGAAGCCATAGTGTCTCACCCATTTATAGAGATAGAAGACTAACACAAATACATATTTTACGAGAGTGCGAAAAAGAAGATTAAAGAGTTTTATGGCTGAAAAAAAAAAGGGAGGGAAGATTTATGCGTAGAATAAATAGAATGTTGAAAAAAAAAACTACTACTGTCTTAACTTTACTCGTGCCGGAAGGAAATTGAGTCAAATTTCTGTTTTAAATTCTGAAAAATGATATATTTCCTCCCAAAACAATCATAATATTATATTTAATCGATGTCAAACGGATGTAAAGCAATAATAGACAAGTGAGAAAATATAGTGTGGGCCCCATAATCTCAATTACTACACACACAAAAAAGTATGATTTGCAACAAATTGGCCATATTTTCCGTTTAAAAAAAAACATAAGAACTTCTTAGTACTTAAAATTAATTAAATGCTGTCTTTACTTAGTGTTGTATATGTCTAATAAGTTGCTCATCATACCCCTTATTTAATTTAATTTGGTGAATACTTTTCATACAGTCATATATATAATTTGTTGTAAATCATATTTTTTTGTGTGTAGTAAGTAGTTGAGATAAGGCCTACACTCTATATTCACACTTGTCTATTGTTGCTTTTATTCACACTTGTCTATTGTTGCTTTTATTCACACCTGTCTATTGTTGCTTTACATCCCTATCTACCCTCATACTTTCCCTTCACACCCTTCTCCGGGATAAAAAAAACTAGTATATATAATATATATCCTATATATATGGTCATTTAGGCCTAAGATAGCTTTAAGACTTTTTCTTGCACCACATAATATTATCGTAGCGAAATTGCCGCACCTACATGATCTCACCCGCTTCGGTGGCCGCGTGGTCTAACGCGCTACTCTCGTGTTGGAATAGAGCCGGGTTTGATCCCGGTTGGGTGAACTGAGGGTGGTTTTTACTAAATATTTTTCCACTCTCTACTCCACGCAAATGTGGGTGCACTTACTATACATTAACACCATCCTAATCCCTAATACATTAGTGTAACTTAGTATACCATGATTTGGTTTGGAAGAACAGTAGAGAAAATTCAAAAGTTTCTATTTGCGGCCATCATTAGTTACACTTTTCTATATTATTTTTATTATTCTATAGGTGTTGATAATATCTATCGAAAGTGACAGTTGTAGATAGCATGACTTGACATATGAATAATGTTTAAATTGTTTCAGTAACTTTAGTAACTAACTGCTACTGTTCTTCCTACCAAAATCAAACTTTACATAGGCGTATAACACGAAGGGGTAGTAGGACGCGGCACCAAAAAAAATACATGGTGCCCCAAACACTTATCTGCCACCGTAGTTAGATGAGTCGAGGAATATTTAGCCAATAAACCCTGATTGCATCCGCCGAATATAAATCGTAGATGGTTGTGGTAGCTAATATTATTATTATTATTATTTGCACCACGTCTTACTACCCGTTCGGGTTATACGCACTTACGCTAATGTGTAATGGTAGGGTGATTATGGGATGAAATGGAGGACCTACAGTTTAACGTGGAATCCGAACCACGGTGGAGGCCTGGCATTCCTCACATTCACAAGTTGTGAATAATACACGTTGTCAGAGGTGAAGGAAGGGTTTGGTAATCAGATAAATCTGTGCCGGGACCGAGGATTGAACCCCGGACCCTCAGAACAGAAGTCCGACACCTTACCCCTAGACCACCAGATCACCTTCCTCAAACTATGAATGAAGAATTATTAATCAGAGGATGAATCTTGGCTAGCTATATAATTGGGGATTGGCGAGTTAAGCCAAAGGTCCTGGGTTCGATTCCCGTCTCTAGGTGTCATTTTTCAACTAATTTAAATTAATTTGAATGTGGTTTAAAACTATTTCAGTTTTAAATAATTGATAATATTATGACATTAATATCGTTGTCAAACAAATGTATATTTCTCTTACTCTTTTTAATAAAATATATTGTTCCAACCCATTTTTATACTAAACATCCAATACATTTTATCAACCAATGAATAATTTATTGTATCATTTTAATTCTTTATAGTAATCAATACATATTTTCGAAATTCAAGTTTTCCCCTAAAAGTTTTGAAATCATTTTAACATTCAACTAAGCTTTTATAAACTTATAAATACAATTCTTCTTAAATTTAAATTTAAAAACTGAAAATTAATCTTTAGTAACTATATCTATAGATTATTACGTTTCAATTAATGTAGATCGTTTAATAGTGTCAGATACCTTATTAATAAATAGATACCCGCTTCAGTGTTCCTTCAAATGGTCTAGGAAGCTAAGGCATCGCTCTCACAATATATTGTGCTGCCTATTATGGGTAGATCAGGGTTAAAATGTTGGTAGAATGTATCCCTGGTGTTTCTCACTCCACGCAAATGCGGGTACATTTTTTCTGCATTCAACCTTCCTGATCCTTTACTCATTAGCATGATTATTCCATATGCGTAAAACCCAAACGAATATTAAGACACAGTGTTAAATAAATAAATGAAACAACCCCTTGTCTATAAGCAAATTTTACAGCCACAATTTAAAAGGCTATATTTAGTAATAGTAACCCTCTCTGATTACCCTAAATATCGCGATGACTTCATATACCAGTGTTGATTACTTTCTATTTAGCGCCCCATAACATCACTGATATGTAATTCATTAAATTAATAAATAATGGCCGATAGCCTTTCATAAAATCTATTTTTAAGCTTTTCACCAGAACATCAAGCCCTGTGATGGAAGGGAGTAAATGCAGATCTAGGGATTCGTTGTTTTACACCCGGCGAAGTTCAAGCGAAAATTGATTATTAATTTAAACATTTATTTTTAATTGGTTTCTGTAAAGATGAATACTAAACGTTATGATTCAACATGTATTAAAATTAAATTGTAACGTATATTAGAGACAAATTGAAACTTGACTTTGAATGAGCAGTGAACGAAGTTGTGACAGTTATGAAAGAGAAGTTATGATGCTATATTTATCCATTACCCACAATTTTAATCCCTTTAAGTGTACATAATTCCTTAATGTCAAGCCTTGATGGAGTTATTACTAATTTGTACAGCGTTAATTTATTATTCATGTTATACAACTAATAGAGTGTGACCCGCTTCGGTGGCTGCGTGGTCTAACGCGCTACTCTCGCAGTAGCCTAGACTGCTGATGACGGGGAGATGGAGGTTCGAATCTCGTACATCCTACTGAGAGTAGTTTTTCCAAACTGGTTTTCCACTATTAATCCACGCAAATGTGAGTAAATTTCCTATAAATATAACCTTACTAAGTCCTAAAACATTAGCGTAGTCGGTATATAAACATATAATCCGAATGGGTAGTAAGGTGTGGTGCTAAATAAATAGAATATGGTAGAGCAAAAATGTTTTGTCAGAAACTCTTTTTGTATATTATTTTTTTTCAAATAAATATATTAAGCTTGATTCATATTATTTATTTTATTCTCAAGGAATATTACTCACCAGGCTGCCGCTAATTATATTATTAATTTATCTTGTTCAATAAATTGTATGGTGATAATTAAAATACCACGCTTTGGTGCGATTTGGGTTTTAACCCTTCTTGGTGAGATAACTTTACAGAAGAACCTTACTCTCGGGTTCCACAAACTTTTCAAGTTCACGGCACACTTAACAAGATCTACCATCTTTTTTTTTGCGGCACACTGTTTAATTTTAGATAAGTATCGTGGCAGTATAAAATGGATTACGTGCCCAGAACAACGGTTGTATAGTAAATTATAATTAGCAAAGTGTAAGACTATTTTGTTCCTGAAGTAACTTCAAATGTTTCAAGATTAAACGTTTAAGTTCTTTTTATGTGCCTGCTTCTTTAACATTTGAAAATATTTAGTTCAAACCATTATTAGGGTGAATCATAAATATAAATTCGCGCATCAGCTTTTGATTTTTTCAGATGTATTAAAAATATTAAGTACGAATGATTAAGAAATTTGGATGACGCATGGCTGCTGTTCGTACCAACTTAATTCGCGTAATTATTGAAAAGCGGTGTATGGCAATCTGATCTGTAGTCGTACGGCACACCTAGTTCACCTCGCCGTGGTATACCAGTGTGCCGTGGTACAGTTTTTGAAGCACTGCCATTTTCAACTCTTCCGTATCTACTGGTATGCCATCTTTTTTTTTAGCGCCGCACTTTATTACCCGTTCGATTATGTTCTAATTACGCTAGTGGTTTTTTTTGGAGATTAGGTAGGTTATATTTACCGGAAGCGTACCCATTATTTGCGTGGATGGAGTGTGGAAAACTATTTTGGAAAACACCAAGTACACCCGACCGAGATTCAAACCTCAATCTCTGTCATCGGCAGTCTAACCTATTTCGAGAGTAGCGCGTTAGACCTTGAAACCACCTCAGCTTTTAGTTTGACTAAAAGATGTTTTGTATTTCCCCTCAAACCCCGCTTCTTCTATGCTCATTAGGAAGGTAGAATTATATATAAAGTTTACCCGCATTTGCGTCAAGAGAAAGAGGAGAATTAATTAGGTTAAAAAAACTTCCTTAGTACACCTATCAGGGATTTGAACCCCGATATCCCGGCCACCTGCAAGGAAAGTCCATGTACCCACCAAATTAAGATATTGAAATTTTATAAATATGGAGAGCCTTACAAGAGGTTAAATGTCCAATATAATAATACACTTTTATCCGAAAATGCTAGGTAAACCTCAAAGATCCGTGGGAACCAGGAATCGAAGACTCCTGTTCTCGCTTAAGTCTACGTGGTTAAACTCCACCCTTCCAACCCCTTCATGCTCTTAGTCCCAACCCCTGATACCCCTCTCCCCCCTACTTGTAATGAGAACTGTCACCCCCTAGTAATAACAAGAAGCCATTATGGGTATTGTTACGAACACCTGTCTCCATTCGCAGATAATACACGGAGTAGCATTTGGAGCTGCTTAGCTATCAGAACCAGTCGCGCGCACCTAATTACACTAAGCTTACCCTCCCTCCTCGTGTGCCCCTGCTCCCTTCATTAAGTGAACTACATCAGCTCTCCATATGGGACCTTGCTTTAAATGTTTCTTGCTGTGTCCTCTGTTTTATGATAAAACATTTGAGTACCGTATACGGAACTTAAAATTGTACCCTTACACACGAGTAAGTGATTTTAGGGGTTAATTGCAGGTCGACAACACTCTGGGTCTATTATCATGCTATAAATAATTTTATTTCTTATTTACATAGTCTGTCCCTTTTGACTTTCTTGTGCCCTTAAACTCGTGGTTGGACTAGGTTTCTCTCAAAAAATAAAGTTCATAATAATAAAATAAATCCTAATGGGTAACTTCCAAAATATTGACATTTTCTTGTAAACCATTTTAACATTTGTTGAAAATGTATTAGTAGTGTAGCAAATTTAATCTTTTTTTTGTAGCAGCTGAAATATTTTTTTTTATAAATTTAAAAAAATTATTGATATATCTGACTGCCTCTGTGGTCAAGTGGTCAGAGCTCCTTGCTACAGATCCAAAGGACTCGCGATAGATCCCCGGCGCTTCCAAAGTTTATCTGGAACGGGATCAAACTCAGTCCTGTGAGGACAAATGAGGAGTTATTTGAATAAAGAAGTAGCGGTTCCTGTCTATAAAACCGAGATTAACGGCCGGAAGGTTCGTTGTGCTGACCACATGACCCCCTTTATCCGCAAACGTTGGCACCATCATTACTGACGGTGATAGCTCGCTTGAGGTATCATACCGTGGAGTTATGTTTTGTTATATCTATGATAATTTAAAATGTTAATCTTCATGTATATTTAAATTCTGGCTACATTTTTAACATCAAATTTGATAAAAATACCACTTTGGAGTATGTCTAGGTACCCTGGATATAAATGCTCACATTGGGATCCATGTGTGAGTTAAGTTTGGTCTAAATACGTTGGTTGGTTCATGACGTATAAGGGGAGCGCCCACAAACAAACAAGACTTTTATTAAGAGCTTCGTCAAATGTATTGTCTGACACATTATAATCAGTTAAATAAATATATATAAATATTGGGTAATTTAGAAACTAGATAATTGATGTAAGCCTATTTTAGATTATTTGTTTAGTTTTCACATGTAAACGCTTTAAAAGAGTGTTGTCTGGAAAATAGAGCTCTAAATATTATGTCTTCCAAATATTGTATTATTTGAACAATATTTTAAGACAATAATAACTAATTTCTGCTTTAAAAAGTTAGTAGAAAACAAAAATGTAATTCCTTATTTGGTGAAACCATTTGTCATTAAGTAGTATCTATATTCTTAATAAATATATTTAAATAACGTAACTATGTGATTACAATAGAAATTAATGATTTATCGACGCTTAATGTTATGCAAAGGTCTATATTATACAATACACATAAACATGTTAGTCACGCTCACCTGTTGATAAATGAAGAGTTACTCTGTATTTATATATCATAGTTATATCTTCAAGCAAATACTGGGAGCTCCTAAGAGCTACTTGTCAAAGGTAAACACATCACCGTGAAAGCAAAACTCGGACACCTCGCTATAATGGACTTTTCTCGTTAATCCTATCATGTTGGCTCAGCCCTCTAGATAAATATCCAGGATTTTAACCATCTTTTGAAACTTTAGCACTCAATATTAAGCTTAACAAGCTTACAAGGATGTATAAGCCTTGGAAATACTTAAATGCGACTTTAAAAATATATGATTCTTATATCAAAAGAAAATAGTCGCCATAAAAGAAGCAATTTCAATCGTATACAAAGCTTAGAAAGATTGGCGAGGCTATTTTAGTTTTAGAAATTTTTCATGTTGAAACACGTTAGATAAAACTACATAGTTCAAAATGTACAGGATATTTTGATTAGGATAATAGGAGAATATTATAACTTGAGCTGGTGATGTGTAAGCTAAATATTTTACAAATAACCTATATTTAAATATATATTTATATCGCTCTATGACCTTTGACATTATAATATTACATTTTAAACGTGTATTGTGATTCTAATTGCCCTTTATTAATTGTGTAACAATCAGCCCTATCCTGTTTAATTTATGTGTGGGTATATATTCATTTAAAAAAACTAAACAAAGTTAATAAAAACTATGCACTTTTCCTTCTTGTCAAGAATATAATCAGTTATACATAGATAGCTCGATGAAAAAGCACCCCTTATATTAAATACAGCCCATCCAATTAAATATATAATAGGATTCTGATTAGATGATAATTTTAGGAAAATTTACACATCTGTTTTGCGGTCCATAATGACAACATTTACTTTAACATTAGTCGATATCGGTAGTCTTGTGGTAAAGTGCTCGCCACAGGATTCAATGTTCATGGGTTCAAACCCGGACAGATTTTATTGAGCAATAAACATCCGTAGCATAACTTCCTTTGGAGTTGAAGTAAGGCTGTTGGTCCCATATTGACTGTGACATGTATAAGAACCTCGGAATGTATGTGAATACCTTTCCCGGCAAAATCGGTAGGCTTTTTCGCTCTCGTTCATAGAAATTCTAGTGTATTGATGTAATAAGATGGTTCAGAGAGTGAACGCAAAATACCTCAAATAAATAAATGTAAATCTTTATTATTTTTTTTATTTTTATAGGTATTAATAATATCTATCAAAAGTGACAACTGTCGATAATATGACTTGACGTATTCATACGTAGACGTATGTCTTATCACTTTTATAGATGTCATAAAAGTTTCTTCCTACGAAAATTGTTTTATATGAGTGGGTATAATCCATTTAGACAAAGTTAACTACACTGTTACACTTTTGTTCCTGTCTTATCTAGAATATTACCCGGGAAACAAAGATAGCTAGTTGTAAGAGCAACTCTTGAGTTAAGTTTCTAGATTATAAGTTATAGCGGGCTTGGATATAAGGGGGGTTGTATAGGATTAATTAGTTCAGGAATAGCTCGGAATTGCCTAAGGTGAAATATTTTTCCAGTATAAACATAAAGTTTAATATTCTTCTCATATGTATAAGGAAGAGGGATGTAAGGAAAGAAAAAGATGAAGACATTCTACCAAACTAACCCGACCACGGGCTGGAAACAGTTGGTTTATGATTGAATATTCTCATCAGTTTTTCAATATCTGTCAACAGTATCCTAGAGCTCGATGATAACTTTTTCTTTTAATTTAAATAGTTTTTCATCAAAATCTAATACACTCCTGAGAAATATTCAAACACCGTAGGTATACCACTTTTATAAAAATTAAGCTCTTATGTTTTTACTGGAACAATATTTATTTTGCCGAAAGAAATGTTTGCTATGAAAACTGTAAAAACATTTTTCTTTTTCTCGCGTCTACTTTCAACCCATCTTCAGTTTTTCTTGAATGGCACAAGGTACAGTTAATTTAGATGAAGGTAGTGTTTATAGGGTAACAAATAATTGAGGGGGTTGGGGCGAGATAGTTCCAAGACTCGTTTTCATTTAAAAAAAAAACTTGAGTTAAGTGTTCAAAAAACAGAAAAAAAAAGCTCACTTGTGTCAACAAAATCTTAACATATTATGTTAAACGTTTCTTATATATATATGTATAATTTGCCCGTTACCTTATGAGGATTTGATCAAGATTTAAAATCTGATATTTAAAACCAACGAGTCTTATCTCGTCCCAACCCCCTCAATTCCCAAATAGATTCCTACAGATTAAATGGTTGCAGGTTACTTTCATAAGGTTGTGTAGTTACATTCAAGAGATGTTGTTTAGAGCTCATAATGGTGCATATGCTACACCCCAAAAGTGAAATTGCCCATTTTATGAACTGGGCAAATTTCAGCGCATTCCCATGAACTGGCTTCTTCACTTGTCCGTTTCATATACTGGTTCAAAACTAGTCCAGTTCATGGATTGGGTAATGCTTGTGCTCCACAGTTCATGGATTGGCCATTTCACGAAATGGGCAGCTCCAATCGCTACTCAACAATGAACAGGCTGAGCTTTTGCCCGGTCCTTGAATTAGAAAAGCGAAGAACAGGTTTAGTGTTAAAGTTAATTTAACTTTTAATCTTTTTAGGATGGAAGGTTATATCAAGTTAGGTTAGGTTAGTTTAATATAATATATTAAAACGAGTATTAGTAGATAGTTCAAAAAGTTCCAATTCATGAGATGGGCTAGAGTTAATTTTTTTTTGCCCAATTCATGAAATGTTTAATTTAAAAGACCTGTTCACGAAAATTGATAAGAAATTTGCACAATTTGCTAGTGGGTGGTTTCACTATTAGGGTGTAACACACACATCTTAAAACTTTTAATAATAAAGGTACAGCTTAAAGAGGCTCAAGCTTAATCCGTTTACCCTAAATGTTAGCAGTCTTACCATGACAGATTACAGTATGACCCTAATATTAGTCTATTCCATAATGGAAGCGTGCAAGATAATCTTGATATTGTTTAAGGTAAACAAAGGCTACATTTAAGAGGGGGTTCGTTGAAGCTTATGAGGGTGACGATACATTTTAAAGGGGTGCACGTACATTTTGTAAGGTTGAAAATACACTGCAGATGGATGAAATTACTTTTAAAGTGAATTCAGATACTTAAGGCCCTTGGCCCTGTCGATTACAAATCTAAAACCTATTTTTTGGGATGGTGGGCGGGAGGGTGAAAGGCGTGACGTAACTTCACAACCAACCAAAGTATCCTTCCGCGCCAACAAGAACAGATGGATCACGGAAAACGTAGATGACGCTAACTACCGGACAGGTCTTGCGGAGAAATCATACGTTTGGAAATATAAGTTTTCTTGAGAGCGAGTGAAATTTTTATAGTAATATTTTCAACATACCTTCTAAGATAATGTATATATAATAAGGTTAAGACTTAGATATTATTGTAATTTAATAAATGCAAGTATGAATTAAATTGGTTTGGGTAACCTTTAAAAAATTGTATATAAACACATTATAATTTGCCCTTATAAGAAATTGGCACAATTGGTAATATCTGTTTACATTGGTAGCGTTGTTATGATATGAGTCAAATACATACAAAAATAACACCATGACATAACAACTATGAACTGACAAGCATCCACAGTGGAATTCCGAGTCAAAACATCTTAACAATACAAACAGTTTAAAAAAGTTAAAATAAAAGACAATTTAAAATACCAAGTTAAGATATATTAAGGGCAAATTATAATGTATTTATATACAATTTTTTTTAAAGGTTACCTTAACCAATTTAATACATACTTGCATTTATTAAATTACAATAATATCTAAGCCTTAATATTATTATAGTATTCGCTCCTTATGAAAGATCTAATTAGAATGTTTTCTAAAATGTTGTATTATTATTATTAGCACCGCGTCTTATTATTATTATTATTATTATTATTATTATTATTATTATTATTATTAGCATCGCGTCTTACTACCCGTTCGGGTTATACGCACTTACGCTAATGTGCAATGGTAGGGTGATTATGAGATGAAATGGAGGACCTACAGTTTAACGTGGAATCCGAACCACGGTAGAGGCCTGGCATTCCTCACATTCACAAGTTGTGATTAATACACATCTTGTCAGAGGTGAAGGAAGGGTTTGGCAATCAGATAAATCTGTGGCGGAAAAAATGTTGTAATGTATATATGTTTATTAGGTGTTACATTTTCTTATTTTTTGCTATGAATCCAGCAGTTTTCTATTGAAAAATGTCAAAATTGTTAATATTTGATTACTGTTAAAATGATAGAGGAGGTGTGTATATAAAAAGTATAAAATAATAAACATGCTTCTATTCTTGAACAAACCGTTTCCGAAAAGAAAATTTCAAAACAATAAAAATTCTTGAAGATAATGGTTTGTTCCCATGGCTATGCATTTCCGCGCCAAATGAAAAGGGCCAATCGCCTTAATAAAACTCAAATACGCCTCACCATCAAATAAAAGTATAGCTCATAACACATTTAACAATACGGGGGAACACACAGTACCTTTTCACTTGAAGAACGGCTCTTTATAACAGTTATATTTTTGAGGATCTAAACTGAATATTTCCTCCCAAAATAAATGTGAAATTAAAGTGTGACTTAATTTGTCACAAGAATGAAAAGTTGGAATCGGCCAATTGAAGGATCTCAAACTACACTTAATATGGATAGAATATAAATTTGCGTAATATTAGTTGAGTGATATCTGTCATCATTTAAATTAAACATATCGATTTTTAGAACAGTTTTTACCAAAGCGTTAATTAGAGCAAATACATCGTTTTAATTAATTTGTGTGAATGTTGATTAGTATTTCAATACATTGAGTACATTCTTGTATTGTCACTAATGTATTTACCATATGTTTGGGAAAAGTTTTAAACAAAATAAATGGATAATATATTAAAATATATATTACCTCCATAACTAATTGCAAATTACAAAAAAAATTTTTAATGATTTCTTTTCTTTTAAGTCTTGATAATTTAGGAAGAAATTAAAGTTCTGTGTCTCCTTTGTGTTCAAAGTCAATCTAAATTAAAAAAAATAAAGATCTTAACAATTAGTCAAATTCAATATATTGAGATTGTTTTCTAAGAGTTAATAAGTTCAAATTTAAAATAAAGGCTTATCACTATAATTAATATCAATGCACAAGGTAGAAATCAATGTAATTACGTAAATTTCCGTGTGGAGGTGACCGCAATTTGATTAAATAAAATTAGTTGTAAAATGATACTTTGATACGGGAGTGAAATCACCAGTGTCCGACCGAAGGTAATTTTTTTGGCCAAAGCCGAAGCAAAACTTCATTTTCTTTTTCACCTTCGGCTGAAGCCGAACACAAAGCCGAAGCCGAAAAAATTGAATACGTTGTGAAAAATCCCTATTTTTAAGTTTGATGCAATTTCTGTTGCATTTTAAATTTAATATAGTGTTTATTTAAATAACAGGTCACGTTTTTTATTGTTTATAAAATAAAGTAGAATACATTTCTGAAATTGTGATACAAAATAATATAAAGACAACATAACAACAACATAACAACATAAAAGTATGACAAAAATATTAATCACTTCTTCCTCTTAATATTTGGCTTTGAAAGAGTGACTACATTATTTTTTATTGCTATCCAGTCCCGTCCAAAAAATAAATCGGTTATATTTTATGTATATAATAATTAATTACATTAGCCATGGCTTGAGGGGAAAGTTCTTAATAAATCTGATAGTAACACTAGACTACAGTAAACACGGACCTTGTGTCGTCACAACTGACTACTGATTAGTCTACCGACAGGGCGCCTAAATCCAACATGCAGTGACTTAGTTGTCACTTGTCACGTGACCGCTCCCGCACTGCACCCACAAGCGTACATTAGGTAAGGTAAGTAAGGTAAGAACCTTCGGCTTCGGTTTAATTTTGGCCAAAGGTGCAATTTATGGCCGAAGATGGCCGAAGCCGAAACCGAAGCCGAATGTTCGATTGAACACTAGAAATCACCTTTGGCCTAGTGCGACTATGTTTTTATCACTGAGCTATCCACTTTTCTTCCCGTGATCAGTCATTCCTCATTCATAGCTTAAGGCAGAGTCTGTAATAGACGTGTGGAAATTATCCACTACCATTACCTATCCTGGGTTAGATTCCCGTGCTCAGGTGTAATTTTCAACTAACTTAAAATATTAATACAACCTATTAATTATCACATTTAAATCATTTTTTTTTACAATTTTCAGAAGTATTTATTGATACTGTTTTGGACCCCTCTAAAATATTCAAAAATTCATGGATGAATTGTAATTTTCTTTAAAGTACTATAAGTAAATTATCCTTTTAATACTTCATCCATGGAAGATCACGCTTTTTCAGAAATAATGTTAATATAATACGCTTCAAAATTTTTTTTATCAACTACGTAGTATTGAAAAAAATCTTATGACCCAATACCCTATACCCAATAGGAAGCCAGCCTTCACAACATTGTATTCCCAGGAGTCTTTCTATTAGTTGGTTTTGACACTAGTGACAAGGGATCCAAGAGGCCAGGGGTAGGTCATATATAAATAAGCCGCTTGTGCGTATGAACACACAGCTCCATAACATAAATACACAGTGCCGGTAGCATAAATCTAGAGAACGAGGTATAATACAGAGAGTGCCACTAACTTAAATCTATAGATTACACAGAAAAATAATCTGTAGTTCATCCAAGACTGTATCATTAAATATTATATCTTCAGTGCAGAAGATTAAATTATCTTTATAAACCGTGCGCAACATCAAAAGTCTTGTTTACTTAATATCGTTATAGATAGTGTTCAATCACAGGGCATTATCACGATTACAATCCGTACCGCTTTAATTAGTGCTCGATCACGGGGCTATAAATACCAATGTTAAACCGTATCATCTTAATTGGTGTAATCGCCGGTTAAATAATCCGTAGCACAATAAATTGGCTCCCAATCGCGGGACAATTATATCTCAATAAATACCACATCACGATAAATTGGCGTCCATCACGCGGCAGAATAATCGTCATCACGATAAGTAATTATCTTATTCTTTCTTGACAGTAAAAAAGTTAAAAAGAATGATATTTTTGAAAGGAGGCCTATAGATACATTGCATAAAACATGTTTTTGGTGCCAGACATTACTCTGTGTAGTGATATGTGATCCGCATCACTGGCAGAATGGTCCAAGCCAGTGTTTTTCAAATTTTTGGTGATAGAGGACCACCAAATGGAAGCTACTAGATTGAGGGACCACCGGGTCCCTTGGAGCAAAGTTGGAGTGTGTAGGGTGGGGGGTTAAGGTTATGCAAGAAAACCATATTTTCAAGCAATTCCATTTACGACTATAAATACAAAGAAAAAATTAATTTATAATATGAAATATTGCAATATATATTATGAATTTATAAGTAATAGTTATTTGAGTATTTTTTAACATTTTAAACCCCATAGTTTTTTAAATAAATAATAATTGTTCATATTTGTTGACTTAAGGTTGGTTGAGACTAACTTTAATATATGACTTGGATCTACCAAGGAAAGAAATAAAGTAAAATACAGTTGTTTCATATTGACCTTTTTTCATTTAAAATACTTGAACTATATTATTTAATTATTTTACCACGCAACTTCTTGGGAGACTGCGGACTTTATGAAAGGCCACCACGGCCCACTATTTGTCCTAGTTCATGGGTGGACTGGCAGATTCCAAGCGGCACGCGACTGCAAATATGATGATCCTTAAGCATATATTAATATCTACCACTACCGATATCTTTAAGTACAAGCTGAAGTGCTAAGGTGAAATATCTGTATCTTTATTATTAATTAGTTTAATCCCGAGAAATATCAGCTACATGATCAATGATCAATTTACACTTTCTACTGCCATGGACAAAAATTCTTCTAAATGCTTAGACAGTAGATGGGTGTCATTAATATATTTAGATTAGTAAAATAATCATCCACTCGCTACTCGTGTGAAAAACTAATCATATTATTTTACGTCTGACTTAAGAAATTGTTTATAAATAACACCAAGAAACAACAAACAGTGTTGTAGTTAATAATATTTGTATTCAAATTTAACTACGATTTATTTTAATTAAAATAATTAAATGCACATTAGGCCCTACACTATTTAGTATATGATTACAGTACTGATTTATTTATATTCCTCGACCACACGTCTAGTTTCTTCGACAATTTTATCACCTCTGTCCCAAATTCAAATAACATTAGCGAAAAAGCCATAAAGCCCCCCTCTCCCACTCTCTACTCCAGCCTGCACCATTCAGGGCCATCCCCCCCGGAACATGGTAGCTGTGATTTCACGAAACACAAATTTGCAAAAGACCACCTCTGCGGGCATTCTCACTATCGTCAAGGAATGCCACTGTAAGAACAATGCAACCATTAAGAGGACTATCTAGTCCTTGAATGACCCAACCCTAACCGTGCAAGACGGACACAATAAATCACAACCCTATTTCAGCAAACATAATATTATTATATCAACAGGATGGTTTTACATTTAATACCATCGCGTATCTTCACAAATTATGTATTCCAAGCAAATCAGAATAATTAGTCAATGAAAAATTTGATTCAAATTTAATACAAAGATAATTTTGAATTGAAGTAATTTATTTTAGTTTAAGTTAGTGGTAGCAGCCCAAATCAAACCAGCTCACCGGGATATCTCCCAGTGTCTCGCAATATACAGGCCTTCTGTTGATGGAGAAATCCTGGTTTGAAAACTGGTTGGTATTTTTTGTGTGGTTTTTTTTTTCAAAATAGCTTCTCACTCTCCCTCCACGTAAATTTTGGAATATTATCTCTGAATTATACCTTCAATAACCCAAACCATTAGTGTAGATTTGCGGATAGCCTCAATCAGTATTAAACGTGACGCGAAATAATACAAGCATTTAACACCACACTATTTTGTCGTGCAGTGAGTTTTGACGACGTTGCTTAATTGGAGATTTTAATACATCATCATTATTAGACATCATTGTACTAAATAGAAAGAGAATCAAGAAAATGAACAATTCAACCTGTGAGGCCTCTAATTTGCCTGCTGATAAATCCTCCCCTCTCTCACTGACGAGTATAAACACCCACTCTACTGTTTAGACCTTGACAACATTGAATAGAATTTCAAAATTACATGTTTTTTGTTCTCCATTTTAGATGGACTTTTATGCTTCTATGGCCTTTTTAATTTACATCTTGGCAGAAAGACTCCTACAGGACATTTTCGTTAATAAACCAATTAGCCAGGGCTGTCGACGATTTAAAGGAATGCGTTTACGAAAAAAGTACTTTAAGATAAAAAAAAACAATTTTGTGACTGTGTGAGACGATTTTTAGATTTATTTAAAGATGTATGTTTTTTGTTTCAAAATCATATCTTTAAAACTCACCAAATAACATTTAATACATTAACTTGGGAAATAATATTTAGTCATAAAGTGATATCACAGGCAGGCAACATTTTTAATGGTGATATAATGTATAATATATCAATATTGAAGTATTACTCTCATGTAAGTCTCTGAATATAGGAAATCGAATTCAATTAAAACTTTTATGGTGGAATAAAGCACGAGAGAGTTCCTAAGCTGAACAACAGAGACGTCATTCGTTGATGTAATCTACGGGTCAGCAACCCACAGCACGCGTGCCAAGAGTGGCACGCGGAACGATTTTCAATGGTATGATGAGCAATTTTAATACAATTATATAAAGCCTTTGCTTTTAATTAAAACCATCTATGTGAGTAATAATTTTAATAACGTGTTTTATGTTTCAATGATTCAGTTGTTTCGACTCAAAATTTTATAAAATATGTATTCAGAATTAAAATTTTGCAATAACACATTTATAGGTTTTGTATTTATTCTAATTTATCATATTTTTACTGAAATATTAAATATTCAAGAAATATTGGTTTCTTAATGTATTCAATTTATAAACATGTTTTTACATTAATGTTTTACATGATCAACTTAAATTTGTTTTAATAGTTGTACTAAATAACTAGTTTACAAATATAAACTATTTGAATGGGCTTAGGTTGGTTGGTCTGCTGAGCTACTTTGCAATATAACTTCGACACAACTCTACTGAAAGGTTGCCGACCCCTAATGTATTCTGTCAGAAAGCCGTCTCTTAGTCCTTTTGTCACCGGATCTAGCAAAGCGACAAACGCCGTGAATGTTAGCCATTACTATCTGCACGACTGCTTTGTGGGACTGCATAATCTACTCCTTAACCCTCTGGCAATGCAGCGAACAATTTTGTTGCTTGCGATTCTATTCCAGACCACGTATCAACGTCACTAAATGAACGTACTTTTCTCAAGGAATGTACAATGTACAAAACCATATAATAAAGCCACACTGTGGGTGGATTTTAAAGGTTATCTTGCTCTTACTATTGTTACAGAAATAGGGTATTGTGTTAATAGCTGCTTCAAGTTTATTTTGAAATATTATACATTTTTAATTTTTTAAAAGATGCTGATATTTTGATTGATATTGTAATATTATCAAACGTATTTTTATGTCCTCCCTTTACTTATCAAAAACATGTTGTTGTTTTTTACAATTTTACGTTCTTACGTTCACATTTATCTATATTTTTAACTTTTTTTTTGTTGCAGAGAAAGAATAATATAGATACTTATGAAACTAGTAAAAAAAAATACTTATGTATTTAATTTGTGATTATTATTAGGGTATATTGATAGTTTAAATTAATTTAAAAACTACACCTGAACACGGGAATTGAACCCATGATAGTTCATGGTAGTCGATTATTTCCACACGTCTATTACAGACTCTGCCTTAAGATATGAATGAGGAATTACAAATCATGGGAAGAATCCTGTATAGCTCAGTGGTAAAACATTGTCGCACCAAGCCTAAGGTCTCCGATTCCATTCTCGTGAGAAAGTGTAATTTTCCAAATAATTTTATTTAGTTGAACTGTGGTCACCTCCATACGAATATTTCTGTAATCGATTGTGTGTTAGTATTCATTATATTGATAAGCCTTTATTTTAAATTTGAACATATCAAGTTTTAGAAAACAATCTCAGTATATTGAATTTGACTAATTGTAACATGCCTCATTGTTTGTTATTTATTATTATTTAGAGCGACTTTGGACATATAAACGAATATATAAGTTTAATTTCCCCCTAAATGATATATAGGCTTTTAAATAAAAGCTACTTTAATACTGTGCTTTCTTGTAATAACATCAATCTTGAACAGGTAGTAGTTTACTTATATCACAAGTGCTAAATTTGGTGTCATACAATGGCTAACATTGCTGGTGAAAAATGAATCTACTTGATTAGTCTGATAAAAATCATATAAATCTATGTATTTATTAAATTATACTGACTTAATTTTGACTATGTTGTGGCACTCCAAACCTTTTTGTTTTAAAAAATTCTGCCCAGTGATTTGTACTTTTCTTGTGTGCTTGATGTCCCTAAAATATGTACAATAATTCGGCAGCAAGTTTTATGGTCCAAAACAAATAATATATTACAATAATTACAAAAATAACCATTTTAACAAAACGCCCACGCTTACACATAAAAATCGTGTGTGTATATGAGTACTTTAAAAGTCTACCTTTATTTTTACAACTTTTGTTACCCAATTATGTAAAATATCCCTTCAGTGTAACAGTGTTACAGTGTTTTCACCATCATATCAACTAAATATGAAGATGCATCGTCGTAGAGAAAACCAACATCTTTGGATAGAAAACTTGTTCGATTCATTCTTAGAGCTGGTTTTAATGATTTTTTATAAGACTGCTGTAATAAATAGTCAGCACTAAATGTACTGCTATATTCCCATGTCTCATCAATTGTTATTATATGATTCAAAAAATCATCTTCTTCCCTTTTAAATAGTTGTTTGATAACTGTTGAGATCTGAACTCGCGCCACTCAAATAGGACTATTAGGGTACACATTGGAAGTAAACTTTATTGAATCAAATGTTAACATCGAGAATAGTGTCAACAATACCAAAATTTATGTTCAATTCTGAAAATTGAAAATTGACCCCTGGACACGGGAATCGAACCCGGGACTTTTGGCTTAGTACTACAATGCTATAACCACTGAGCTATCCAGGAATCGTCCCGTGCTCAGCGTCATTCTCCACTCATATTTTAAGACAAGAGTCTATGATGGACGCGTGGAAATCGTCGGCTACAAATGTGTGATTTTTCTTTCTTACTTATGTTCAAGTTGAAAAGATAATTCAGCAGCAGTATTTTTTTCTATTATTCCGATCTGCCCGAGAAATTGTCACATCATTGATAGTCGTTGCTTATCTTGCTTTGTGCGCTTCATTCTCCCCACGCACCTCCCCCCTCCCTCCTTCAATTTAAAATTTAAAAGGTGGACCTATAATGTGCTTGGGATCACACTATCGGTCCATTAAGTATTCGCAAAGGTTTTTTGCATACCGCCCTGAAGTTCGCTGTATACCATATTCTCCATATTGGATGGATTTTAGCCTCTTTTTGTGGCTTTCTTACAGTTACATTTAATAATAATGCGTTGTTACACTTAAAATAGAAATACAAACTCATGCAGAGGGTATATTATTTTTTACTGTCATGGGCTTCTGTGGCAATCAAATAATTATTGCGTCAGAGGGATTGTATTATGAAGTTGGTGAACACGCCTTGTTTTCAAACTTTGTCAACTATTCAATAAAAAACTAAAGTCCAGGACCAAAATAGAACAGCCCTCGTAATTACACTATAAAGCTAAAGATATATTCAATAAACCTAAATAAATTAAAACACTAATTTAAATTACTCTAAATTATATGAAATAATTCCTGGTGGATTTGGTTGAAAGGCTTACAAAAACTGATAGAAATAGGAAAGGGTTGCGAAGAATGAACAGAAATATACATATATCATATTGGCTGGTGTGGCAATGTCGAGGGAAGGGTGCTTGGTGGACGGGGAGTTTGGCGAAGAACAAAATAAACCCTCGAATCTCGTTTGTCATAAGAACAAGACAAGCTGTTACCTCTTTAACCCCTCCCCCCACCCAAACCCTTTTTCTTTCTTGCACAGTAAATTTTATTGAGAAAGATCTTAGATCAAATGTTTTACTTGCCGAATGTTACGTGAGAAACTAAAGGTCAAAATAAAAATATGACATTTGGATATGATTAGAAGAAGTCCACGCTCTGTTTATATTATTGTTTTGTACATATATTTAAAATAGTACTTTTATAAAAAGAAATGTATCTACAAGTGATCTTTTAGAGTCAACGACTCAAAGGTTGGTTTGATGTGATTTCTATCAATCCTGAGATGGACATGCACTCAGCCCTTTGGTTGATTAGTGCTGCTTGCGCCATCTGGTAGAATTCCCATGTACTAGGGATTTAAGTAAGTATAGTGATTCTCCGTTACTTTCTACAATGAATTTCTACGAGCAAGTGTGAAAGGACCTACCAATTTCATCTAAAGGGTATTTTCAAATACCTTCCAGGATCCTTGTACATGCTATAATATAGATTGGAGTGACGGATTTACTTCTCCTACGAAGGGAGTTGTACTACGGATTTTTATCGCTCGGTAAAAATCTGTTGAACTCAGTTGGGTTTGAACCCATGAGCCCATGATCAGAAAATAAATAATTCTGTAAGCCCATCCGGGATTCGAGCTATGGCTTCTATGTCACTAGTGATTCGGTCTTTTACAAGAGTAAATTCTTAGAATATGCGTGTTCAAAACCATATTGCTTGTTTGACTTGTATTTTACCATAATTGTGGTGGTAATTAATTTATCCAAAACATTTCAAACACAAGATCAAATTAAACTACAGTAAGTTGCAAATAAACTATGTGTTGGCGTTCGTTCTAGAAATTGAGATTTGTTTACTAGATTAACTTTTGAACATAGATTTATTACAATTTTCACACAACAGAAATGGTGAACCCACAGTAAAAAAATAATTAAATGAAGAGTAGTATTTCAAAGTAACAAAGCCACGAAACCTTCAAATTAAGCTCCCCCCTTTCCCTTCGCACACGAGTCTGCTGCAATGAAAACTGTGGAGTTGAAGGAAGACATTTGTCATCCTCGCGAAGACTATTAATCACAGTTATTGGAATGTAATGGAGGCAGAGCTTGAGGTCTCTTCACTGACGTGTTAGTGCGAGGAGTACTGGGAGATGACAAATTTCCTTGCTCTCATCTGTTCCCACTATGCATCTTGAAACTGTCTAGAAACTCAGCAGGGGTGCGCAAACACAAATATTAATCCTATCAAAACGGATTAGGGGTGTCAAAGAGAAACATTAAACATTGCTTCATGGCACTAAATTTCCTACAACGGGTATTTAAACTGTCTCAAACCAAGCAGGTAGGCCCAGATTTAGACATAAAACATGTCTCATTTCCTGGTCCCAAACTCGCTACAACATTGTCTTGAAACTGTCTCGAAATTAAGTATTGATGCCCAAATTTAAAAAATGTTACCAATTTTTACTGGCCCTTGGCTTGTTACATCGTGTCTAGAAACTGTCAACAAACTAATAAGGTATTTTCTAATTTAAACATGAAAAGTGTCATGTTTTCTTAACCTAATCTTGTTTAAAACACATATTGAAATTCTCTTAATTAAAAAAAATGGGCTACACAAAGCAAGCCCGCACCGTAAAATTCCGGATGAATGCTCACCATGTTTTTAAGTGCAAGAGACTACATGAATCCGCACCACAATGGCGCGAATGGATCGTAGAGAGAGCATTAATCTGCACTTTTAATCTAAGGCTACACGGTTCTGAGCCGCACCACACCGCACATCACAACACCACAACGAGTTTTCTATCACGTGGCTACACGAGCCGAACGTGACTGAAAATTCAAATCGATGCTTGCGCCACTGCACTCTTACTATCGAAAGTCGTGTTGTGGAAGCCATGGAAGAATAACGTTTAAAACGTTGGAGCTTAAGCTTCACTTGATCTCGAATAATTACCCTATTTAATTGAGTGGTTATATCACT
>CABFWO010000164.1:444464-461945 GCA_902155825.1 Timema genevievae | reverse complement strand
TACAATGTACATTATTCCGTTCAGAAATCTTACGAGTTTATTGAAAGAGAGAGAAAGTCTGTGCGGTGCGCCGTACCATTTATTTTGTAAAATTAATGAATAGATAAATCTTTAATTTATATTGTTGTGTACTTTGTCCGACAATAATAATTCATCTCGGTCATTATTAAGTCTACCTTATGTGTTAAGGGTTCCGGGCTCGATTCCCGAAATGCTATATTTTAAACTTTGGTAAATTGGCAGCCTAGGAACAGGATGAAGAGAATTTATTTGCAAACGAGACGAGTTTAATCATAGAAGTCCACGTTAAATTAGGGTAGAACACCAGCATTTATTAGTGAAAATATATTATATCGTGTCATATAAATAAATTACTAAATGAATAATAATATATTAATATTAGAACTTCTGAAAAGTTATTTAGTAATACTTATATAATCATATTTAAGTTCTATTTATACCTAATTTAGTCACAATATAAGCTATTGGCTTGATAAAACCACTTATAATTTTTATAGCACTAGCCATCTTTTCAAAAATTACGATAGTTTTTTATATGTGTATTACTTAAATGTAGTACGGTTTTAGGCTTAATGATGTCTGCCTTATGACTAAACCTTTAATAATCGTTTCTAAACTGCCAAGGACGGTAAGATCGAGGTTCGAATTTCTATCGGGTGAACTGGGGTGGTTTTCCACTCTCCCGCCACGCAAATGCGGGTTCACTTCCTCTAAATTTAAGATTCCCAATTCCTAACCCATTCGAGTAATTAATACTTATAGCTCCAATGGGCAGTAAGACTGTACCGTTCTCCACCTCCAATTCTAACAGCTAGAGGTCACAATATCTAGGAAGAGGGTGGACGGAATCTATAAGGAATTTATTATAAAAAAATTGGAACATTTGCAAGTTTAGGCAAATTTGAATTATTTATTAAAGGTAAAACAACAGAGGTAAATAAAGAATACATGGCCTCACGAGGCAAACTGAAGAGTGTTGAAAAGCATATAACTATGGCAGAGATTGCACTTGTGCAGTACATTTGAGGATATATTTCACAATCTCAAAGTGAATTATTTATTTATAAGAATTAGTCTGGAAGAGACCCAATAATAATCAAAAATCATTAATATAATAACTACAAGCTTAAAGAGCCTCTTTTAAAGGGTTAATGAAGTGCCTGAATTACCATTGTGAATTTCGACTAAACAAATAGGTTAAACCATTAAACATTTTAATTCTTACTATAATATTAATGAGCTTAAATATCCTCTTTTAAACGGTTAACAAAGTACCTGAATCACCATAGTGAATTCCGACTAAACAAATTTAATTTTAACTATCGATTTTGATAAAAATAAATTACACAAAGGTTTGACTTCCCGACATAACTCACACTTCTGTGGGACTATTAATTCCACCACCTTTGAAGCAATCGAGAATATTCCGACTTTTTAGTATTTAACATTATAATAGAAAACAAAGTAATATTATAATAGAATACTGGTAATTTCTCACTAAACGAATTGGTAGAATGTTAAGGTTACAACTTATAAACTAACAAAAATAAATTACTTTTATAATTTCTTCAAAAAAAATATGTCTACAAAATATTACCTATAAAAGAAACACTATCGAATTTTAAAGTTCAAACAATTTATTGGTAACCACAAGTGCAATAACAATTTATATTTAAACTAAATATTCCAAGCTATAAAAAGAATCAAAAAGTGGCTACCTATAAACATCTCTAAAAATTACAAAGAGACTAGCGCCCAAGCGGCAAAAGGAAACATTAAGTGTTCCATAAAACAAATTTACTTTCAAAGGTAAGTCTTCTATTGTGAAATTACTAACGCCTACACTGAACGATTATAATCACATAATTAACTAAGTGTTTCAAACACTCAAGCCCGTTAAAGGTCGTTTAAATTTTAACTATTTAATACAATATCTAGAGTTTATATATTATCATCCTGGAGCGATTGATTATGTCCAAGACCAGACTAGGACTTCTCGTGGAAGTGTTGGATTTAATAGTCAACCATGTTAGCTTACCACCAGCTTTATATAGATCTAGAAGATGGGTAAACGGGTGGGAGATATTCATATTAAATATATAATGTAATATTCCGAACACGTGTTAACAGAATGACTCTCTTGTTAACATAAAACTTGGTACGTGCTCAAGTCACGTAGGCCGGACATCTGGCTAGTTGGCAGGTAAAACCTGGCACGTGCACAAGTCACGTAGGCTGGACACCTGGTGAGCTGGCCGTTAAAACTTGGTACGTTCTTCTAGTCTCGTAGACCGGACATCTGGTGAGTAGGCAGTTAAAGCCTGGCACGTGCTCAAGTCACGTAGGCTGGACACTTGGTGAGCTGGCCGTTAAAACTTGGTACGTTCATCAAGTCATGTAGACCGGACACCTGGCTAGTAGGCAGTTTAAGATTGTGAATGGTTTGTCTGTCGGCTGGCTGGGCCAATCAGCGCAGTCCTGAATCACCCTATTGAAGTATCTTGTTGATGCTTCGTTCGTAGCTGTCATTCTTTTCTTCACCTTAGGATTCAGTGTGAACTAGTCAGGTTATAGAACTCGTATTAAACCAGAAGATACAATGAGTGAGTAAAGCACATATTTTAGACATAGTAAGTTTTGTAATCTTTGATATTACAGGATGTCTATGAGTATCGGCATTCTTCGGAGTGGGTAGTAATAATGTAAATTAGCTAGTCTCGCTAGGGTTACTATTGAAAGATGTCTATATGTATTGGTTTATTTGGGGCGGGTAGTAATAATGTAGCGTTAGGTCGTATCACTAATGTTACAAGACGTGGTGCTAAATAAAAGATTATAAACAATCTTTTCCGAATTTCGTGTTATTTCCTCCACCCTTGTTACATGCTTACTCGCTACTAATACTTTTCTCTTTGCAGATGGGCCATTCTTAAAAGAGATGTAATGCGTTATACTAGACAAACCAACTCTAATTATTACTTGCATTATTAAATCACTATTATAATTTCCAGCTTCCCTTCAAGCACAATCGTCAATCAGTGACCAAACGGAATGACGGACCAGTCTTTCTGACAATCTTAAGTTTATCGAAAACCTGGCGCGCGTGAAGGGCTCGTAGCTAAACACATCAAACTGTGAAAAGTATTGGTGTTAGAGGAATGAGTCTTATATCAAAATAGAATTCAGTTCATGATGATCATTTCTTAAAGTTATACTACTCATTTATCTCAACTACTATAAAACTTTTACATAGAGTGAAAATATCTCTGCAGTAAAAACCTCATAACCTCATTATAGTTTTTTCATTAGAAAACCAATTGGAGTATGGAAATTTTAATAATATCCTCATGTCTTTTAATGTTTTTATAACAAATTCTGTAAAAACTACTATGATTGTCTATGTAGTTTACGAGAAACGGAAAGCTAAGTTTTAGGATTTTCAAGTATTTTATCGTGGTAAACATTATGATGCTTGGATTTACCCTGTAAGAACCTAAAAATATAGCCCATCTTGTGCTATGGTGTCGTGAATTCAAATATCGTCTGAACTTTGCACGGAGCCTATACTGACTATCAGCATCTACATCATGAGATCTACTCACCTGACTCTTCATAGGATCAGTGTTAATCTGACACATGTACATCCCTCTGTCCTCTTCCTGAACATTCTTCACGTGAAGATTCCAGATGGAATAGTCGTTATGGGACACAGAAACACGTGGGTTGTGGGTGATCACGTGGTCGTGGATAGCTTGTATCGCCTTGGTGTCAGCCTTCACCCAGCCTACCTACACACACAGGAACAAGATGAATAGTAGTCGTTATGGGACAAGGATATCACGTGGATATTATTACAAGGATACACGTGGAAATTAATACAAGGATACACGTGGACATTAGGAAAAGGATACACGTGGATATTAGGACAAGGATACACGTGGAAATTAGTACAAGGATACACTAAGACATCAGTATAATGATACACGTGGACATTAGTACAAGAATACACGTGGACATTAGTACAATGATGTACTGGGACAAGGATACACGTGGACATTAGTACAAAGATACACGTGGATATTAGTACAAGGATACACTGGGACAAGGATACACGTGAACATTAGTACAAAAATACATTGGGACAAGGATACACGTGGGCATTAGTACAAGGATACACGTGGATATTAGTAAAAGGATACGTGTGGATATTAGTACAAGGATACACGTGAACGTTGGGACAAGGATACACATGGGTTGAGGGTCATGGGTAGTAAGCTTATTATTTGAATGTTATTCCGATTTTTCTACAAGTGCACCTTTGAGCAGAAAAAAATATTTGATATATCTACCTCACGTAATATGACTCATAATCGAGATCAGGTTATTCGAATTCTATTAATATTATTTTTCTCATAAATCGTACTAGATAGTTTCTTATGACAAATACTAAAATTATTAATGTCGATTAAGAAATATTTTATAAACAAACGTATGATCAGAAGATTTAAACAGGATATAAAACTAGAGCAAATATATTAATAAGTGCCTTGTTTTCTATCATAAATTTATTTATTTTAAAGACAAATATTTGTTAGAGTCAAGTACACCTACATCCAATAAGTTTACCATCATTTTCACACCAATAAAATAAATGTTACGATGCGCCGCACAGACTTTCTCTCTTTTTACCTAAATTGTTTTAGGCTCTAGGCCAAGATACAGACACACAAACAGACAGAATGACAAAGGCCAGCATAGCAAAAACAACTTTTTCAGTTTCAAGGTGTCATGAAATGTTGACAAAATCTTGAATTCAATATTTTTATACTGCGTTTTAAAGTGCTCTAGGATTGAGGTAAGCACAGCTGGAATGGGGAGTGGAGGCTCGTCACATGCTCGACCAATCCGTGAAGGGTAGGTGTCATAGCAACCGATGCACGTAGCCAGATTTCTTACTATCACTAAGTATGCTTGCATAGTAGTAACGTGCAAACTCTCGATATGTGGAAACTATGCTCCCCCAGCCTACCCACCACGCTGATCATAAAGCAGTTTAGATCCTATTATAGTGATTATAATACTTCTCTTTCAAAGGAGTCAAGGGAAAGTAAAAATGGCCCATTTATAGTAATATTTATGTAATTTATACAGCCCAGATCCATCTCTTGTCAGATAGTGTTTACTCTGTACTATATCTCCTGATATGGCATGGAGAAAGCTGTTACTTTCATTGATCTGTCTCATTCTCACTCTGACAAAGTATAAAAGTGACAGAGGTATGCACGATGTAATAATAACATTCAATATGATGAATAGGTGATGAATGGAGGGAGGGTGTCGCTTGTAAGGTCAGCTATGCTGCTAAGTACTCAACATAAGATTGTAATTTAAAGCGAAATCTCAATGACTATCAACACACAAGTTACCAATCATTGTAATTACGTCACTGTCCTTATAAAGGTGCCACATTTCAAATAATTTAAATTACTAAAAATATTACAGCTGAATACTCAAATCGAGCCCGGGAGCTTTCACTTAGTGATCCAACGCTATATCACTGAGCTATTCAGGATACATCCCGTGCCCAAGATCATTCTTCACTCATAGTTTTAACGCTGAGTTTGTGTTGAAAATGTGGAGGTTCCACAATTACAATGATATGAAAGCTGTGTGTTGATATTCATTGAGAATTTCTCTTTAAAATTAAAATATTGTATTGTATAGTAGGTTGAATAAGAACCTTTCTAGTAAAAGATGGGTATGGTATCTGATAGCTCACGATAATATTAGTCGCTCATATGTAACTGAAGACTCCTTACGTACATCACAGACTCAGCCTTGAAATATGAGTGAAGAATGACCTTGAGAATGGGATTAATCCTGGATAGCTCAGTGATAGAGCATTGGTGGACTAAACCGTAGGTCTCGGATTCGATTCACTTATCCATGTGTAGTTTTTAAATTAATTATTGTAATTGAAATGTGTTCACCCCTGTATTGACAGTTGATATTCATTAAATTTTATGAAGGAAAAATATAATTATGGATAAAACAGTGATTATTTAACTAAAGCTTTGTATGGCTAAATAAGCTCAATCAGAGAGGAATTGTGGCTTGAAATATTTGAGAAACTCTGCCTTAGACTGATTAGTTTAAATTACTGATAGCCAATACTGGCACTCAAGCATAAAATAAAAACAAATTATACCAATAGCAAATGTAATCAAATAATTAGTTTGTCGCTGTTTACTATCCACCGTTTTCCATTGATAGTTTTGGACTAACCATAATTTATTTAAAGAAAGGTCTAATTTAACTGATTCACATTTATAGGTTGCATATTGTTCTTAGTTCTACGCTAATGATAGAAATAATCATATTTTTATATCATGATTCGAAAATGGTATTAAATTCATGGGAATCCAATAAAATTAAAGGTTATCAAAACTTAAACTTTAATGATTATGTTACAGAAAATAATATTGATAAATTTAGAAAATCATTAATTTTTTATGAATGTTCGATCACTGAAATGTTCTTCATACGATTAAACCTTGATTTCTAAATGTGTCTTTAATAATTATAATCAAATACTTTTTCAAACCTATATGTCAGCGTAATTTCGAGCAATGAAAAACAAACTAAAATATGTTTTGTTCTCCAGGAAAAGGGAAAAAGTTCTTTCTCGTTGTTGACGGGAATGATGTGGTCTAGACACAGTCTAGGATTACCTTGTCTCGACTTGTAATGTTAAAAAGAGTTCGCGAGTCACAATCAAATTTGTCAGCCGTGAATTTTCTTCTTGTTGCATTCTTTTTTTCCTCTCAGGGCAATTCTTGTTCTTACTCCTCTTTCTCGGTCACGTGTCGCCTTACTGAATAGAACCATGTTGGACAGGGCGCTTACAGAGGGAGACGGAACAGTGATAAACTAAGACAAGGAAAAGGGAAGATACGATATCAAGTATTTCATGACAAGTATACACTAGGCGTGTTGAATAAAGCTGGCTTTATATTCATGCAGAACTCATAACAACGAATAGAACCATAGTACATATTGCGCTAGATGCTTAAAAGCATATTATCATTGATGGTGTTCCTATTCGATGCATATTTAATAACGAATTGTGACAACCCATAAAGTTGAACCTCTTATGCACTATGCATTATGCAATAAATTGAAATTATATCAGCCAAAGAGAATGTGAAAAGAGGCGCTATCCAATTAAAGGCCAATCTACACAGCAGACGGAAAAATATATTCCGTTCATATTAGAAATGTCTTCTTCTACCATAATATTCATACCAATAATAAAATACAACCAAATAAAATTTGATTTTAAATACAGATACGATTTGAAATCAAGTTAATTTTATGTTTTAAAATATATCGTTCTAGAGAATTGTTTTCCGAGTAAGCCCTTTAGCCAGTGAAGTATTTTTGAATAGTTTGTATACTAAATCAAAGCGGTAAAGGCCAGACCTAAATCTGCTATCCGTCTTCTCAGCAGCAGTTTGATTCTGCTCGATAACAATGCCTACCCACACATTGCCACAATGACACAAACTAAGATTACGAAATTCTATTGGAAATGCGTTAGTGTCCCCCGAGTACCTTGATTTGTTCTTCATTAAAAATAATCTGGGTAGTTAGCGTTTCACATAAAAAAACGCAGGTTGAGGAAGACGTGTGCCACTTCCTTTATAGACAAAACTCCAGATTTGTTCCACTATGGGGTTCCAAAAATTGGTTTGACCTAGTACCTGAATATCTAAGATGAGGAGCACAGGAACGATGTGGCTAAATTTTAATGTATATTTAATTTGAGAAAATAAATTGCTATCAATTCACAAAACCTGGGAATCTTATTTTTTGAACAGCCTTGATATGAAAAATAGAATATTAAATTTCTTACTTCAAGGTCTCTGTCCTTTTCGCAATTTTTTTAGAAAAAAGTTTCCTGTTTTATGTGTCCCTCCCCCCCTCTTCGTCTCCTTCCCTTAACTTTTCTGGAACATCTTTGTTCACTTTTTTGAAAATGTGATTTCTGCACACCAAGGGGATGGTGATGTGATAAGAAAGAGGGGCAATGGGAGGGAAACAAGACATAAAGGTAGTAAGATAGTAAGAGCAAGAGGAAGAATAATGCGAGGAATTGGAAACACTTTGATGTTTTCATATCACACGACGATAGAGAAAAACAAAACAGTTCGAAATGAAATCCTTATTTTTTTAATTCAACAAGTACAAACAAGTGTAGCTTAGCTCTCTCCTCTCTTGCACGTCCTTTTCATCATCTTCTTGTAAATGTATTTATTTACAAATATCTTGCCTAAGGAATACCCTTTATTAGTAAAATTATATCATGCTATATGCTACAATCAAAGATTTGTGAACAAGTAATGTAGATTTCATCTTCTATCTTCTATGTGTGTTAACTTCCTGCACAGATTTAATAACTTGTTATAAACATATTTGTTTTTAATAAATATGTTTGGTATGAAACATCCTTTAGCGAGCTTGTCATAGCTTTTCTAAATTCATTCCCATACCTTAATTTTTTTCCAAGCATAAAGTGAATAATTTGGACGGATATTTGAACCAGGTCATTATTTTCCTAATATTAATGAAACATGGAAACAGCTAAAGGAGGCTTAATATTATTTTGTACTCTTATATTTGACTGTGTTTAAAAATAATTGTTACTTTTTACTTCTTGAATTTTAGTGGCTTAAATTAGGTGCTTATGATGAAGAGCGTAGTTCAGGGGAAGTGGACTCTTATTAAGATATAGAGAAAGGGGGAGAGGGGAACCACAGTGACAAATCAAATGTGTAAGACCATCATTATTCAATCCACCCGGCCGAAATTGGAGCCCCGTCATCGGCAATCTAGTATTTTACAAGACAGACGCCTTATACCATGTATAACCTATGGGAGTCACTACTTTTTACAAAAAAAATATAGTTATTTGAAATAGAACTTTTCTGATACAGTGACAGGAGAATTTAATACCCAATGGATTAAATTAAAATCAAATATCTATTGAAAATTTTCATACTTTTTAATATATATCGTAAAACAGTATTGAAGCGGAATGGAAGGTAGAACGAGTTCAGGTGAAATTTTTGTAATTTTTATAACAAAAAACGTTTATGGCAAGAAGGTATAAGCTCTTAAATATATCATGTGGATCGTGGAATTTGACCAATAAACTTTCTTTTTATTTAAATATTTTCTCATCAAATTCCACGAAGTGAATGACCAATATTCAAGAACTGTCAGAACTTTTGAGATTGTTATGAGTAGTAGGAAATTAAACTAATCAAGTCCATTAAAACAATATTTGAATTATTTTGTCAAAAAACAAAAAATTCAAAGCTTATGACTAATCTCGGGTTAAATTTTACAAATATATTGTATAATTAAACGATAACTATTATTGATATCTTACTAATATATAAAAATGAAGTAGTGTTTGTGTGTTTGTCTGTTTGCTGTTAAAATCATGTCCAAACCATTGTACCGATTGTTCTGAAATTTCATTCGTTTGACACGTAGGATATATTTTTTCTATCCAAACCCAATAAAATTGATGTTTTATCAAATATTCTGTCTTAAACCGCATGATCAATCGTTATTCTCCTATTCATTTATTTATGTCCTACTTGATCACCAAATTATCTCAAAATCTAAAGCGTAGTTATATAATATATTTAAATCTTAAATACAAGATAAATTATATTTTGTGTTGGTTGTTTTGTATTCACATTAGTAGGCAAATAGTGTTGATTTAACAAATAAATCTTACATATAGGTAACGTTAAACATTGATTTGATCTTACATTCACACACACACACACACACACACACACACACATACATACCTGTATATAGATACAGACTAATAGAAGTATTCTCCCATTAAAAGGCAGCTTAAACATTAAAGGATAAAAGGAAATAATCAAGTAAAATCTAATTTTAATTAGTGCGATAACAATGTAACTACAAGACCAAGAAACTTTGCAAAGGAATAATTTAGAGATATCTGAATATGTGCACCTCTGGAATTAATTTTTTTTAAATATTTTGAAACCCTAACGCCCTGGGCCGTTTAGCTGCCTGTGATCTACTTCATACTCCAGCAATCTGATCTTTTGCAATTTCACCATAGATAAAAACCTATAATTGTGAAATTGAGCGCTTATTGATTAAATATAATTTTGTGAGCCTGACACAATCAACCGCATGACCATTACTTCAGAACACTAAAACAAAGAAAAGAATCCTTTACTTGGCATAAACTTACGAACCTGAGAAAACATTGGGGGTACATCTCGAATTTATTATCTCTACCATTACATTATTTTGAGAGTGTATACCGTAAATCACGTGATGAGACATTTGAGCAACTTCAAAACCATTAAACATTGAAAGGGTTTAGGCTAGTATATGTACTCAGGGAAACTTAAGAATGTGACACAGGCACGTTCTAACTTTATTATATTTCTAGTCTTACACCTGAGACTGCGTGACTACTGCCACGGGTATCCAACAAAAATAAAAATCTAGCAAGCGAAAACATGTAATAAGCCTACGTATTCAAAGAAGCCTTAGGGTGCGCTTCCCTTCAAAGTTATTTTATTTCACTATTATAGCCTATAGCCTACTCTTATATTTCTCAACTTTGGATTTATTAACTATGTTGTAGTGAATATCCAGCCGCAATGAATCTAATTACTTTGTTTCGATCCACATACATTTCAACATATTTTAAAAATTTCGTTTTAGTTTTCAACCATCAACTTTGGTTTTTATTAAAATTAAGAACTAAAACGTTAAAGGAAAAATTTTATTTTAATGAACTCTTTGAAAGCAAAATTATATGGGTGTTTGAGCTTAAGACTTGAAGAAACTGTTTCTATACCAGAGTTCTTATTCTGGTAGAACACAGAGAAACTGAAATTATTGAATGGAAGGGGACTAGAGCAGACAGTCACTGCATAACACTCTTCAGGCTTAATCTTCATAACATAGTTGCAGCGAGGATATGGCAATGGCCACTAATCAGAAGTGCTTCCTGTACGCTGGTTTAGCTACTGGATGACTTTAAATGCAGAGGATGATATATCACTCAAAGAACTACTTTAAATCGTTGATGACAATTATTTTGAAATTTAAGACCTTATAGATATAGTCATATAAACTATGATTTTTATTTCAAGCACCAACTCTTACTACCTGTTCTGGCTATACGCCTGTATACAAGGGACGCTAATGCATTAGAAATGAAGTACGTTGTATAGAGAGGAAGTGTACCCGCATTTACGTGGAGGGAGAGTAGAAGACTATTAAGGAAAACCCACCCTCAACAAACCTGACCAGGATTCAAACCCTTATCTCCCCGTCATTAGCAGTCATATCTGTTGTAAGAGTGACCTCTTATACCAGTTGGCCACCGAAGCAGGATCGACCATGAAGTTATAATGAATTAATTCTTATCGGAGGAAGTCACCCACAGTTGAGGTTGTGAATGGTGGGCCCAACAAGGAACCAGGAGAGAGTGAGGATTACTAAGACGAGAGTCAATAAAGTGTCCTGACATTTAAACAGGTGTTAAGAGTTTTCTAAGACAGTGCTAAGGTTTATTGAATATATCTACAAAGGAAACAGAATTTGGAAGATAAACAGACACTTGAGAAAGAAACGTAGAAAATATTAATTTAATGGTTTACAGCAACCAACAGCACATAACCAACTATTTAAATGTTAATTAAGATGGGATGGAAGGGGACGCGAGAAAAGACAAGTATTTTTCAATTTTTATGGCAAAATATTTTATTTTGTTAAAATAAATAAAATATTGCTCCAGTAAAAATAAAGAGTTTAATTTTATTCACATGATGATGCCAACAGTTGTTGAATATCTATCATGAGCATAGCAGCATTAGGTAGAAATTTTTAAATCAATATAATCATTTGTCATTAAATTCCAGAACATTTTTGACAGATATTCAAGAAATTTTGAGGTCACCATGTGAAGAAAATTAAATTCTATGTTTGTACTGGAGAAATATTTTATTTATTTTGGCCAAAAAATTTTTTACCAAAAAAACCCCTGCAAAAACACTGTTTTTTTTATCGCATCCTCTTGCACCTCACCTTAATAGGTTTCAATAAAATGTATTTTGTTTGAGATATATTTTTTGTATATCCCTATCCTTGACACTTATGTTTAAGGAATCCTTTCGGTTTTAGTGAACTTCAGATTTGTGAATCAAATATCTAGGTCCATATTGGTTCACAATATGTGGAATTGACTGTAAATTGAGATCTTGATGCCTTAAACACAGTGAACTCCGGCGTGTGTAATTACAACCCCAAGAACAATAGAAATTGGCGCTTTTTTCAGATATATTGGGTAAAACACCAAGGTGTGCACCTCAGGCATATTTAAAAAAAAATCAAATATGTTAAGCTTGATTTCTTAGATCACGTGAATATCTAAAAGAGCATCTTTAAACTTGATTAACCAATAAAATTTAAAGTTTAAGGCAGTAATCAGGGAAACCCTTAAGGTGTGCACCTTAAACTTTTTTTTACATCCACAGTGATCCTGACATATTAGACATGGTGACCTTACCACAAATACGGTAGGAGTGTCGATAAGTAACTTACAGATAGCTAAAGTTACCAAATTTATTCTCACTGAACCATATGACCTACAAGACCAAAATACGTAGATTTGTTGTTACTTTAGCACGCAAAACTTTCACCACAGAAATTTGTTTCTAATTATGTTTTTCTTTTAACCATTTAACATCTTCTGCTAGATGTAAGCTACCACCACTCTTATGGCAAAAAGACTCTACCTATTTGGGTAGATATAGAGCCAAGAAATACAGTATAGAAAGCGGAAACTTGGTATTAACCAACTTTCTTGGAGAAACCTTAGTTGTTGTTAATTCACCTATTGTGAGTCTAAAGTATCAAACCACGTGATTGCTGATCCGGAAGGGTAACAAAGGAAGGTCCATGAACGTCTTAAACTTTACATAGTTATTTAGGTGAACTAACGGATGTGAACCTAGGTACTTTTTACTTTTATCTTGTTAACTGTTTGTTGTTAGAACTCCTAAGTCACTACTAAACCAAATGGGCTGTTTAAATTTCGCATGGCGATAACTTATACGTACAGTTAACATAGAGGCTAATTAAAAATTACTTCCGCGATTTTATTTCAAAATAGCGGCAACAAAACATTAATTTTTGGCATTTTTCTCAATTTATTATTATTTTATTTTCGTTGGACAAAATTATAATGGTGCCAAGATTTAACTATGTTAGATATTACAGACATATTGGAAAAATATTTTGCTATATAACACAATTTGTTAGCCCGTCCAAAGCTCTTTAACTCATAAACTATGAAAAGCCTGACAATGTAAACCATTATTATTAATTATCAAATAAATAATATACAATATTTATTTATTTATTTTATGCATGTGTGTAGGTGCTATAAGTTATATAAAGCTTACAAATACTTATATAGTTAAATGTTGCCTGTCTGTTGCTCAGCCATGCCTAAACAAATGTATAATTTTAGTAGATATGGAAAATTTAAAAAAAAATGCCATGAATGTATTAGGATTATTCCAAATACCTTAATAAATCTTAAATATTTGAGAGTCCTAAGGAGAGGGTGGTAAAATGAGAGATATCGAAATTTCTAAAAATTATGTAAAATAACTACTTCTCTTTGTAGTACAGGATTTAAATTTGTCAGGCAGATATGGTAGCCACCCCAAAGAGTTTGTTATGAGCCATGTCTATCTACCTCACGCAGAGGTCTGACATTTAAAAAATAAATAGCCCTTGTGCATGAACATGTGTATCTCAAATCCTTATTTTTAAAATTTGATCATATATTTTAATTTATTACAATCACTAAACCAAAAAACTTTTCTCCCGGGCACTTCAGCGAGTATGTTTTATACTTGTATATACAATTTACTCGTGTTTTGAAACTTGAAGAAATTATATCAAATGGAACTAAATTTTAATTGTTATTTCTTATATATAAACATTCGCACGTGTATCCCATCTAAATATTAAAACAATCGAAGAATAAAGCTGGACTGCTAGAAGTTTCCGAGAAGTTTTCTCGTGGAACTGAAGTCTCGTATTAATTAACGAGTCCTATAACAATGACTACAAGATCTATTAATTCTGACTGCACAGACCCACCCGTCGTGAACGGACGCGTTATTTAATTTTATTAAAAGCTATTCTCTCTTTTCCCTTTCGCGCTAAGAAGGAGAAAAGGGAGGACTAAATAATCTCGGTCCCCGGCTCGCAAGCGACACGGCTGCTCTGGACACGGCCTTAGTGCAAGAACGGGCTAATTGGCAAGGCTGACCGAGTGGTTTGCTCGCCGGACTAAAATACCTAAGAATTGAGCACAGCTGACTTTACTATGGGTAGTTTTGAACTATACATTAATTTTAGAACCAATGTAATCAAGCTCATTTGTCAAGGTGATAAAGCTTATTTGTCAACTTTCTTGATTTTCCAAATCATAACGAAATTTCAGAGCTTTAATCAAATCTACAGTGTAATATTCGTTTTTTAAGGACCTAAACAACTTTTTTTAGTAACTCTGAGAACCTGGTCATAATAGAATTAATACATTCTTCGATTAACATATATCATAGGACTTATATAGCGATACATACACAATATTTTAATCCTATATACGACAGCATAATTATAACGATATTACTCAACCACACAAAACTTAACGTTCAATTATTATACATATCGTTTGGGTTAGCTTGTAAAAAAAAAAGACAACATTTTTGAAAATTAGTTATATCATGGTGGGGATGCAGGGAACGCGAGAAAGAACCAGTTTTTTTTGCAGATTTTGTGGCAAAAAAATTTTCTGGTCAAATTAAATCAAATATTGTTTATATACGAAGAATAGAGTTTAATTTTCTTTACATGGTGATATCAACGTCAAGGATGTCCTGAAATCTCACAAAAACATTTCATATTAATTTTAAAATTTTTGTTAGATAATGCCACTTTGCTCATGAGAGACATTCAACAATTGTTGATATAAACATGTGAATAAAATTAAACTATATGTTTATACTAAAGTAACATTTTATTTATTTTGACCAAATTTTTTGTAAATTTTGTAAGAATCAGTATTAATATGCCCTGATTTGATCCTTTGCCTACTTTAGTACTTACGTCTGTTGAGCTACGCACCCTGGAAAAGGCCATGTAAGGTTGGCCATTGTTGGATATGGGCCTGGGCACACAAATACATAACCAATCCAAGGGATGACCTTGTGATTTATTTATATTTATTTATAATAGCACCGCGTCTTACTACCCGTTCGGGTTATACGCTTAAGTACTAATTACAATAATGGATTAGGAATTTGGAGGGTTGAATTTAGAGGAAGTGAACCCGCATTTGCGTGGAGAGAGAGTGGAAAACCATTTAGGAAAAACCACCCTCAGTTCACCCGACCGAGATTCGAACCTCTATCTCCCCGTCCTCGGTGGTCTGGCGCAACACGACTAGCGCGTTAGCCAACTACGCCACCAAGGCGGGTTTGTGAATTAATTGTCATTGGGAGCTCCAGTTTAACTGAGAACTGCCTCCGCCTTAAATAAAAGGGATGTCAGGGTTTGCACGTGCCAAATCGATTTTTAGTATAAAATATACATTTCTTTAAAATTATCCTACTACAATTTTTGTTCACTGAATGGATTTGTATCCAATATTTTCACTGCCGGGTGGACTCTATTGTATAGGTCCTGTTTAGTATTCACGTTATTAAAGAGCATTATCATACTGGTTATTTTAAGTTTTAACTCGTGTAGTGGCAATCACGAGGGTGTAAAATTGTTTAAAAACTACTAAATAATGGTTTTTCCCGTTCAACCTCACAATCAATCAAGTCAACACTAATGTAACAGTGGGCCTTTCCTATAAAATAATTAGTTCCTTCTATTTTATTTTTAACAAATTCATGATTTCGTGGACACAGAATTGACATGCCAGAAAATTCTGAAATTTTATTTGGGCTCAGGCTATTTTAAAATGAAAGCTGTGCGTAAATATTTATTTTGGTATTTCTAACATATTTTTATTCAAGCTGTGACTTTTTTTTCGGTTCTTCACCCCCAAATTTCCCTAACCAATCATTGTAGTTTCTGTCTTTTGCCATACTGTTTCGGTATTGTTTAACTTTAGTATTTAAAACTTTTCCCTCAGCTAAGAGTATTTAGTGCTTTTCCAAGCATTTGTTGTCCTATGAGCATGCGGAAGTAATCATTGCCTGAAGTCACTCATTAACAGTAAGGCTAGTCTCTCAAATGGGATATTATTATTTATACTATTTATTTTATTATGTAGAAATTGATTAACCTCATCTAGTATATGACGTAAAGTCATAGTCGATTCATCCAAATTATCAGTTTGGCTTCTCTGTTTACGGCTGGATAATTAAGTGTCATCCTATTTCTTGAGGTTTATGTATCTATTAATGCTATAATAGTTTGTAGTCTATAGATGCCACCAGATGGACCACGATTATCTTTTATATAATGCGGCTTGAATATATTTTATATGAATGAGTTTTATTACACCAATTGGGCCCATCCAGAACAAATAGTTAGAAGAGTAAATTTTAGTAAATAGCATCCATCACAGTATGAAAACACATTTTTTCTACACTCAAAATCAATATTTTTTTCTTCCTTCTTCATATCAAACATATCTTGGATGCTTTTTTGGAAAGTTATGTGGGCCATTGGGCTCACAATTTCTGACGTCAAGATAAGTATATTTTGTACTCTATATCTAGGATAACCAAATTTTTACGGTCAAAACATCTGAAGGCATTAAAATTATGCCCCCTAGTCAAATCCTCTGTGATGGCGTCAAAGGATGTTTTCCATAGTTTCTTAGGCATGGCCTCAAAACCAAACGCAAATTAAGGCAAAAAGCTGTCTGAGAGGAAATAAGATATTTACTACAACAACTTCTGCCAATGTGTCCTTCCTTCCACAGTAATCATCAAGCTGCATTTTATTTAGAGTTAGCCATAGACTTGTATGAATACATATCCATGCATACGTAAGATCAAATTAAATAAATATGTGGAACGCTATCGTTGTAATATTTATTGATATGAATTACCATGACATAATAAGAAATTCTATTATAAACTCTTTGTTTTTGATGAGATTTCAGTTTTTAGATTTTTGCGCAGCTGTTGAGTAGTTCTAGAATTTAAAGAAATTTCAGCTCTCTCTAACGCTTTGGGAAAGATAAAATTACATACATTGTACATACATACATACATACATACATACATACATACATACATACATACATACATACATACATACATACATACGTACATACATACATAC
>CABFWO010000164.1:411695-436650 GCA_902155825.1 Timema genevievae | reverse complement strand
CTCTTAGGAGAAATGTTTGCATAGCAATGATCTATCTCCATTTTAGACTCAATAGTCAATATTTACATTTTTTATTGGTCAAAATGTATAAATGAATAATTAAATATCAATGCGATGACTTGAAGATCTGCAACACCTTATAAAATGTTAAAACTTTAACCAGAATCGAAATTTTAATACGAAGTGTTGACCCTTGTGGAAGACATTAAACTGTTTGAAATGTTCTTAAATGGACAAAGATGCGCCTCTTTTTTCATTGATTCTATATCATTGTATATTATTTTATGCGTGTTCTTATGTGGAGTGGTGATGATACAATGTACATTATTCCGTTCAGAAATCTTACGAGTTTATAGAAAGAGAGAGAAAGTCTGTGCGGTGCGCCGTACCATTTATTTTTCTAACACCGCATCTTAATATCCATTTGGGCTATACGCTCAATCTGGTTAATATATGTTAAATAATAATATTTTCACGACCTCAATAAATATGAAAAATAAATTAGCAGCATCCAATGAAGAGCTTAAGTTATTACTTTAACAAGAAAAGATTTGTTATTCTCTCAATGATATTTTCTAGAATTGTTGGATGCTTTTGTTCAATGATTATAAATTTTAATTCGGTACTTTTAGCGTCGGTGATTATGTAAATCAACCAAAACATTTCCGAATGTATTGTTATAGCACAAAAGGTATAACTCTCCACGTTGTTGTAATAATACATTTTGAAACTCTTTTAAAAACATATTTTTATGTAATCAATGGTATGTATACTCTGTAGTCTATACTCTATAATATTATCCAGAGCTATACACTTTTTAATGATTATTTAACAAATATATCCTTGCTATAGTTAAGGGGAGGTATTATGTTTCTTTTTTTTTATACTTTACTAAGCTGTACATTTGTATTTATTTTTAATTGTGTGAACTAAAGTTATTTCGATCAACTGTATATTTGTGTTTATTTTTAATTTTGACAGCTAAGTTCGGTATTTTAAACTTAGTTTGTGTAAGTGCAGTTAAAAATAAATTTTATTACATTAGAGTGGATGTTATTCCCCTGTCAAGAATCCTAATTCTGGTTCGGTGGGGGTGTGTCATATTTATGGGAAACAATACTAAAAACAAATTGTCTTTGGTAATGCAATTTTAAATTTCATAATTAAACTACATTGGATCGATATGTATTGTGAGGGTGTGGGGGGGCTATGAAATACTAGCCGAGGGCCTGAAGATGAGCCAGGCCAACACTGGGTTGGTGCATATTTTGACGAAACTTACTGTAGATTCTACAAGAAGTGTGTGGTCTTACGATTAATCCGTGAGGTGACATGCGTCACTCCCGGTCCGAGGCTTCGCACTCCGCACTCACAAGAAACAGGATGTCATTGACGGAAAAAATGGGGTTTTAATCCTGATCCATCGTATTGATGGTGTTTCTTTATCAATAACTGTCTACTCACCTTTCACGAAAAGGCATAATATACATTTACTTTAAGTTCTAAACTAACGACCTCAACAACTACCTATATAAAGTAAATATTATTAAGTTAGTCTGGTTGGGTAGTATGACGTGGTGCACAAAATAAATTAACATTGAGTGCCACATTAAAACGTCTCATGACAAGGGGGAGGGGGGAACAGGATTCGCGGAGTTGTTTTAAAGTGTTAATGTAAATTATTGGTCTGCTGGTTAACATTTATGGCTGACGTTAATGTTCAACCATATAACAGTTCTATGCCCCCATCTATGAATTTAAGGCTATTTTGGAATACCCTCAAATTTCCAATAGTAATTTTAGTTAACTCTAAAATCTCTTAAAACTGAAAGTGAGAAACTTTTCCAGAACATCGTATCTCTGAAAAAATGGGGTTGAATTTAAGTTCTCTTATCTCCACGCTTAAAAAGTGGGTTTCCTGCGTTTACCTGTTAGTTACCTGTTTTCATTCCTGTAGTTTTAATCTTGCTGTCTGAATTTCCTTCTAGTGTTTACATGTTTGCTTCCTGTTTGTTATAATGTGCGTACCTGCTCGTTTCCATTATTGTGTTTACATACTTTTTGCCTGTTCCCATTATTGTGTTTCTATTTATGTTACCTGTTTTCATTCCTGATTTATATTCTTGTCTAGTTTTAATTCTTGTGTTTACATGTTTGTTGCGTGTTTTTATTAAATATATGTACATGCTTGTTGCCTAGTTCCATTATTGTGTTTATATACTTGCTGCCTGTTCCCATTACTGTGTTTACATTCATGCTACCTCTTTTCATTCCTAATTTATATTCTTATCTAGTTGTAATTCTTGTGTGTACATGTTTGTTACCTGTTTTATTAATATGTTTACATGCTTGTTGCCTAGTTCCATTACAATGTTTACATGAATGTTGCCTGTTTTCAATCCTGTATTTATATTCTTGTTGTCTGTTTTAATTCTTATGTTTACATTTTGCTATTTGTTTTCATGAATATGTTTACTTGCTTGTTGCCTGTTTCCATTATTGGGTTTACATGAATGTTGCCTCTTTTCAGTTGATATTGAAAGGGTTGAAATAAATAAACTTTAGTGTCACAGCGATATCGAAGAATATCTAAATATATTATAAGCATCTAGTTTTTTAGTTAGTAGGCCAAAATAATATTAACGAGTTATTTACTATTGATATAAGGAATTTGGATGAGGAGGGATATTTTAAGACATGCACCCGCACTGGTGTGAATAAAGTATAGAAAAAACATATAGTGAAATATTCACACTTGGAGAGTCACCCTTTATGTGTTCGGCCAATATTCGAAAATTGATCTTCCCATTTGTGTTGTCCAAGTAAAATGCATGTCAAATGTCTTAGGCCAATATATCTGTTTTAGTAATAGGTATACAGGGAAATACTATCTTAAACGAAAGATAGCTTTTATTAGAGTGCTGTTTATATTGTAATCAAAAGAATTAAGTAAAATAAAAATGAAGCTAAACTATTAAAATGGGTGTAAATACCGATTTGGTCTGCAGTATTCTTAGGCTAAATTAAATTGGATTTAATTGCTAGAATTTGTCTCCCTTTATCTCATAAGTCAGTTGTGTAGGTATATTCCTTTCCAGAGCTCTAAGACTTTTTTTTACACTGTGTCTTACTACCTATCTGCACATATAAATACACTAGTGGGACATGGATGAGGGAGATAATTCTTAGAGGAAATACATCCGTACTTGCTTGTAGGAAGGTGAGGCAAATATTTATGAAAAACCTCTTATTACACCCGGCAGGTATTTGAGGTCATACATTCTCGTTATCGGCTAACCAGACTAGACGAGCTTGAAGCTTATTTCACTTCCCACCGATGCGGGTTTCATGGCTTCCTTATCAACTATATAAGATGAGATTTCAGATATAATCCGCGTTACTGTATCTACCTTGAGAGGTCAGGTTTCTATATAAATCGGGTTCATCATGATGGCCTAGCCTACATTCATCTTCTAATTCCCGTAACACCCAATTCAGTGGCCGAATGGTCTAAGGCGTCACTATTAGAATGTCTTGCTGACGGTGATATCAGGGTTCAAATCTATATTCTGATGGTGGCTTTCCTAAGAGATTTCCAACTCTTCTTCTATTCAAATGCGGGTGGATTACTTCTAAAAGGTTTACTTCCTCATCCCTACCCAATTAGAGTAATTATCATGTATTCGTACAATCTGAACAGTTATTAAGACACGGTGACAAAAAAAAAAGTCCCATAATTCCGGAATATTGATCAACTAAACGTTCACTTAACGTAACGTAACGGTTCCCATCGCATTTTAAATTTAAGCACCCGATTCAGTGGCCACGTGATCTAACGCGCCACTCTCGCAGTAGACTAGATTGTTGATGGCGAGCAAATAGAGGTTTGAATCTCTGTAGGGTGTACTGAGGGTGGTTTTCCCACATGGTTTTCCCTCTCTCTCTCTCTCTCTCTCTCTCCACTCCTTACACTTCCTTTAAAATATAGCCTTCCTAATCCCTAAAACCAGTTGCGTAAATAGTACATAAGCGTATAGCTCGAACGGGTAATAAGACGCGGTGCTAAGAAAAAAAGGTGAAATCCCTAATGCTGCAGTCAACTTAACCCTCACTTAACGTAAGAGTTGGCCAGGAAAGAACTTTCACGTTACGTTAAGGTAGTTCCCACATTATTCACGAATGTGGACGGAAGTTTCAACCGAATATTCGAACAAAATGTTCGACTACATTCGTGTCATGAAACATTTACGAATATTCGCCTTCTGTGGAACTCACACACTTCTCGCGAATGTCTACCTCAAATAGTGACGAACATTCTCTTCGTTTTATTTGTGCCCAAAAGCAGTTTCTAAAATGAAGCACCCACTTCGATGGCCACGTGGTCTAACGCGCTAATCTCGTGTTAGACTAGACTGCCGAAGACGGGGAGATTTGGTTCAATCACGTTCGGTTGTAATGAGGTTTTTTATAAATGGTTTTACACTATCCCTCCAGGCAAATGCAGGTGCACCTTTCTTCTTAAATATAGTCTTCCTAATCGCTAAAACCATTCGCGTAAATAGTGCATAACCCAAACGAGTAATAAGACTAGGTGCTAGATAAAATATAAAATAAGAACGAAGCCCCTCGAATCTGAATATTCGTCTGAACATTCGTCATCCGTGTACCTACTCACACCTCTCGGACAGTCATCCAAAACCCGAACATTCGTCCACATTCGCGAATAATGTGGAACCGGCTTAAGTGAGTTTACCACGTGTTTCAGTCAACCAATCATATCACGAGTGGAGTCAATACGACTATTTAGTATTTCGTTTGTTTGTTTATTGTATGCAGATGACTTCTTTGATACACCAATAGTCTGTATCGTCGTATAGTTCCTCTCACACCTTGGTAGCTCCAGTAAACTTCTATTGCAGGAAATGGTAATGTAATCAGTCCTAAGTGCTTGAATTTTATTTCAGTGAACATTTTTTTAAAGAGGCCTAGTCAAAATTCATTGTCTCTGTTGTGCTCGAGCTTTATGTTACGCTACGTAAGTCTTGAACACACACTGTGTTTCTTTACGTTACGTTCAGATTAAGTTAACGTCAAGTTTGTAGTGATCCCGGCATAAATGCCGTAGTAGGCCCTCTTATGTGTCTTCTTGATAATTTTTCTAATAAATTACTTTAATCATAATATTGGTGTTAGCTGTTAGGTAAATGCTAAGACGTAGTTTCCAAAACTAGTTTTAATTACTGTTTCATTAAATAAATCATGGCCGACAGACGCTCCATCTAAGCCACCTCATGCCACACTCATCACGTAATAAGAAGTGTTCTATCTGTGCAAGACCAATATTGTCCGTTGTTTGTGAAACAACACGCCGTACTGCCCTGCCTTCACAAACCTCATAACTCAGGCTTCCTGAACGGCGCCATAACATGGCGTCATGAGAAGTAAGGGGGAGGGGATATAAATCACCAGACGCAGGGCGTCAACAAGTGTTCCTGGCGTCCTCAAGACAGGGCTTGCTTCTGAGCCTAGGACCGTGTTCACTGCGTCATATGGGAGGGGAAGGGAGGGCGAGCTCCCAATGAAGGAGGGGTGGATGTGGAAGAAATAAAAGACACAGTTTTAACTTCATGTTTGGAAAAACCATCGAATTTTCCTAGTTATAATTCATGCGCTTTGTGACCCAAAATTGGTGATTTACCATTATTATACTATCATTGTAGCAAGAATGGAAATTAGGAAAATTCTACATTCGGTAAGTTGCCGACATCTCAACTATTTTCAAGGAATGTAAAACTGAGAATGTACAAAACAATAATATTACCTGTTGTTCCTTATGGGTGTTAAATGTGGTTTCTTATCTTACTTTACAAAAACAAACTTAGGTTGTTAAAAAAACAAGGGGCTTAGGAAAATATATGGTCCAAAAAGGAATGAAGATACTAAGAAGTGGAGAATGTTACATATCGATGAGTTACATACCCTGTACATGTCACACGGTATTGTTAGGATGATCAAGTCTCGCAGACTACGATGGGCAGGACATGCAGCACAAATGGAAGAATTTAGAACAGTTTTCAGGATACTGACTGGCGAACGCAATGGAAAGAGACCATTGGGAAGACCTAGACGCAGATGGGAGGATAACATGAGAATGGACCTGAGGGAAATGGGGTATAATTAGGGAGACTGGATAGAATTAGCACAATATAGGGATAGGTGGAGTATTTTTGTAATTGTGGCAATGAACTTGCGAGTTTATAGTTCCATAGACTAGTAAGTATGTATACTATAATTGTTCTACGCATATTACCCACCATTAATTATTATTATTAGCACCGCGTCTTACTACCCGTTCGGATTATACGCAAGTCCACCATTAATACTGTCCACAAACTTACCCTGAGGAGATAAGAATGAGTAAGTAGTAATTTATAGGAAACTCATCTAAATTTACACGGAGATATAGTATAGAACCATTTAGGTTAAAACATATCATTACAACTAGCTAGGATTCAAAAAAACCGATTGCTGCATTAGTGACAAATCAGACAAGACGATATTGATGTATTTGTATGCGTACCCCTATGAAGTATAATTAGTCACTATGGATACAAACAGTACCAGCGTTTAATGAACGTCCGTCCACACAATTGAGACAATTTTTAAATATGTTTATTATGATTACGTGTACATTTCTTGATTACAGTTTCCTACCCTCTCCTTCACAATTACTGTTATTATTTCCCCCCTATCTTTGTTAATACCAGTCATCACCTCTCCTATTAAACTCCCTTTCTCATGTTGTATTTTAAGTTACAGTCCAATCGTAAAATATACTAGTGGTCCTGGCCGAAAAAGTTTTCTTCTTTTAAAACATTAATTTTTAAACTGATCATAGAATTATTTATTACACAAAACCGTGTTTTAATATATTTTTATTTTATTAATGTAAATATGAATGCCTTGAACGAACATTACAGCAATTTTTAAATAAAACGTAATTATTTACTAAACAAAATAATATTTTTACATGTTTTTAAGACAAATTATATAGGTAGGCCTGATTAAATGAAGAAGTTTAGTTAACAGGCTACATGAGCTTAATTATTATTAGTAGTTGGCTAACGCGCTAGTCGTGTTGAGCCCGACTTCCGAGGACGGGGAGATCGAAGTTCGAATCTCGGTTGGGTGAACTGGGGGTGGTTTTCCCTAAATGGTTTTCCACTCTCCCTCCACGCAAATGCGGGTTCACTTCCTTATTCCTAATCCAATAGCGTAATTAGTACTTAGGCGTATAACCCGAACGGGTAGTAAGACGCGGTGCTAAATAATAATAATAATAATTATTATTATTATTATTAGTTAATTATTCAAATAAATAAATAATAGAACCTATTTATAAATTAAGCTCTTTGAGTAAAACACATTGTTATCGATGTGGGCAGGTGATCTCTTAAGAGGGCCTTCAAGCAATGACTTCTCAGAGGATTATTTTATCCTCAGTCTCTGTAAAGGCTGTCCAACGAAACGAAGGAAGATTATTCAAAGTGTGGCTACCTTTATATATTTGTTACATTAACAAAGTGAACTCCATTTCAATATTATTGATAATATTCTGTTTCCACACAAAGTGGGTAAATTACTACTTTATTTTATGAAATTATTTGCTTCAGATATGTTTTACTTTGATAGGGCTTATATAAAATGTTTTGGTCTAATTAAACCTAAAGATTATGGAGGATAGTAAAATAAATAAAATGAATTTTTATATTGGCAATTATTCTAGATTAAAGCATGTGTGACAATGGACAAAAACCTTTCCCAATGTAACATTAATCACGCTAAAGTTTTAGCATACTAACCAAGAATTTACTTATTTTTAATCAATGACACATTCATTATGTGAGTGTGAGTGATGGTCTTTAATAGACTCAAGAAAATATAGTTTTCCATGTGTGTATTATGACTTTAACGCGCAATTTTTCATTTATTTTATAAGCCTTCAACCAATTAGATTAAAGTTGGAAAATTAAAACAATCGAGTGTTTATGATAACGAAACATAAGTAAATGTACTAACCCTTGCATTAGTTATCGAGAAAGTAACGGTTAAAATCACAGCCCACAGTGGTTTGATCAACAATTTGTTTCTTTATTCGTTCACCTGGAATGAATTTGCTCACAATTTCATTGTTCTCATCTCTTTCTAATAAATCAAATAGCTAAGCCATTGGCACTAAAACATACTTTTAAAATGGGAATATTTCCAAAAGACTGGTACTCTCAATCTTATTACCGGATTATAGCCTGTTCAACTGGCCAATCGCGACAAAAGGAAAGAACGGAGAAAAATAACACATCACGTTAATGTAACATTAATACTCTACAGGGACATGAATCAAAGACGTTCAGAGCTTAAGCTAGTAAAACTCCTCAAAAACGATCGATAACGACTTACGTTCATGTGTATATCTATCGACCACCAAATAAACCTAAATCAATTTTTTTCCCTCAAAGAAATCAACTAATTGACTCCTATCCTTCAAGCACCTCTGACCTGTATATAGTCACCTTCAATAGGAACAAAGCAACAGGTTACCTTACCCATCCCACCTCCTACCCCGTGGGTAACTGCTTCATCATTCATCAGAAGCCATATTACGCTCCTATGCACTGGTAATTAAAACCCCATCCCAAACTAATGAACTTCCGCTTGTGGAAGAATGGTCGGCAACGGAAAAATTCAATTACAACCGTTTCTATTTGTCATTGCTGCGAGGGTTGGTTATGGAGGGTTCTCTCATAGGGGGTGATGGTAGGAGTAGGGTGTAGAGATGGGGTACATACCTAATAGATTAGCGAGCCGCGTTCTACTAGGGAAAAGGATTTGGTACCTGTCAAAAAAAAAATAGCTTAGTGAATGTTACTGATGAAGTTAATTAAAATACTCGTAGAAAGAAGAATAAAGTCAGTTAAAATTAGATACAATTTAATATAACTACAAAACATAAGCTAACAGTTAAATAAAAAAAATATTTCTAAAATTTTTTTATTAGAAATATTTTAAAAACATTTCCATCAAATCGTAAATTAGTTTACCAAGAAGTTTATTAATGTAATTTCAATTTCTATTTATTAAATATAACAAATTATAATGAAATGAAATGTGATAAAAAATATATTTATTTATAGGACAGATATATATATATATATATATATTTATAATTATATACTCGTATTTTTAATTTTTTAATAAACTTTATGCACAAGTTTATTTATCAACATGATCAATAACAAAAAATCAATATTTTCAACTATTCATTTATCAAAATTGTAGTTTTCATCTGATTTAAACAATGATAAGTGAAAACCCACACTATGATAAATTATTGTGATTGTTTATTTAAGAGTGTCCAGTTATTAGAGCTAAAAGTTACAAAAGTTTACAAATGTGTAATCTATGGAATCTGAATTGAAAGTATTTCCAATGATAATTTGTTTTATTTTATTTATCAGAGAGAGAAAGTATTTAAATAGTGAAAATGTTAGGCATCAAGTTCATGATAAATCTTGCCGTTTTATGTAACACTGAACCCAAAAAGTGTTTATCTTCCAATTCTGCCTGCCTCCTCTTCTGTCCATACCTGGGATACAACAATTCAAACTTGTTTGTTAGATGTTGTATCTATTTTTTAATTTGGATTTTACCACTCAAACTAAGGGTAGCTTACTAACAACATATTTTTGAAAATTTAATGTTTTTGTTGAAATCAGCTCTAATTTAATTTGGAGATGGAATGGATATTCGGAGTGTGATTAATATAACTAATAAAACTCTATAACATACTTGATTTCTTTGGGAAAACTCGTTAAGGACAGTTTACTGATGAATAGATTTTGAAAACATGAATTTAAAAAAAATGTTTCTAGAGTTTCTATTTAAAACAAGTATCTGTATAGTGTTTTACAATAACAATAAAAACAATTGTTCGTTTACCAAAAAATATATGTATAAGAAAATTATTTGAGGGTAGTTTGCTGATGACAGATTTTTAAAAACGTGTTTTTTTTACAAATATAAAAACTTTGTTTGAAATTTATTTCATAATCTTTCAAAATAATGTTTGTTTTTGTGAGGGGTAGCTAACTGATTTTTTTTGTGGAAAATATTGTTACACACCATATTGGACTAAACATATTTTATTATCTGTAGATCCATAACTGACTATTTGTATTTTACTTAAACTACGACTTGACATTACTTTTAACCACAACTTACCAGTGATCACATTTATAATTATTTTAAACATAGCGCCCAACCCAAAGGTTTTTAACGCCTTAATTTAAGGGATAATTATTATGAGTAATGTGGTTTATGGGAATCACACCCGCATTAACGTGCATAAAGAATAAGACAATCACATGTATACATAACGTTGGAGGGAACCACCCCTCATCGAAGCTATCAGAGTCTCGAGTCCCTTCAACGACAATTAAATTTGTAGAGAGAATAACAACTTAGACCGTGTGACCACCTATATGGATACCACATAGATAAAGATTAAGAAAGCATGATAAGGGAGAGGGGGAAAATATTAAGGTGGGAGTGAAGGGAAGGCGAGTTGGTGGCAGTGTTTTTCAGTTCTTATAGCAAATTTTTTTTTTGGCCGAAATAAATAAAACAGTTCTCCAGTATAAACACAAAGCTAAATTTTCTTAAAATGGTGATATCAACAATTGTTGACTATCTGTTGTGAAAACAGTGGCATTAGATGATACACTTTTTAAATGAAGAGAAAAAGTTGTCATTAAATCCCAGGACACCCGTGACAAATATTCAACAAAAGCGGTTGATATTACCATGTGAAGAAAATTAAACTATGTTACTAGTAGAGAATTATTTGTTCTATTTTGACGAAACAATTTTTTATATAAAAACTTTAAAAACACTGTCCTTGACTCACGTTTCCTACACTCCCATCTTAAGAGCACGTTCCACCCCAATAAAGTGATATCAAATACTGTAGGTAGTACAGCTTGAACAAGGTATCATATCGTGATATTTTCTGTATTTTACCTGGGATAATAGTGAAGTTGGGACCAATGAAACTATGTTTTAATATTCTAGAATATAAAACAGAATCTAATAATAATATACTAAACCAATACTGATCCTAATTTCACTGTTGACAAAATTAAAAATTAAATAAATGCACTTTGATACTTTTTCTTGTTAAAGAGTAGGTAATCTTGTTTCTATTGTCGCGGTTAATCGACCGTGAGACATGTTATTTAGTAAACCCCAAGGCATCCCGAGCTAAAAATTCACGGAAACAATCTTTAGAGATACGAACCCTGTATCCTCCGAGATGCTGCACGACACATTTGAAGGTGGCGTCTCTCCCCACGGCCACCGTCTGGTTGAGGATGGCCTCCGCAAACTCGGGCTGGAAGGCCACGCCTGGAACAAAACAAAACACTACTCAGATACATTTCGAGCCCTGTAGGTCCAGATGCTACACAACTTTACATATATTAACGCTATCACTATACCAATACACTTTATGTTTTACAGGTTGTTTGGAAACTCATAGCCCAGACTGCACATTTAGCTTGTTTGAACCAAAAGTAATACAAAATACCTATACTAAACTTACATCATGCTAATACCTTTAAATTGTGTTCAAATTTTGGCGTAGAACGCTGGGAGAGCAAAGCTGTGCAGTTGTGCGCGTACAACAGATTGCATAGGAGTTAGGCGCGGGACACTGCACATGTAATAGTGGCAAGCACTTTCTGTGATGTAGGACCGTTAATAATTACCATCAGAACGTATTCTCATTTCTAGATAGACTGAAGTGTTGTTTACTCTTAATTGTGTTATGTTCTGCTGTCATACTCCAAGATGTCTAGGTGTGCAGTGTCACGCACCTAGCTCCTACACAACCTGTTGTACACGCACGCTTGAACAGCTTTGACCTCCTAGTGCTGTACGCCGAAACTCTACACAATTTAATGATATTAGTATAGTTTTCCGGATGTAAATGTATATGGATTTTGTATTACTTTTCGTTTAAACAAATTACATTTGCGGTTTAGTTGTTGAGTTTCAGAACACCTGTATATAAAGTATTGTAATCATAAACATTTTCGAACTTGAGATTATGTTTGATATGGACGCTTAATGTTTCCCGAACTAAAAAAAATGTCGGTTATTTCCCTCTGTATGCCTGTAACTGAGGCTACAGCTAAGATATTTTTATTTCAAACTTGATATTTGGATGTTATAGTCATAGCTTAAGGTAAAAACATTATTTTGATTCTAGTCTTTAAATTAAGGAGACTACCAAAGTCCAGGCTTTGATGACCTAATAATTATCAATAAATGACTTATAGAATGACCTAAAAATTATCAATAATTGAGTTTAAAATTCCAAAAAAATAACAAAAAATATGAACTCCTTATGAACAAACACAACTAAATCAAACACAAACAAATGAAAAATAGAACATATTCTTTTTCTTATTATTATTACTATTATCGATCGATCTTATTTGACTAAAGAACTCAATCTTGATTACCTTGTCTGCTTAAAACTTAAAACTAAATATAACTTATATTCTTCCTTCCATATTTCCGTCAAAGAAGATAATTTTCCCATGATAAACAATGCTGATGTTTGGCCATCTGGCTGTCTTATTGCACCTTACCATGGGAAGTTGCTGCCAGAGCGGATAATCTGTGAGGTGTCCCCCTGTGTGTCTGCCCCTGCAAAGGCTGCGGTTGCATCTGACCTTGGATCTCAAGAGGATTCAATTCGAACCCCACGCGTAACCATCTATGGAAGTCTAGAGGATACCTCCCAACCCATCTCCCAGTGAATAATAGTGATATATTATTATATTATCAAAATGTTCGGAGTCTACTAACCAAAGCAAGGGAATTATTTACAAATGTTTGTTCGAATTAAGTCTCTATTATTTGTTTAGTTGAAACTAATTCCACTACCTTAACTAACTCTCTTAAGTAGGAAAACATTCAAAGAAAATTTGTCGCTGCGTGCTATGATAAATTCTTTACTAGCCGGATTTATTATGATTATGACAGAATTCGAAGCCTCTGAGGGCTCCAAACTCTCTTCTTGCGTGGACTTTATCGTGATGCCTTTTTTGTTTTTAATATTTTCAATAGCAACATTTCTTGTAAATTTGCTCTTGATCATGTAGGCTTTCATATCCCTTCTCGGGTCTTTCTCAATATAAAATTATTTTTTCTTAATAGATCTTATAAGGTGAGCCCTATAGGTCGTTGTATCCATAGCGCCAATTCTAGATTTGTCAAATTTGACTTATATCATAAAAAAAAAGCTAGACTCAGAGAGTTATTTAAGGAGCTCCAATATCAATAATGTATCATGTAGAGGTTCTGCTTTTATATTTAAATTTACAATATTCCGATTTATTTTTGCATATTGTTACTGCTTTTGACTACTCTATAGTCATTTGTTATCATTTCTATTTTTTATTCTTATCATTATTAATTACGGTTTTTCGTAACTATTCATCAGTATGTATAATTATTTAGCTATTATTATTTATCTTATTTTCTCGTGTAATTATTATGTATTTTTAAGCTACTTGTGTAATTTTCAGTGCTTGCCTGTTATAGGTCTTACTATAGTAAAGAGAATTGAAATTGAAATCGAAATTATTATGTATTCAATGAAAATCCCATAACAACTAAACTCTTGCATCCTAATGCAACCATTTCCAGGTTAATTATACTGTCGAATCAGGAATGTGTTTATTCCAACCATACAACCATACATTGTATCATCTTCCTAGCAACTACTTTTTTTTAAATTGAATATTTATATATATTTACAAATTATCGGTGTTATTTAAAATTTATTTATTTAAGATAAGATTTATTTAAGATAAGATAAGATTTATTTATTTAAGATTAATCAACAACTGCTAAAAATCCCTAAAAATTTGGCAAACCAAGAAAATATAGCATAAAAATCCAAAATGACCAAAAATGAACCTATAAAAAAGTTTACACAATTTAAGTCCCCATGAACAGAATGTATGTGCACATGAGCATTGCATGTGATGTAACAAAAAATTGAGAACTACAATATATCAAAATCCGGACCCTGCTAATAACTAATTTTTTAAGATTTTAAATAGAGTTTGCTGAAGTCATATTTTATTTACTTTGTCCCAAAACTGCAGAAAAACTGGCCTAGCTCGCGATCTTTTCCTTCCCAACTTAAGGGCTTCTTCCAAGACCTCTGGTTTTAAGCTCTTTCTGTTTGTGGCTCATTGCCAGATGGTAAATATGTTCATCTACCGACCGTAAACATTGTGTTACAAGGGCTTCTAGCTTAATCCTCGTCTCGTCAGGCTTCAAGGGTCAAACTTTCTCTCAGTTGTTGGCTGTTTTGATATCACTTGTAATCCTTTTAGAGTTTCCTTGTCTTGGAAACTTTAAGGTATTTATACACAGGTATACATGAGTTCATATTGGAGAGTATTTATATAATATGTTTAAGGTAAATAGCTTACCCCACACCCATTTAACTTTCAAACTTTCATACTTCATAAATTGGGGTGAAAAGGTTAAATAATTTGAAAGCAAACGAAATCTTAAAACTACTCTAGAATTATTACAGTATAGAATGATCCTATACTATACTGAGAACAAATGATATTTGATTAAATCGCACAAAATTTCTCATCTTGTGTATTATGACTTAGAAGATATTTTTCAAAACTAGGTTTTTAATAAACTACCCTTAAGAATGTTTTCCTCATAGAATCAAACCGATCATCTTGTTAATCACAATAATCCCTCATCATATATACATTTTAAAATAAATTTCTCAAAAATATTTTACAAAATTTAAATTTTCCAAATAAATTTATTTTTAAACTATTCTAAAATTATTTGTTATTTGTAAAAATAAGAATGTATTCCTATTTATCATGAAAAAATATTCTTAGATTCTCATTTTAAATTCAATTTTCAAGGTCAATTTCGAAAAAAATCATTTTTTTAAATTTTTTGTTGAAAGTAAACTACCCTCAAATAAATTTATTTTAGATAAATAAGGGTATATTGTAATTGAAAATGTAGAATAGTACCCTATACTAATTTTAACCAAATCATTTGAGCTATTTTTAAATATTCCAATTTAAATAAAAACAATTAGTAAACCAACCAAAACATAATTTATCCCCAAAAAAAGTCTACTGCTTTATTTGTCATATTCATGACAAACAATTCCCAAGATATACATTTTGAGCAAAATATGTATAGCCATTTTCAAAACAATTAGAATTTTAAAAATCTCTCGCAATCAAACGACTCTTTATTTAATTTTTACCCAAAACTAAGTAAACAATGTTTTAATTTTTCATATAAAACACTCCCAAGATACCCGTTTGAAATCAAACAATTACGGTTATTTTAAAATAGTTGCAGTTTTTGAAATAAATAAACAACCCATAAATGAGTTTCTACCCTAAAAACAAATAAAGTGTTAGTTATCATGTCAAAAATTTCAAGATACCAATTTGAAACCAAATCGTTATAGCCATTTGTAAAATATCTAAAGTTTTCGAAAAAATAATCTTCAGTAAACTACCCATAAATGAGTTGTTATCTCAAAAACAATAATTATATATTGTTATTTGTAAAACCACACAATTTTCATATATACATTTTGAACTAAGTTTTGAGAGCTATTTTAGAAATATTTTGAATTTTCAAAAATTTCTCATCAATAAACTACCCTTCAGTGAATTTTCAACCAATAAACAACCACACAGTGCCATTTGTCATGTCAATCAAACCCTAAATTCGCATTTTAAACAAAACCGCTAGAGCAATTTTCCAAAAATTTGTTATGTCTAAGAAATTACTCATCAGTAAACTACCCTTAATTAAAGGACTTTGGTAGAAAAACGTTTTGTGGTATACAAACTAAATATCAAGTTTGAACAACACCCATAAAACCATTTTAGATCTGTGGCCAGGAACAGATTAACAGACAGACAGACATACATACACGGGGACAGACAGAATTGTAAAATTCACTTTTAAGGGTTTGTGTTCATATAAAACGTAAATATTCGTCATCATCTCAAGCTCAATGTTTTTCACGATCAAAATACTTTCTCCACGTCCAAAATTTAACTAAACCTATATATTTATAATGTTCAAATATAGCATGTACAGTACATCACGAATCAGCTTCATTACAAAGTTCATAAGCAAGGAAATGGATGTAGATTAAGACTGTGGAGGTGGGAAAACCAGCACTCATGGCCTGTATATAACCGAAAATGAGTGACAGCATTTTCTCCTTGGGCTCCATGAGAAAAGTGTCTTGTCGTTGATTATAAAGCTCCACCTTTTATTATTTTGTACTGTCATTACCAAATTTTTCGTTTTATCTTGCTTATTTTGCTATCTTGATAGGTTTTGCAGTGAGTACTAATATTTCTTTGTGGTTTGTCTATAGAATAATTTATCTCAATCTGTCTGTCTATTGAACTAATGGGCCTAGGTTCAAATCCTGGCAAGGTCAAACAAATTATCGATGGTGAACTGTGGTTTTATCCTTTCATAGTGTTGAATTAATGGGCATGGTATGGATATGGAGTCTGATCTAGATTTAAGTTGGTTTATAAGTCGAATGCTTGTAATATGAGACGGTTCAGAAAGTGGACATTAAACACCTCAAATAAATGAGATAAGCGATACGAAACTCCCCACAGACCTTCTCGCTCTATTGATTAAAAATAGAGATATCTACTCATAGTGCATAATATATGCAAAGAAAATAATAAACATTGGCAAATCTGAGCTCATATTGCACTATAATTACGTTAAACTTTTTTTATTCCCGATTTTAAATTTTATAATTTTATTTTTTTAAATTAACGTCTTTGTTTGTATATTTGGACCTATAAAATATATTGATATTGGGTCACCAAGGGTCAACACCTCGTATTAAAATGTCGACTTCCTTTTATTTATTTTTTACATTTTATTAGTGGTTGCACAATTTATGGTTATCTCATTGCTATTAAATTCCTCATTTATAAATTTTGACCAATAAAATAGGTATATATTGACTATTGAGTCTAAAATGATAGAGATAAATAATTGCTGTACAAAAATTTCCCCTAATAGGTTGAAGGAAAGAAAACATAAATTTTTGAGGGACTTACTTATTTACATATTCTATGGCATTAGAGAATTATTGAGTTAAAACTTTAGTAGTATTTCTTTACAACTAAAGCCCACAAAATTGTATTAATATATTAGCCAATATCTCAGAAACTATTGGTTCCATAAAAATATATTTCAAATAAAAGATTTTATTTTTAATAGTAGCCTACTACAATTTTGCAATCATACGTTATTTAATATCTCAAATAGTTGCGTAGATACGGAAATTTCCACTTCCGTAAAGTACACTAAAATTCATTTTTATGGGAAAAAAATATCCATTTTATTTATAATTTTAATCAACGCCTAGATACGAATTTTAATCAAAATCGTAAGAGTCGATTTTGAGAGAAATGATTTTTTCTCTTTTTGCCCTTTCTTAAGCTACTCTTAATTTTAGTGTTAAATAGACACACAGTCAGATGACATGACAAAAACAACTTATTAAGGTTTGGAGGGTCATGAGACGCCGAAATCCACTAATATCTAGGACTAGATTCTTTTTACGGTTGCAATACTTTAATTTTTGTGTTCGAAACATAAATAAAATATAAATATTTGCGTATAGCTTGAAAATGTTTGTTTTTATAAAAATATGTTACAAATCAAAGATTTTTATTATAATTATACCTACATATTTGGAATGAAAAGTAATTCAATATCTCAAAGAGTTACAGAAATATGATTAAAAAAATGAGAATTTACGCATCAGACCGGAACCCTTAAAGTCTTTTTGACAAAAAATTCAAAGTATCCATTTTGTTTGTAATATTAATGAATGTTTAGAAATGAAATTTAATCAAAATCAATAGAGCAGATTTTTTAAGAAGATCGATTTTTTCTCTTTTCGCCCTTCAGTAAACTACCCTTAATTTTAAGGTTAGATATCCAATTACAAAAATATCACGGGGCAACCCTATGAAAACCCTAGATACCATATTTTTGCCCAATTGGTGAATAGTTTAGGCTCTACTCCAACGTAAAGACAGACGGAAATGCAAAAACAACTTTTTCGGATTCGGGGGTCATAAAAAGTCTAAATTCATCAACATATCGAGTTCGATTTTTTTATGATCACAATACTTTCTCTACCTGTAAGATAGCGATAAAGTAAAAATCTAGCCTGTATAAGTGCTACTGTGGCTTTTTGATAGAAAGTCCAATTTATAACAATATCGCACCCCACATTGTGCTGAAATCACTGGAGATGCATAGTCATGTGAAGGCCTTGAAGTCGTTTTATGGAACGATGAGTGTCAAACATTTTTATATTCATAGGGGCTATGGACGCCACAGGTCGTATTGCTGACTTAGATTCATTGAGTACTAGCTAATGTACCCGTTCATCACACGGGGAATCTATAAAAATTATATTTGCTATTTTTAATATATAAAATTATCGACAGGGTAAATTAACAAAATTTTAAATTATGTATTAATATTAATCCTTTATTGGTTTATATTTTGTCGCAAAACGCGAGAAATAAATATTTTAAATGTTACTTATGTATAAGTCTTATTATGTTAAATAAACAGAATTTGCCTTCTTATGTGAACACAAAATAACCAACACCAAAAATAATTTTCCTTTGGGTTTTAGAATGAATGCACTATGTAATTATTACTCTTCGGATATCAGTTGATTTAGCTGTTAAGTAAGACAGGAATAAATTAACTCTATACACAATAGGAGAATACAACTTTGATCACGTGGTTTTAGACAAGATATTAAAAAACACATATATTCTATTTGATTTTAATATAAATTATATAGCTTATGTGTTAACCGGACGCCTAAGCTATAGGCAAATATATACATAATATATTACTGCTTTCTGAAAGGTTGCTACATGGTTGAAAAATTGCGTTAAGCCATAATTTATTGCCTCCAAACCTCCAACCAAATGAGTTGAGTTTGATCTAACGTCATTATAATATGTGGATAGTAATGAGTTGACCCTCCTTCTCCAGCACTATAATATCTATTTGGTATAAGAGAGCTTTCGGTATATACTGTATATCCCATCTTAAGTTTAAATGTAGGTGACAGCTAGCAGAACGTCCCTTTTTGCAAACATGGGCTGAAGATCAATAATTTAGGAAATAATTATTATATACTTAGTTATACTAAATTATCATCCAACACCTTATCTCAGTTGGTAGCGTGTCTGCCTTCTGAGCTAAGGGTCCCAGGATCGATTCCCGGCATAGCCGAAAAATGTATCCTTGGTGAAATGGGGTTTCCCTTTTCACAGTGATGAATTAACAGCCGGGGACTGGTTGTTGTGCCTGTTCTAGTCTTAAGATAGATTATAAGGCATATTATGCTAAGACAGGCATATCCAGCCGGTAGTGGACATTATATGGCTTTAATAAAAAAAACTGACCCAGACCACAGGCTGGAAACAGTAATAGATGGACGTAGTAGTTATACTATATTATTAATAGAAAGTGTTAGCAAACGCTTCTAATAATACTTCCAGCAAATATTTGAAAATAAGGAACCTATTTCTATCTGTCAACTACCTACACTCCTACTTTAGATAGATAATATATATACCTATTATTTATCCCCTATTCTTCTGTACCGTATTTGCAGTTAAATTTGTTTTAGTATATTTGGTCTGTTTCATGTATTGTAATTATTCATACCTCCAAATTAGTTTTATGATAAAACTAGCAGAAGTACCACGGATTACCAACCTTTTTTTTTCTTTCTTTATTTCTTCCGACTCAGTTTTTAATAAATTTAAATACAAATTAATCAAAAATATAAAATTCCAGGTTAGAGGTGCACATGTTTATGTACAAGGCTAATTATTTTAAAATCTCAGCCCTCTACGTGCCATAAATATTACAAAAACATCGTAAGATTTTTGCAAATAAATAATAGGTCTATACATTGTTGTGGAAACGCTACACAAAAGACCGTAAATGAAATAATATACACTGTTTCTTACCCTATGGCACTATGAAGTAGGAAGACTGTTAGAGAAAAATTGAGAATGGAGAAATATTTTTGTCCACCAAAGAACATAAGAATCAAATTCATTTTTAAAGAACTAAATTAAAAAGTATATATAAAGATATATATTTGCTTATAGCTTAGAAACTATTGGTTCTATAAAAATATATTTCAAATAAAAGAGTTGTATTTTTAAAAGTACTACAACTGTACAATGAGAAGTTATTTCGTATCTCAAATATTTTCGGAGAAATGATAAAAATTGGAAAACTCTCCACATGTAATTTACCCTCAAATTTATTTCTTATGAAGATTAGAACTGACATCTTATATATAGTAATAAAAACAGTGATTAGATATAAAATTTAATCAAAACAATTGGAGCGAATTTCAACAAAATCGATTATTTTTCTTTTTGCCCCTCAGTAAACTACCCTTAAATTTGGGGTTGTAAATATAATTCCAAAAACCCCTTGGTATGGTAGCACTATGAAAGCCTCAGATACCAAGATTTAGTCCGATCAGTAAACAGTTTCAGCTCTAGCCCGAGGTACAGACAGACAGACGGCAGTGCGAAAACCACCTTTTTGGATTTCAGGGTTCATGAAACGTCGACTTTTATAAAAATTCCCTGTTCAATTTTCTTTGATGAGCACAATATTTTCTCTCCTAAGTGTCGAGATAAAATAATAACTTACCAAGATGTGACGTCTGCTTTGAGTTGTATTATCTACCTGGGTGTCATCCATTAGTTAAGAGGGGTTCTTTACGCACTAATAATTAATCTATGAATAAAATACACTTTTTTTTACCTATCCGAGTAAACGAAATGTAGCTTCAAGCTGATACTGATTTTCAACGTGTAGTCAAGTAACTTTTTTTTTTTACACATTTTGCCCGTCCCTATTTTCCCACCATGAATATTAATATCACTTTACATCACCGCCACGTCGCAGCGTACTACCGCACTTTGTGACGGTAATAGTTTGTAAGTGGGTGTGCTATTTCACCCGTTTGACGAGCGAGCTAGATACCTTCAAGCCTCCTTCCCACCCTTCCACCCTTCCCCCACAAACTCTATATGTCTCCCACTTCAACATTCGCGTCCGTCTTTACATGGCAATAAGCCGCCCCAATAACATTTACAAACGCTGAGAGTAATAAGATGTACCGGTATTAATTTATCAATTTTAAAAATAAAAGTGGAAAATACATTTTCTAAAGAGGGAGTATGGTATTATAAAGAGTAGCTCGCATCGATGGACATGCAAACTAAATTTCAGGTTTATCTAGTTTTTTTCTGGTAACGTGGAGGTAAAGGTTCGAGTCCCGGATAATTGTACTGAGATTTTTAAATATTACTCCCCGCTCTCAATCAGGCATGGATTCGAGGGGGGGGGGGTGGATTTGTCTTGCATACCGAGTAACGAACATTTTTCCGCGCAGAGACGGTACCTATACTACCACACATAAAAGAAGGCTGATTATCGACTGAGAGCAGTTCAACCTCGAATACCGAATATAGACTATGTGTGGACAGCAGAGTGGCGGAACTGCTGGGACTCTGACCCCTGGAATAAATCCCCGCCCCCAGATACATTTCAAATCCTCTGATATTATCCAATATGAAGCTGAAAGATGGCATTAAATCAAATTACAAATGATTTCTAGATGCATTTTATGATCAAAAGTTTGTCAGAAAATATCGCAGCAAATAACTAAAACTATAGGCATATAACTGTAGAAAAAGTCAGAGGATAGCTCTAAATAGCTTCCAAGTTTATCCAAATTTCAAAAATGTATAGGGGAGGACAACTCCAAATAGCTTCTAGATGCTTGTCATTTTGAAGAATTTTCAGGAGAGGACCATCCCAAACAGCCTAGTTTCTGAAATATTTCAATTTTCAAAATGTTGTCGGTGGAAGACCACTCCAAATATTATGTTATAGATATATATAACTATCGTAAAAATTTAAGGTGAGGATCACTCTAAATAGCTTATGGGGGCATCCAAATTTAAAAAAATCTAGGTGAGGAATACTTTAAATGGCTTATAAAATAATCTGATAAAAAAAAATCAAGGAAAAGACCTCTCATTGCTTCTAAGAGTGAATCATTTTTCAAAAAACTGTTGAAGGAGGGTCACTCCAAATAATTTATCAAAACTATCTGATTTAAAAAAATTGGTGAAGATGACCACGGTTTAAAATATACATAAGATTAAATATGAATGAGAAACTATTAAATGTCTTTAAACAGATATCTAAAATTGTAAGTAACTATGTTATTTATAATTATGGCACCCTTATGAAAATGATTTGGATCCGCCCCTGCTCTCAATCCAAGTAGATACGGATATATATTTTATCCATATGCAACCTATCTTGTGAATAGCTCATTTAGTGTGATTAAAAGGTGTATTGTCCAGACGGCTAGTAAGACATGGGGGTAAAAAATAATAGGATCGTATTTAACGTTCAATTTTTGGTAAAAGTGATTATATTACCTCAAGACTTACAAAAAACTTAAATATAGAGCAGCCAGTCTCTTGCTTGTTGATTCATCGCTGCGAAATACTATTCTCTTATTTATCCAATTATTTTTATGTTGGACGTCTGGTAACTTATACCTAGATTATTATCTCCCCAGTGAATATCTTCCCAAACCTCTACACTAGGTTTAAAAAAAAGAAATATTCCCATCCCCCATCTTCTTTTTTCCAAAAATTAAAATGTTAAAAATATTCTAAGATAAAAAAGAGCTTATTGTATCTACATTTAATAAACATTCGAGAACCCCAGAGTAAAGAGAATTAAAATTAAATTAACATTTGCCCTCCCCCCCTTCATGAGGACACTTTGCACCCCAACCTCTTTGCACCACGGGAGAGAAAGACACCCTATTACAAATACAGAACTAAGAAGTCAGATATGAAGCGGTACTGAATATATATATTTATTGGTATCTGGTCTTGTTAACCGTTACAGTTATTCACTTAAGTACTAACTACGCTAATGGCTTTATGGATGTGCAAGGTTATATTTAGATGAAGTTTACAAGCATTTTCATGGCGGGAGAGTGGAAATTTTTTTTCGCAAAATAACCATTGGTACACCCGACCAAGATTCTAACTCCGATCTCCCTGTCATCGCTCGCCTAGTCTACTGCGATAGTAGCGCCTTAGACCATGACGCTACCAAAGTGTGTCAGAAGAATTTGACTTTTTTCTTTCACCTTGTCTTACAACCTGTGCAATATGTACGCATATATGATAATTAATCTAATAGGGTAGGGATGAGGAAGGAAACATTTAAGAGGTAGTTTACCCGTATTTGCTTGGAAGGAAAGTTGAGAAAAACCACCCTTAGTAGATTCGACTGGGATTCAAACCCCGATCTTCCCGTCATCAGCATGCCATTGAAACAAGAGAGTGACGCCTTATTAGACCATTCGGCTAGTAAAGTGGTTAAATAGAAAAAAATATCTTAATGATTGAGGTTAGTACTAATATTAGGCCTAATTATTAATATATATAATGAAAAATGTAATCATTGATTTGAAACAAAAGTTTTTCAGAAATATATGTACCATGGATTAAGAGTAGTTTTTTATCTGGTAAAAATTAAAATAAAAAATTAACCTATTTAAAAAAATTAATTAAATTTTTGGCATTTACAATTTTGTACAATATAGGATAATATTGGTCCATTCATTATAATGATGTTATAAATATTACTATTGGTATAGCTTAAATTAACATATATACGTCTACATGATAAATTGTGATAGAACTGCAATAATTGCGACATTTTTACATACATGATAATATTATTGCCTGCATCCTTAAGTTGGAATCACGCTGAGAAGGCTGTGCGCCTACTGTGCACTGAAAATGCTCCAACTGTGTGGTTTTTGTTTGCATCAAAAGTGTCCAGCATGGTAGGCACACAGTCTTGTCACTGTGAATATTAGTGACATGACACAGCTGACGCACAGCCCTGTGAGTGTGAATGGTAGTGACACGACACAGCCAGCGCACAGCCCTGTGAGTGTGAATGGTAGTGACACGACACAGCCAGCGCACAGTCCTGCGAGTGTGAAGGGTAGTGACACGACACAGCTGGCGCACAGACCTGAGAGTGTGAATGGTAGTGACACGACACAGCCAGCACACAGTCCTGCGAGTGTGAATGGTAGTGACACGACACAGCCAGCGCACAGACCTGCGAGTGTGAGTGGTAGTGACACGACACAGCCAGCGCACAGACCTGCGAGTGTGAATATTAGTGACACGACACAGCCAGCGCACAGCCCTGCGAGTGTGAATATTAGTGACACGACACAGCCAGCTCACAGACCTGCGAGTGTGAATGGTAGTGACACGACACAGCCAGCGCACAGCCCTCTCAGTGTGAATGGTAGTGACACGACACAGCCAGCGCACAGACCTGCGAGTGTGAATGACACGACACAGCCAGCGTACAGTTCTGTGAGTGTGAATGGTAGTCACACGACACAGCTGGCGTACAGTCCTGTGAGTGTGAATGGTAGTGACACGACACAGCTTATGTACAGTCCTGTGAGTGTGAATGGTATTGATACGACACAGCTGGTGTACAGACCTGCGAGTGTGAATGGTAGTGATATAACACATCTGGTGTACAGTCCTGTGATTGTGAATGGTAGTGACACGACACAGCTGGTGTACAGTCCTGTGATTGTGAATGGTAGTGACACGACACAGCT
>CABFWO010000164.1:386321-409854 GCA_902155825.1 Timema genevievae | reverse complement strand
TGTGAGTGTGAATCATAACAACACAACACAGTCGGCGTACAGTCCTGTCTGTGAGTGTGAATCATAACAACACAACACAGTCGGCACATAGTCCTGTCTGTGAGTGTGAATCATAACAACACAACACAGTCGGCGCACAGTCCTGTGAGTGTGTGACATACATTTTTAATCAGCCTGGGTGTTCACCAGACGTCAAAGCTATGTCCATGATAAATTTTAGCTTAATTATGTATAGCGGTTATTGCATGAAAGATTAACAGTTCATTTTTATATAGAAGTAGGATATTCTTAACAAAATATATTCCTATTGCTGATTGCAAAATCACATGAATTGGAGATAAAACTAATAGTTTACGCCATTTTACGCTCTTCTACATCGTATTAATATTAATACATCTCAAATCTGGAAGTTCTAGTGACCTCTTTATTTCTTGTCACACTAAATTCCCTGACCTCTCCCTGTCTTACAGGTTCGTATTAACCCTTCATTCCCATCGCAGCCTCTTTATTATTCTCACGATGTATGGATTTTATCAGGCCAGAGCATCCAACCATTTTGTTTGTATAGCATGCTTTGTTTAAGTTATAATTAATATGAAGGCCTATAAAACTGTTCCACGGGAGTAGTATTTCATCCTTCTTGGCTTACCTTGTTCCTTTAGATTAATTAACTTTCTCCTGAATTTTATACTTGAGTAGGAACGAGTGTCGGCTGATTTTAGGCACACTTTAAATTAGTTATCAATTTTCTGTTGTTTGTTTTCCACCCCCAGAACCACTAAATGTGAGACGAGGAAGTATTTTAGCGATGGAAGTAGCAAAAGTGAAAGTTATTCACCGTTGTTTATACATAAATATATAAGTTATTTATAAATGTATATAAGTTTTATATATACATATTGAAGTTATATATACATATATATAGATATATAAGCTATATAAATATAGAGGAGAGGGTGGATATATGGGTCCCCACTTTGTTTTTTCATCATAACTATCGCAGAAGTTCTTAAATTGATCTGAAAATGTCAGAAAACACACTCCAGAATGTTTTTAACATAGTACCAATGGAATTAGGGATCTTTTTAAAAACATTAATATGGAAAATATTTTTCAAAATATTATTTCACTTGGTCACTAATAAAACTTGTGCTGGTAATATGAGCCCCTTATCTTAGGAACAGAAATTCACTAAAAATAAAAGATTAACATTTTTATTTAAACACAATTTTGTTATATATTTAAATGTACATTGATAGTACAAATTTAAAAGTGTAAGTTGAAGTTAAAAGTTAAGTGTAAGTTAAAAGAGCATGTCCATATTTACTTGCAAAAATCACAAATGTATGCATATGTCTCACATCCAGAACATTCATTGTGAGCCCACAGTTCACAATCCATACACTGTACCCACAATTCGCCCCTTCTGTCTGCTGAACAAACGCCTTCACTGAAAATACAAACGGCATCATCACTATCAGGACGAGGAAAGCCTATTTCAATTTCAGGAAGAGACTCGTCTGAATCAATGTTGAACTCTTCATCCAATTCTTCAGCTAGGAAAATTAGCTTTCTTTTTAGAGATTTCTTCGACTTAATTTTACTTTGGTCTTGTTGTTTCACTAATAGCGGTTCATTTCCCTTAACAAACTTCTGCTTCTTACCTTCTTTTTTTCTTTGTTTTTCTGCCTTTTTCTTCTCGGACTCTTCTATTGCAAGCTTATAAGGGGATGATGTTATTTTTGCAGCCTTCATAGACTTTGGTCCTTTGTTTGTCATCTTTCTTTTAGGTTGTGAAATTGGCCAAATATCTTTTGGTGATACATGATTAGACTTCTTCACTAAGGAATATCCCGAGGGGCCGGCTTCTTCCAAGTCCTTTACACATGGTGTAGCATCTCGATCTGGTTCATTAGATTTGGCGACAGAGGGCATAGTGGAGTTATCGTCCTGAGAAGATTTTAGGGATTGTACTTTTTGTGTAACATTTCTGCTCTTGTTTTCTTCAAGGCTCTGTAGATCAACCACTTCCATATCAACTTCCGAAGCAACAAAATCTCTGTCGTTGAACCTCTGTCGCTTGCTTACAAGGATAGATTCCGGTAACCTTGAACCCATTGACGGTTATTTCTCCAGTTTGACACTTCAGATATGCATTGCTCAAAATTTGTGCTATGTCGTATGGCCCGAGAGATCTGGTGTTAGAATGTAGCATCCACTGTCTAATGTTTTGACTGTAGTAATGTTTCAATGGCCCCATAAAGGTCCTGCCTAATGGTTGCATACGGTGGGTCGTGTGTGGAGGAAGACTTAAAATTGTTACATGATTTTTGCGGGCAATATCTACAACATTAATGTTCTCAGTGTGGGTGTTACGCCCATCAAGAATCAGTAAGACAGGATCTTCTGCTGTTGGTTTTGTTTTCTCGATAAAGTTATTAAGACATTCAGTAAAGAGATTGCCTTGGATCCAACCCGACGGGTGGCATTTTCCAATGGATCCAGGCAGGGTGCCTTTCATTAACGTCTCTGTCATATTTTTCCGCGGGAATATCAACATTGGTGGAACAAAAATACCTCCTGCGCTCATGCAGTATACAACGGTAACTAATGACCCCCCTTTCAGCAGTGGTTAAGACTCCGACCTGCAGTTTTCCTCTGAGACCAATGACTCGCGGGACTTTACTCTGAACAACATATATGCCGGTTTCGTCGACATTAAATATTCTGTCTTATGGATATTTATGTTTTTTTAACTCAACTTCGAGTATGTCAAAAAACCAATCTACTGCTCCCTTATTAAATCCATTAGCATGAGTAAAGGACGTGGCAGATGGTTTCAAGATTGACAGTTTATCTTTGTGGCGGGCCATAAAATTATCAAACCAGGCTCGGCCAGCTACCTCACCACCAGAAAATGGATGCCAAATGTTATTTTTTTCACACAACTGGTAAGATAGACGACGCACATCTTGTCTCGTAAGACCATGAAACTTTGACTCCATGACCAGTAAATAATTTACAAGATCTTATTAAATTTCAAGTGACATAATTGGCTTTCGCCCCAATTTCCTACAAACCGCTTCTTCAATCGAAAAATCAAGACGAGAGAGTCTTTGCAAAGTGGCACGAGGCACAGAAAATATTTTCAAAGTTTTTTAAGCCCATTGTATTATCTTTCAACGCTTGTATTGCATTAATCATATCTTGTTTATGCCATAACTTTCGTTTTGACGACTTCTTTTAACGTACAAGGAGTTTGTGAGGCATCTGTAAAATAATATTAAATAATATCACGTTAAAATATAGTGACTGCAATATGGGCCCCTTTGTTATGGGGCTCAAATTACCAGCATCGCAAGGGCCCATAATACCACCCTCGCCATCTTTATAAACACGATTTTTTTGCACACTTATTTGTAACCGTAATTTATAATGTTAATAATGGAATCTCACCCTTATAACTTAACCTATACTAAGCTACAATAATAATTAGCAGTTATTAAAGAATAATTGTGTTATGAAGTTTCAAACACATACCTTTCAAAGTATCTTCAGGAACGAAAAATAAAAACACAGCACAAATAACTCGCTATCAGAGGAACTACGCCAGCGCGCTCTACACGTACTTCTAGTAGCTATTTCTAATAGCTAAAGTGTCTCCCACTATAATTCATGCCCTGCTTACTTAGAAAACGAAGGGGCCCATATTAATGACGGGGCTCATATATCCACCTTCTCCTCTACATGCTTTGTTTAATTTTCATGATTTGCTCAGGCAATGACAAAAAATTAAATTCATTAACATGGGAGATATTATCGTGCATGAATTGCCATGACGTCACAGTTAGGCAACGTCCTATATGTATACTTTTTTTGCACTACATCTTATACCCACCTGGAATATGATACATTTAACAACACTAATAGTGTAATGAGCTCAGCAGTCCTTGCCCGTGCAAACTACGCCAGCTAGAGAAAATGACTTCACGTAGTAAAATATATATGGATATCTATATATATCTATATATATATAAAGGCTATAACATAATTTAACCCGCCTCGGTGGCGTAGTTGGCTAACGTGCCAGTCGTGTTGAGTCAGACCACCGAGGACGGGGAGATCGAGGTTCGAATCTCGGTCGGGTGAACTGGGGGTGGTTTTCCCTAAATGGTTTTCCACTCTTCCTCCACGCAAATGCGGGTTCACTTCCTCTAAATTCAACCTTCCCAATTCCTAATCCATTAGTGTAATTAGTACTTAAGCGTATTACCCGAACGGGTAGTAAGACGCGGTGCTAAAATTAAAATTAAATTATAACATAATTTGTTACATACCACGCCTTGGGAATACTGCCTGGGGAGAAAGGTTCCGTGGGAAGAGTTGTACGGACACACAATGACCTCCATTCAACTCCGTACTTGACTAGACCACCAAATGTACTGAGCGGATTCGACCATGGATTGCTAGGGTGCGTACGTCATTGCCCGGCGCCTACATGTTCTACCAAGCTTCGAGAAGCTGCTCTAATCTTCCGAAGATTGCCACCTCACGCCCCTGGTTCATCAGTCCAACTTGTATAAAACGCCTGGGTCCGCTGGACACATAGTCCCAATCTTGTATTAGACTATTGACGTCTCTCGTCTCCGTTCAACAATACAGCAACCTAGAAGATATTGGGATCACGATTATGGTGCCGCTAGACTCACCGGCCAGATGGAAAAACTTGTCGTTAGCTATAAAGTTTTCATGTACATTTGAAAGAGTCGGAGGCCCAGAGTTCAAAGTCATGTAATTTATTTAGGATTATTCGCTAAAGTTAAGAGTGTTTGTCACTATAAAGTTTGTTGACTGTATTATGTGTAATTAGGTTAGGTTTTGATAGTAAAAGTCATCTTGACCACGTAATGAGGTATCTTTCATATCTCTTGTGTTTTCTACTTGATCCTTTAGACCAGTAGTCTCATTGTAGTGTGTCTCACTGCCTAGTCCATATGACCATGTTCCGGTCTGCAGTGCCAGCTGATAGGAAAGGAGGAATTTAGGTTGTTCAAGGCCTGCTATCGAGACCTAGTTGGTTATTGTTAGTTTTTCTTGTGAACCGATGTGCATTGTTATTTAGCTTTTTTGGGGTGCGCAACTTGTGGTTTATTTTGCTGCCACGCCCAGTTAGATGTTGATGTTTGGCTCCCTTCTGGAGCCGCATGATTGCTCTCTGATTTTCAATTACCTGTATCTGAAGTGTAGTTTGTACCATGTTTGGGTGTGTTTTAACTCATGATCCCTGGCGGTAATAATTAGTAACAAGCCAGCCTTTACTATACAGAGGCCTAGAATCATGAATGACCACTTTCTATAAGATATAAGCCTGATGTTTCTATGACTGTAACAGATAGACAGTTCTTTGTAAATTATGTAACCAATATTAGACGGTTAATATTTCAATGCTAGCTTCACTGGCACATATCGCTTTCACCTCTTAAAATAGGGATATTTATTCTTAAGTGTTGTGTGGGTTCTGGCGATGCCTTGCTGGTTGGTCATTATGCTTTATATGTTTGTTGCAACAAATTCACTATTGCAACTATATTGTGTTTTTAGTCTGTTTCCTAGTCGGGGAGCAACTTAAATTAGCCTTAGTTTAATCTTTCGCGCTAGAAAGTGAAATTGTGCCTCTTTTAAGAGTGAGGCGATAGTTAATAAAACCAGCTAAGTTTTGTAGTCTGGATGAGGGATTAGACCCATGATGCTGCAAGCCGAGCTCACTCTATGACTGTATTTGTTATTAAACTCATTGTTGTACTTGGTATTTTCAACCATTTAGCTGGTCAACTTTGGAAATGAAGGATTGTCACTGCTTTGTAATGGTTTGTTTTGTTTGCTCCATTAAACTCTTATGTCGACATGCATTTTGATTTTATGTTTTCAAGTACTAATCTATCATGTTTAATTTCCCTGTAAATGTACAGTAGCCCCATGGCTTCTTTGGTGCTGACTGACAGTTCAAAGCTGACTTCTGACAGTTCACAGCTGACTTCTGACAGTCAAAATTTAGGTAAATACCTGAATGTTGACTGTCAGAAGTGACATCTGCTAAAAACATGTTTTTTGCTGATCATATGGTTCGGCGTAGGGATACATAATTTGGTCTGGTAGCTTTTCAAAGCCATCAGCTGTCAGCTGTGAGCTGTTAGTCAGCACCAAAGAAGCCATGGGGCTACTGTAGTCGGCGTATTTAGTGCTAACTAAAGCGCCGCTACAATAGTAATAGTGAATAAGATTGATTTAGATAAAATTCCTCCACATTCACATAGAGGTAGAGGGGGAAAACCAATTAGGAAAACACATCCTCATTACACCCAGTTAGGATTTGATCCCATATTTTTTAAAATTTAATTTAATTTTTAGCACCGCGTCTTACTACCCGTTTGGATTATACGCTTAAGTACTAATTACACTAATGGATTAGGAATTGGAAAGGTTGAATTTAGAGGAAGTGAACCCACATTTGCGTGGAGGGAGAGTGGAAAACCATTTAGGAAATACCACGCCCAGTTCACCCGACCGAGATTCGAACCTCGATCTCCCCGTCCTCGGTGGTCTGGCTCAACACGACTGGCACGTTAGCCAACTACGCCACCGAGGCGGGTGATCCCATACTTACCAGTTCCCAGCAAACCAAAGCATATGAGCTTGACGCCTTAGTCCACGTGCTCAGAAGTGAGTTTATTATTAATATTAGTACAATGGGCTTAATCTAAAGGGTAACTGGATTAATATTGCTTAAAGAAAACACAACCGCATTAGTGTGAATAGGTGGATAGGTGATCTGGAAGCCAGAGTGATTAATCTTATGTCGACTAGGCTGGGATTTTAACCTAGATATCTTTATCACAGGCAATCTAGTATATTGATAAACTGACGACTTTTACCATGTGACCACTGATGTGGGCTGCAGGCTACACAAGACTTTCAAAAGAAGCTTTTCCAACAATTTAATCCAAACAAATACATATTCTATTTATGGTGACCATATTTGCTTTTAGAAAAAGAAAGACACAAAATAAATCAAACAGGCCATGTTTTTTGTTACAAAAAAATAAATAAAAAATAGTGTAGCTAAAGTAAAGAATTTTAGAGAGAGAGAAAATAAATAATTTAAGCACAAATCCATTTATTAAATCTACCTTTTCATTGCTGATTCAAGAGAACACTGTTTTACATAAAGTAAGATCTTTAGTTTGATCATCAATTTCAAAGAATACATATTAATGTCAATAAAATAACTACAGATCCATGAATCAACTTTAATTTTAACTCCTTTTTACTTTCTCATTATTCTTACAGGTAGAGAAAGTATTGTGATCGTTAAAAAAAATCAAACTCGAGATTTTGATGAATTTCGACATTTCATGATCCCCCGAATCCGAAAAAGTTGTTTTTGAATTTCCGTCTGTCTGTCTGTCTGTCTATACCTCCAACTAGAGCCTAAACCATTTTACCGATTTGGCTAAAACTTGGTATCTGGGCTTTTCATAGGGTTGCCCCGAGAGGTTTTTGGAATTGGATATCTAACCCTAAAATTAAGGTTAGTTTACTAAAGGACCAAAAGAGAAATAGTCGATTTTAATTAAATTTCACTTATAAACATTTATAAATATTCGGAACAAAATTTATACTCTCAATATTTCGGAAAAATGAATTTAAGGGATCCGGTCTGTTGCGTAAATTATAATTTTTAATCATATCTCTGAAATTATTTGAGATATGAAATTACTTATCGTTACAAATATGTAGATCTATTTACAATACAAATATTTTATTCGAAGCTTATTTTTATAAAACCAATAACTTTCAAGCTATAAGAAAAATATTTGTATTTTTTAACTTTTCGAACAATAAACGTAAAGTATTGCGACCGTAAAAAATATATATCCTGAAATATTGATGGATGTCGACGTCTCATGACCCCCCGAACCCTAAAAAGTTGTCTTTGCAATGCCGTCTGTCTGTGTGTCTGTTTAAACTTAGAATTAATATTAGTTTAATAAAGCTCGAAAAGAGAAAAATTCGATTAACTCAAAATCGGCAGTAACGATTTTGATTAAAATTTGTATTTAGGCGTTGATAAAGATTATAAATAAACTGATTATTTTAATTTTCCCATGAAAATGAATTTAGGATACTTTACAAAAGTTGAAATGTCCGTATCTTCGCAACTATTTGAGATACTAGATAACTTATCATTGCAAAATTGTAGTACTATTAAAAATAAAAAAACTTTTGGATGAAATATATTTTTATAAAACCAATATTTTCTGAGATATTGGCAAATATATTAATATAATTTTAGAAGCTTTAGTTGTAAAGAGATACCCTTAAGTTTTAACACAAAAATTCGCCAGTGAGATAGAGTAATTAAATATAACTAAGTATCTAATAAAGTTTATTTTATTTTTCTTTAAGCCTCTTATGAAAAATGTTTGTTCAACAATTATCTATCTCCATTTTAGACTCAATATCAATAATTACATTTTTTATTGGTCAAAATTTATAAATGAGGAATTTAATAGCAATGCGATGACCTGAAGATGTGCAACACCTAATAAAATGTCGAGAATTTTAACCGGAAATAGAAATTTTAAAACGAAGTGTTGACCCTTGTGGACCCAATATTGATCTTTTTTATCGATCCAAACATACACATGAGGACATTAATTATTTAACAATTAAATTATAAAATTTAAAACCAGAACTCAAAACATGTTTTACGTAAATATAGAGCAATTTATGCTTCGGTTTGCTAGTGTATATTATTTCGTTTCACATTATTACGAGTTTTGAGTAAATATCTCCATTTTTAAACAAGAGAGCGAGAAAGTTCGTGAGGAGTTCCGTACCATTTACTTAGTTTCATTATGGAGATATTTACTCAAAACTTGTAGTATATGTGAAAGGAAATAATATACACTAGAAAAGCCAAGCATAAATTGCACTATATTTATGTAAAACCTTAATGAGTTCCGGTTTTAAATTTTATAATTTTATTTTTAAAGAATTAATGTTCTCATTTGTATGTTTGGATCGATAGTAAAGATCAATATTGGGTCCAAAAGGTTCAACACTTCGTTTTAAAATTTCGATTTCCGGTTAAAATTTTCGATATTTTATTAGGTATTGCACATCTTCAGGTCATCGCATTGCTATTAAATTCTTAATTTATAAATTTTGAACAATAAAAAATGTAAATATTGACTATTGAGTCTACAATGGAGATAGATTATCGTTGTACAAACATTTATCCTAAGAGGTTTAAGAAAAAATAACCAAAACTTATATTTAATTACTCTATGGCATTGGCGAATTATTGCATTAAAATTTAAGTAGTATCTATTTACAACTAAAGCTCACTAAATTGTATTAATACATTTGCAAATATCTCAGAAACTGTTGGTTCTATAAAAATATATTTATTATAAAAGTTTTTAATTTTCAATAGTACTCCAATTTTGCAATGATATGTTAATTAGTATCTCAAATAGTTGCAGAGACACGGAAATTCCAGACTTTGTCAAGTACCCTAAAAGTAATTTTCATGGGAAAATTAAAATAGCCAGTTTATTTATAATCTTAATCAACGCCTAGATACGAATTCTAACAAAATCGTTAGAGCCGATTTTAAGGAAATCGAATTTTTCTCTTTTCGCCCTTTATTAAACTAATCTTAATTTTAAGTTTTTATAGACACACAGACAGACGGCATTGCAAAGACAACTTTTTAGGGTTCGGGCGGTCATGAGACGTCGACATCCATCAACATTTCAGGTTAGATTTTTTTACGGTCGCAATACTTTACCTTTATTGTTTGAAAAGTTAAAAAATACAAATATTTTCTTATAGCTTGAAAGTTATTGGTTTTATAAATATACGCTTATATTTGTATTATAAATATATATACATATTTGTAACGATAAGTAATTTCATATCTCAAATAATTTCGTAGATATGATAAAAAATGATAATTTACGCATCAGACCGGATCCCTTAAATTCATTTTTCCGAAATATTGAGTGTATCAATTTTGTTTCAAATATTTATAAATGTTTAGAAAAGAAATTTAATTAAAATCGTTAGAGCCGATTTTGAAAAAAATCGACTTTTTCTCTTTTGGTCCTTTAGTAAACTACCAGTAATTTTAGGGTTAGATATCCAATTCCAAAAACCTCTCGGGGTAACCCTATGAAAACCCTAGATACCAAGTTTTAGCCAAATCGGTAAAATAGTTTAGGCTCTAGTTGGAGGTACAGACAGACAGACAGACGGAAATTCAAAAACCACTTTTATGGAGTCGGGAGGTCATGAAACGTCGAGATTCATCAAAATCTCAAGTTCGATTTTTTTTTACGATCACAATACTTTCTCTACCTGTAAGATAGTGAGAAAGTAAAAATTATTACCTTAGAGTATACCTGTTCTGTAGGACAACAGGAAGGACATCACCCCAAAAACAGCACTGTCTTGCAAAAAACAGTACTGTCTTGCAAAAAACAGTACGTATGGTCATCCTGACTAAACCACATACAGTATATTTATTTTTTCAACTATCTCATATAAGAGATATCCACATCGGTGTGTAATTACATTCAATATCAGGTTCAACTAACTTGGTTTTACGATGATGTCAGGATTCGGATCTCTAATGGACGTAATATAGGTGGTTTTCCTAAATGGTCTCCCACTCTCCCTCTATTCAAAAGTTGGTGCATATCCTCTATATTTTGCTCTCATTGTTCCTTCTACATTAGAGTAGTTAAAATACGTAGAATCCGAAAGGGTAGTAAGCCACGGTATAAAAAAAGTTCTGAGCCTTATATTAATTTTGGTATTTGAAGTAAATTGAGAATAAGAACATTTGTTTCGCACAATAAGCTACACTTTGAAATAATGTCAAAGAAAATCATGATCTTAGAAAAATAAGTTAGAACAAAACTAATATAAAAATAGGTGAAGAAATATAATTATGTAGTCCATACATCTCCAATTGGATGTGATTCCTATTAAAGAATTAAAAATACACTCTATGTGAGCACCTAGATAGAGTAAGAAGAAAGTTAAAAAAAAGAAGACGTACTTTAATAGCTAAACTGAAAATATTTTCACTTCAGGAATATATTGCTAAAAATAAAACGTACATTGTAACAGAGGATCGTAAAATTTGTGTAAGGAAATGGTAAGATAAGAATTATTTATGATAAAAATAGCGTTAGTCAAAATAAACCTAAAGAAAAACCAAAGCACGCTTCTTATTTTCGTGTTTATTCACAAAATATATCACCTGAATATAATGATACTTTTTGATATCATTCCGGATTCACCTGATATGTGTGTGTGTGTGTATCATGCATCGCCTTTCAATATTCGTTTATTCTTGCACTCAACAAAAGCTACGACCACAGCTATCCTCTACCCCCACCGCCCCGACGCACCCTACATCACGCCAGACAACGAGAACACGTGCCACGATAGTAATAACAGTTGCAATGCATGACGGGAACACGTGTCGTAGCGACAGCTTGCAGGATTATCGGACTCCTACCAACTGTTATGACGACAATACACAAAACAGTGCGACATAACAAATAATAAAAAAAAAGGAAGAAAGCATTGGAATAGAAAAGGAATATGGGAAAAGTATGGTAGGGTAGATGGAGAGGGGGCGTAAAGGAATCGGAGCATCTAAAGAAACGAGCTCTGAAACTCTAAGAAAAAATAATAATAGTAAGAAAAGTAAAGAAAAACATAACAGTCTAACATATTTCCTTCTCATAAAATATGATGCTTCTTCTATCTCCACTGTATTTTTCCTGTGTATGTGTGTCTATAGTAGGATTTTGTGAGTATAAGCTTTGTTTTTAGTCTAGAAACGCTTGTCGCGAAAGAAATGTGTATTGAAGAAGAGGGATACTGGGTGAGGGGGGAGAGACGAGGGGTAGAGAGAGGGTCGTCTAGTCATGGCTCATGAAACAAACTGTGTATGTCCAGATACCAGAACGGTCCGGTAGGGTCCGGCCAATAAGCTTGCGAGCTCACAGCACGACACTTAGTTGGGACACCATCATCATCATCATCATCATATTTCGCTGGAAACCCTTCTCTGGACCACTGAGATAGCTGAAGTAGTTTTTGCTTAAAAAAACAACAGGACATTGGTCGGGTAAAGACAAAACTTCAATTTCAAAAATACGAGTTCGGTATAAATAAAAAAATAAGCAAGTTTTAAAAAAATTCTTCTTTCTTGTAAGTAACACATTTTTAAGTTTACTCTTCATGTAGTATAGACTTTTATTTTTACATTAACAAATCAATTTATTACCCGCATCAGTGAGCGCATGGACAAGGGCGTCAGTCTCATCTGGTTTGTTAGTAACGGGTGGATTGAGTTTCATAATTTAGCCGAGTGCATTGAGTTTTTTTTTCCAAATTAATGTTTCCATCCTCATTCACGTAAATGCGGGTACATTTATCTAAACTTTGCCTTCTTAATCCATCCCCCATTATTGTAGAATATGCGGCTATACCAGACGGGTAGTAAGACGCAGTGTAGTACATGGGAATAATACCATATGGTCGAAATAAATAAAATGAATAATTTAATTGTAAGTTTTATCACTGCTCTATGTTTGGTAGAATAGGTTATCATTTTCACCAAACATTACACAAATTAAGATTTCAATTGCACAGAGTTAAAAATATTAAAATTATCGAACATAGTGAATAAAAATATAATGAACGAAAGAATAGAAACTCTGATTCACTTTAAATCACTGAATAAAACAAACTGTAACTGGAACCACAACCAATATCAAAAACTAACAGTTTTTTAGGAGCCAAAGCCGTAACAGAAACCCTAAAAATAAAACTGCCTAGGAGCCAAAACCTAATTGGAATCAATATATATATATATATATATATGGGTTCTGATTTTTTTTTAAATTTTAAGCCCTTTTTTCTTTAACTTAATCTTAATTTGAAATACTTTCTTTTTTCTCTTCTCAAGACTTTTTGTTAAAGTCGGAAGTATTGCTTAGTATTTTTTTAATAGATAAATTTTTTACCACCGCATCTTAAGCCTAAACCTAGTTAAGAACCAATAATAATCGGAAATATTATTTTTCTTTAACCAGAAAGGAATGCCAGGTCTCCACCGTGGTTCGGATTCCACGTTAAACTGTAGGTCCTCCATTTCATCTCACAATCACCCTACCATTACACATTAGCGTAAGTGCGGATAACCCGAACGGGTAGTAAGACGCGATGCTAATAATAATAATAATAATAATAATTTAACCAGAACCGAAAGATTAAAATATTTACTGGAAGAATCATGATCAAAACCAGAACCGACACATATTTAAGTTTGACTCACGGCCTTAAATTGATAAAATTTACTGATTCAGCTATGAAAGAGGTTTGAAAAGTATTTTTTGTGAAGTGTGGTGACGTATGGATCTGAGACGTTGACAATCATAAAGAGGGAACAAAGGTATTTGGAGGGTTTTGAAATGTGGTTATAGAGAAGGTTAATTGGATGAAAAGGATGAGGCATGAGGAGGTGTAATAGGTTAGGAGAAGATTAGACCACAACACTACGTAGGAACTGTTTAGTGAAAAGGATTATGGTGGGAAAGATATAGGGGAAAAGAGGAAGAAGAAGGTTTTGAATGCCAACGGATATCAAGAAAGGAAGAAGCCACTAAATGAGGAAAGAAGATGCATAGGACCAAGGAAAATGGAAGATGTTCAGTTGATACTCTTTTCAGGACCGATCAACAAAATAGAAATAAAAAAATTATGGTCACTTCAACAGAAAATAGTATAAATTTACAAGTTATAAAAAATTTAAAAATTCAGTCTTTATTTAAAAGTGATATCGTGTTGAGAAACATACCACAACGATTTATTAATATTAAAAAAAAATCATTTAAAGAAACTTATGGGAAAGGATTTATTTGAAAATAATTTTGTTCCATAATATAAATAAATTTATTGCCAAAAATACAAATGATAAAGAAATAAAAAAATATTTATTAAATGAAAACCAAATGTATTCATTACTTTACTAGCTGATGAATTTATTTTAAAATAGACACACAAGAATTGGATCAAAAATGCACTACTTAACAAATTCTATATTAATTATGTCAGTATTGGTGTCTGATGTTTGATGAGCTGCGGGATATCTGTATCTTGCACATTGCACAATTATAGCGAGCCACTAATAAAATAAGAAATAGTGGAAGTGGTGATAAACCCAAAAACCTTTTAGTTAAAAAAAAGTAAAATTAGAACAAGTAAACAAGTACACTGTAGTAATAATAAGACCATTCCAAAGGTGTGTATACACTAGAGGAAAATTTGAAGCGAGCACAAGCCGAAGCCGAACGTGAGCGCTGCCTCACTTTGATGTACCGACACGAGTTGGCTAAGCTACATATTGCCTCGTTCTGCATTCGTTTAGCCTCGGCTTGCCTTGCTTAAAATTTTCCTCTAGTGTATATGCACGTTAATACTGTCACTGAAGTGTCAAAACCTCTTTCTGTGACACAAATTTTTCGATTACGAAGATTGAGTTACGCCTTTTTCTATTATTTATTTAAAAAACCATTGAGATCTGTCGGTCAGAAGAAAACAGTTCACAAGTTGGAATAAACTAAATCTTGTAATGGAAACGTACTCCTTAAGAAATATATTCTATTTTCTCGAATAACTTCTATGTTACCAAAAGATCAAAGCTCAGTACAATATTTTTCACAAGTTAGTGTAAATTTCTGTAACTTTTTCACTGGATAAGACTGAAAAAAGCAATAATATAGAAAATTTATCTTACTAAATATCTTGTTTTTTATTATTTGAATACTATCAATAACTTTTTATCTGAAACGAGATTTGAGTTTATTTCAACGAAATGTGTGTAAAGGAAAACTTTTATTATTAGAATTTGTGGCAGAATTATTAGTATAGAAAATGACGAGAAAGCGTATAGGGAGATTGGCAGAAAGAATTTTGGGCAATGGGTGAAACGAAGAAAGAAGAAGAGGATAAACTTGTTGTATGAAAGGCAGAATGCGCGGGTATCTAGTTAGAAACTTTATAAAACAAATATAAGAAAATGAAAAACCACATCTCGTTTGGTAAATACGGGGGAAAAAAAATTTCAATCACATAAGGTCGACACGAGGGATACTAGAAATAAAGTTTTGTTGGTGACGGTGGAAAAAGGAAGAAGGGGGAGGTAAAGCAGAAGTGTTATTAGAAAGAAAAAAAAGGTTCATGACGCTTCACACATTCAAACTTTTCATACCTTTTTCTTTTAACATTTTTTTTTACTTTCTCCTTGGTCACAAATGCATTTGCATACACTCAATTTAAACTCACTCTCCTACCTTATTTTTTATTTTATAAAAATAATAGTAATAGTAACTACCTTTTTTCCAATTCTTCTCTGTCCACGCCTCTTTATTTCTCTTTTCTTCATCCCCAGTTGTTGTGAAGCAAAAGTAAAACGAAAGTGACGTCTGGGCGTAAAGTTAATTTGAAAGATTGTCGACGTCTTTGAGAATGAGTGAGACAGAACGATAGAAAGAGAAGAACTGAATGGGAACTCTCCTCTTTCACCCCCCAAAACCGCGTTACTGGTTTTCAAGACGCCCTTTACCTCCTACCGGAAACTTTTAATAGGGTCCAGGATTACTGGTAAACTAGGGGACTTGAACCCGTTGAGTAGGAAGAGGTCGACCCACAGGGTAAAAAGTTTGCGGGTTTCGCTGTGTAATCTACCTGTGGTAGGGTTGGAATAGTGGGCTAGTAGGGCGCAGGGAGAGGGGGGCGGAACGAGTAAGAACTAATCACCCGAGGAAGCCGAACAGAAGACAAAACAAGCGAAGAACAAGAACAAGCAAAGAAAGAAAAGGAGGAAAGTTTGGCCAAGAAAACGAATCCGATACTTTGGGAGAGTTCCAAACAACCAACCTATTAACACTTTGTAGACAGAGGTTACATACACTTAAGGGGCTAACACTGACGACGCGAATTAAAAAATACATTTTTATCAACTTTACTAAATAGAAATTTGTGATCATAAGTGATATTGAAGTTCTATACCCGGGCTATTGAAATTTAAGGTTTAGGTTAAAATATGAGGCTACATTAACGTTGAGAGAGGATGGGAAAAGAACAAATTCATTTGTAGATATTATATAATAAGAAATATAAACTAGCCCAACTTAACTAAACCTAGCTTTCCATTCTAAAACAATTAAAGTGTTGGACAAAACCTGTTCATCGTTTGTTCATTTCATCGACCGGGCAAAAACTCTTTCAGTTCACTAATAAGATATGCTGAAATAGAAAAGCGATGAATCCAGTTTTCTGAATGGGAAGGCATTTTCCCAACTCAAGAAATTGTCAATTTCACTTTTATGACGTAACATATATATGACAATGTCTGATGAGGTGTATAGGGTAAGTAATTTATCACTAATAACCTACTCCTCTCTCCACTATATTCATCTTGTTTTGAACCAAATATTTTCCTGAGTGCTTTGTTTTCAAAGACTATACATTTATTCTCGTGATCCAAGGTTTTATGCCGTATTTCATGACCATAAAGAAAAATGAATAAAAACACTGTTTGGAATATTTGAACTTATGAATTTAACCTTTCTTGATATTTCAGTAAAATATAGAAAAATTAAACAAAATATAACTGCTGAAACAATATTTTATTTAACTACAAAAACATTTCGCTTAGTTCACGTTCCTTTCCATTCCACTTTTCTTTCTTTTAACAGTTAATTTATCATAGAATATACAAATACATTACCATACACAAATTAGATCGTAAATCTACACATAGGATTGACACACCCACCCACCCATTGGGGTTCTCGAGTGTAATATAGAAAGATAAATAGAAATTTCTGAGTTCATCCCAAATTATATCGCAAAAAATAATGAAGCGGGTGGCATTAAGACCCTTCCGTACAGCCCATATTAAACCATCTCCCTACGTCGACAAAGTGGCACACCACGCCATCCCTGATAAGACAATGGGGAGGGGCAGGAGCGTCGTAATTGCCGATGCCCCAGACGATCTGGTTGGAGCTGGAGGACCCGACTGAAAAATCTCTCCACCAGTCCACGGATGCGGCTGTCCAAGGAGGGGAGGCCTGACATGGTCAGGATTATTATTAGCACCGAGTCTTACTACCCGTTCGGGTTATACGCACTTACGATAATGTGTAATGGTAGGGTGATTGTGAGATGAAATGGAGGACCTACAGTTTAACGTGGGATCCGAACCACGGTGGAGGCCTGGTATTCTACACATTCACAAGTTGTGATTAATACACGTCTTGTCATAGGTGAAGGAAGGGTTTGGCAATCAGATAAATCTTTGCCGGGACCGAGGATTGAGCCCCGGATCCTCAGCACAGAAGTCTGACACCTTACCCCTAGACCACAAGCTCACCGACATGGTCAGGAGAACAGGGCTTGGGACACGGGGTGGAGCCCCGAGGAACCGGTGGTATACAGTACAGAGACGATCTGTATCTGGGTAAATAGGAAAATACGGGAGTGGAATAGAGCAGGATGGACATCACACAGAGCAGTAAAAGTCTGATCGTGTGGGCATATGCCAACGGACTGACCGGGCGGAGGAGCGGAGCCAGCTCCACTTGACGCCCCTAGCACTACCCGCCACCACAAGCTTATGATGTGGATGAAGTTTCTTTCCTGGTGCTACCGTGTTTGTGTTATATTTGTCCTGAAGACAACCCTACCTTGTTTTTACGATTCAGGATATAGGGAGCTTTGGTGAAATCTAAATATATGAAGGGTATACCTAAAAAAAAGTAAGGAGAGGGGGATGGGGCAAAGTGATCCTACATAAATTTTCTAGGACAACAACCTTTATATCTTAAATTCCTTAAGGACTTTGGCATAATATTTTGTTAATTTAAAAAAAATTACAGATATATTTTTTAACTATAATAATATAAAGCGCATTAGAAAGGTGTCATAATTGTCTAACAGATTTGAGTTAAAATTAGACTTTCCCCCTTTTACCTTCTATCCTTCATATGTAATAAGTTACCCAATACCAATTTCTATCCAAGTCACTAGACTTATTTTCAAAAGAATCAAATTTTACTAAAATCGGTCATTAGTTAACCAATATTAAATGGTAAGATGTAAATAAAAAATACACAGCTATATATAATACAAACAACTTAACAGATACCCAATTTGAACCAAATCAAACCATATTTTTTCTAAACATTCAAATTAAATAAAACCATAATCAGTAAACTACCCATAGCCAGATTATCCCCTTTAAACAAGTATACAGCTCTATTTATTATGTTATTGTCAAACACTCCCCAGATATTCATGATAAACAAAATCGCTATAGCCATTAAAAAAAATTACTCATCAATATATTACCCTTTATTGAATTTTTACCCAAAACCAAATATATATGGCTATTTTAATTTCAAACACTCCCAAGATACACATTTGAAACCAAATCGTTAAAGCCATTTGTAAAATATTTCAAGGTTTTGAAAAATCAATTATCATTTAAATACCCATAAATGAGTCTCTACCCTTAAAATAAGTAAACAGTGTTAATTTTAACAAAAACCAATAATATAGTGCTATATTTTTATGTCAAACAAATACTAGATATATATTTTAAGCAAAATCGTTAGAGCTATTTTTGAAAAATTTTGAAATAAAAAATTCTTTAGTAAACTACCCTTACTTGAAGGGCTAGGATATAAAATATTGCTTTTTTGTTTTGATTTATAATATCTAGATATCAAGTTTGAACAAAATTCATTTAACCGTTTTGGATCCATGGCCAGGGATAAACAGACAGATAGACAGCCAAACAAACATGTGGACAGACAGAATTGTATTTGGGGGGGGGTGTTTCGTGTTCACATAAAATGAAAAAATTCGTCAAAATCTCTCGATAATTTTTTTTTCCACGATCACAATACTTTCTATTGATATTTATTTATCATTACTTTCTGTCCTGAAGCCTAGGCTGTAACTCAGGACCTATGTTACATTGTTTCTCTACCTCCACTAATTGCTAGTTTATCCAATTTACAATCATATTAATTAATTTGATGTTGATTATAGCTCCTAATCTAAGTGCCCCTATTACCTTATCTTCTAATTTTATCCTACTAGGTGGTCCGCCCCGGGTATTTAGTTAGTGACGCCGGGACCCTGCCCCGCTGGGTGTCCCACCGCTTCCGGATCTAATAGTCCCTGGATCAGTGCGAGCCCCAGCGGGGGCGAGCATCCCCCTATCCACTACCTGGGGAGGCGCCCTATTGGAAATTTCGTTCCACCTACCTCCGACTAAAACCAATACCTTGGACCTTATACTAAACATGATACAACATAAGAAAATATAAACTAAAACTAACTTAACCTAATACATTTCTTGCAACTCGGTGGCTGCAGAGCATCTTAATATTCTTCCTTGTCTCTTCGTCTACTGATAACAGTCAATGAAGAAAACTTGATGGACCGGAAGCCCCACCACCCCAGTTCTGCATCTCACTTGTTGCCAATTGGGCCAGACCATGCGAATTGAGGGTTTTATTCCCCCGTCTTTTGATGTTCTTCGATTACTCTAATTCTCAGCTGGTAGCTCGGCTCCTTCAGCAGTTTCCACTACTGGCATCCTAAGGGAGCCTTCCTCAACTGGGCTCCAGATGACCTGGAGTTCCTAGTCCCATTCCACTCTGCCAGCCGCTAAGATATACGTTTTGTCTTATCTAAGTATTGGTACCAGTTTCATAGTGTGTCTTCTGATTCTGTCTCTGATGTCGAATCGTCACCTTCTGTAGTGTCACTGTCGTCACTGGTCTCACTACCTTGTCTGTCTTCCGTTTGTTCGTCTTGTCTAGCCTGTCTCCTAGTCTTCATGTCTGCTATATAGCTGTCTTTTTCTCTCTTTGACACGTCGTTCGTGATTGTATCTATGAAACTCCACCTATCTACGTCACGCAATATAAGATAAATTGGTCCAGCCTATAATGGAACTTGCATTGTTTCCATCTCTTTTACCGTTAGTTGACATTCCAGTACGAAGTGTTATGGGGTAGCCTCACTTCCACATTCACATATTCTGTCTTCTGTCAAGCGTCTTAGGTACGGCTTGTACGGCCCATGGCCAGTGATATAGTGAACTATCCCAGAGGAAGGCTGTAAAAATCTTAGTTCTAGGCGATCTCTGACATCAGGAAATAGTTGGTAAATTCTCATTCCAGTTGTGTTTTGGTTTCATTTTGTCTGCCATTTGTCCAACAATGCTTCCCTCCCCTGGATATCTTGTATTACTCCTTCCCTTGTCAGTTTAGCAGACTTGTCTAACTCCCTTTTTCGTAGCCAGTATATAGCCGCTCTCTTCCTTATTTCTAGGTCTAGTGGCCAGATACCTAGGGTCACACACAATTTATTTGTCACAACTGTTATATAGGCTCCGGATAGCCTTAAGAGAATACTTCTCTCTAGGCTTCGAATCTTACATTTAACCCGTACTAGTCTGAGCCGGTATGCCCAAGCGCTGGCCCCGTAACCCACGATGGAGACTAATAAGGCTTCATGGTAAATCCGTATACAAAGCCTGGGCAGTCTAAACCAAATCTGCTCTATGCTAATAATCTTGTTCATTAGTTTTAAGGCTCTTCCACATATATTCTCCATGTGCATCATGAAGCCACACTTTTCATCCAACTTAACTCCTATATATATATATATGGTATTTACACTTCGTCTAATCACTCGTCTGTCAATCCTTATCAAAGAGTCGCTCTTCAGCGTTCCCTTGAACAGCACATACGTCGTCCCCACAGGTGCCAAACTTAATTTCACTTTCTTGCACCAAGAGTCCAGCCCAGCGTGAACCGCATTACTCTTAGTCTCAAGTTCCAATTTTGACTTGGCTTCAACAATTATCAGCAAGTCATCTGCAAAGGCAACCACTCCCACCGTACCTGGGAACGCTTCTATATCCAACAAACCGGGTTCAAATCCTACGTCCCAAAAGATTGGTCCACAGACTGATCCCTAGGAACAGCCTTTCGTAATTTTCTTACTTATTGATATTCCTGGACATCTCAGGGTTGCATATCTGTCCCTACAATAGTCCATAAAAAGTCTGTAGTGACTCCCCGGACATTCTAGTTCCCTTAACCGTTTGAACAATGATGGCCACCACAAATTATCAAATGCTCCCGATATGTCCACAATCATCCCAATAACATAGATTCCACTTGCCCTATCAACAAGGTTCATGGCCTCAGAGATAGAGTCCTCCGTAGCTCAGCCTCTCCTAGAGCAGTACTGCTGCTGGCGCATGCCAACAATCTCACGATGATTCTTCAATCTGTTGTGCAAGATCTTCTCTTGAAGGTTTCTGCATATATTTAATAAACAGATTGGCCTGTACGACTTATTGAGCTGCGGATCCTTGTCCTCACCCTTAATAAGAATGAAAACTTCACTTTGTTTCCATACATTAGGCACTCAGCCCTGGTCTCTTGATAGGAAAAATTAAAAATACAGTGTTGCCTACCCCTTACATGCATACAGCTCCAATTTTAACGTCTCGTAGCTTCGTCATGTGTAGTCGCCAACCCTGAATTCATTGCGTGAAAGTACTTATCTTGTCACACTGTACAACATGTATAATGTTTTACCCGGATATATAGCTGAGAGGTTCAAAGCAGATTCACTTTTAGTAGGAACGCGTGTCCGGAAACGCACCACGGGAAAAAAATCTAGAGGAGTTAAGTCCGGGGAGCATAGAAGCTATTCTACTGGCCGCCTCAACCAATCCATCTGTCCCCAAATACCTAGCTGATATAATCTCAAACGGCGAGTGAGCAGTGTGGTGGCACACCGTCTTGTTGTAGCCAAATCTGTTGATGAATTCATAATGGTACGTCTTCCAAAAATTCTGGCAATACTTCTTGGCAGAATATCGAATAAACACGGCTGGTGACGTGGCGTGGAAGAAGGTACGGGCCAATTAAACGACCGTCGATATTACCCGCCCACACGTTGATATTGAACTGCTGCTGGAATCTAGTAGATCGCGTCAAGTGGCGTGAGGGCTCTCTTAGTCCCAAATATGGCTGTTTCTGGAGTTGAAAATGCTTTCCCTAGTGAAGGAAGCTTCATCGGTAAACAGAAAAAGCAGTGGAAATTCATCTCGCAACAGGCAATGTCACACAAACCAGCAATAAAAGTAAGCTCATCGCGGAAAATCGGCTGGACACATTGCTTGAACTTTCTGCGGATGGTAGAGGTGGAGCTGTTGTTCATACAGAGGCTATCAGACGCTCATATGATTAACACCCATGTCACATCTAATAGTTCTGCTGCTAATCTTTGAGTTTTGTTCAACCCTATGAAGCATTTATTCTTCGATCTTGCACTACGGTGGTTCCTCCAAAACCCACTGTATACCATGTTAGCTGTGAACATTCCTGTTTCCCGCAATCATTTAAAAACTCTGGTAAACACTGTATGAGATGGAGTTGGACGATTTTAAAAACTGTCTGCATAAAGTCGATGAGCAACCCTACCAATACAACGAGCCTCGCTGTACATTAACACCACGTTAGCGTAGTCGATAAAGGTATAACCATCCATGATTTACTGCGACTAAACGTTAAGAGATATGATGGTAGCTTGGCAAAACATTTGACACTTACAGTGGTCGTTACATTGGTAGAATTACCTCACGTGATCATGACGTGGCAAATGCAACCCATTATAATTTGATCATTTGATTTTGTTTAAACAGATCCAGTCTACAACGCGCAAACGGTGCATTCCCGGACACGTGTTTCTTATTAAAAGTTGGTCTACTTTTGACCCCCTTTGTACCCTGGAAGTTTGTAATATGTATTTATTTACACCTTATATCTATACATATATATATGCGTCTACGTATCTACTTTAAATTTTCATATATGCATATGCTTGTAATATTTGATATATATATATATATTATTTAACTTTAGTATTATTATAGTTTAGTATATATATAATTTGCATTTTATTTAATGTTTCTTTAATTTTAATTTTAGTTCCTCATATATACATTTAAAATTATAAACTAAAGCCAAATTTAAAGGATCACTTAATATGAACAAAAATAAATGGTACGACACACCGCACAGACTTTCTCTCTCTTTCTATAAACTCGTAAGATTTCTGAACGGAATAATGTACATTGTATCATCACCACTCCACATAAGAACACGCATAAAACAATATACAATGATATAGAATCAATGAGAAAAGAGGCGCATCTTTGTCCACCTAAGAGCATTTCAAACAGTTTAATGTCTTCCACAAGGGTCAACACTTCGTATTAAAATTTCGATTCTGGTTAAAGTTTTAACATTTTATAAGGTGTTGCAGATCTTCAAGTCAT